>JAVIAB010000156.1:42527172-42609672 GCA_032433765.1 Megaustenia siamemsis | reverse complement strand
TATTACATGAATAACAAGAAAAAAAAATATGTGTATTAGTTTTATTTCTTTAATTTTGCTCTAATTTTCAAATAAGAATTTCGGCTTCCACATTAAATTGATTTAAAAAAGAAATTAAGAAAGATCAATGCATGTGAGATGCAATGCTTGAGAAAAGTAACAAACAACACAAGAAGAGATATAATACCAAATGAAACCATAAGAAAAATGGTAGGAACAAAATCCTGCCAGGAATATATAGAACAACAACTTAAATGGTTTGGCCACCTGGTCAGAATGAATCCTCACCAATCACCATCAAGGGCGTTCTTCTCAAGAATGCATGGAAAAAGACCAAGAGGAAGACCCAGAAAAAGATGGATAGATGCAGTGACAGAGACATGTAACAACAAAGGAAAATCACTAATTCAGACAGTTCGAGCAGCTCAAGAACGACAAATAATATAACCACGACACCTTTTATGTATCAGTGAAAAGAGAAAAGAAAGAAGAGAAGATTGATTAACCATCTTTTTTATCTTCATCGTTTATTTTTTTATGGAATGGTTGCAGACAAACAAAATAAATTTGAACAGTATTCCAATGTTAATTTCAAGTTATGAGATGTATACAAGAGATATGCATAATTCACCTGAAACGGATCGGTATATAAATCTGGGTTCTGTCGAAGTGACGAGTGGCCAAAGTTCGTGCATGAAATTATGCTCATGTGATTAAAGAATGATATGAACACAGAATGAAGGAGATAGAACTGTCAAGTTTGACAAAGCTTGCAAAACATGAAAGCTTCTTGCTAGACTCTCTGTCGACCATTCTTGTGTATTTTTGTTACGAAAGGAATTACCGGATTTGAATAAAATTGCGTACAATTATAGAACATTGAAAACAACTGCTGTGGTGGATGTCTGGGTCGAAATGTATTTTTTTATTAGAAGAGAGGCCACGAGTTGAGAGGGTACAACAGTATAGTGTTTACTGCTCTGGCATTATCTCTCATTTGTTGTCAGTTTGATCTTTCATGGAGTCACTGTTGTAAAGGTAATTTACGAAACTTGAATCGGCGTCTTAGCACGCGTATTTTCACCCATATGTGCTCGGACGCCTATCCAGACGTGTTCGGAGAATTCTCGACAGTGTCGCTTCAAGCATCGAAACTCACGATGCGAGGTGGCAATTCCTCACCTTTCCAGAGCACTACCCTGGTACCTATTTCTGCCAGCGGTTGGGTCGACCGCGAGGGTAATTGTTTTCTCCAACCACGAGTACACCTCACACTGTTCCCAGCGGGAAACGAACACAGACTGCCCGAACGTCGTTAGCTCTGTCGGATGGTTTTCCCAACTAGGCTACCGAGGGCCCCCTGTCACTGCTGTATCCATGATAAGGTTCTGGCTTCACAAAAACAAACGATTCCGCGTCAAACCAGATGTGAGGCGATTACGTTTTTAAAATATCCCCCCCCCCCCACTCGGTGTTCAAGAAGTTTATGATAAATCTTGTCAACATCTGTTCCACTCACGCCATGATAAAGTTTGCAGTAAATCAATTCAGAGGAAGAGGTATGTTGACAGCACTCGGAAAAAATGACAAATAATCAACAACAGAAAAAAAATATGGACCAAAGCAGGATCGAACCCGTACTCAGTGGCACAGCGCCTTGCCACGAAAAGCCAAACGCTAGAGAACACTGCCACTCAGTTAACTACTCTTTCTAACTTTGAGTTAGCTGAGTGGCAGTGTTCTCTAGCGTTTCCGAGTGCTGTCAACATACCTCTTCCTCTGAATTGATTCACTGATTATCGCCTCGGAAGTTTCCCTTCACAATAATATTCATTTATTATTATTTGTCTAAAGTTTGCAGTACCTCTCCAGGTCTTCCTACTGTCCCCACAATTGGTTGTTGTATGTCTATCTCACAAGACCATCTTTGGCGTCAAAGTACAGCATAGTTGTTGCACGATTCAAGAACTCTTCTTCCACAGTGTATCAATGTGATTCCTAGGCGGCAAAGGTGACAATTATCTTTTTTATTTTCAGTGACCTTTGATCTCAAAGTGAGATTGAACGCCTTGACTTATCCAAGACGAATAAAGAAAATAGTGCTCTCGTGTGCAAGCGGGCCTCGTTAAAAATCTTTGCCAAATGAAGACGTAAAGAATACACTGTATGTCGATATTCCAACAAAATCCAATTTTAAAATTCATATACTTTTACTACTGTCTTTCATAACAATTAATTGGCTTGTTGAGTCACCCTGACTAAATGGGGTGGGGGATTGGGGGGGGGGGTAACCACCACTCCATTGCAACGAAAATCGTACTCTGTATTGAAAGCTTCCTCTGTATCAGCAACCTCATCAGAGACATTAGACACTGTCCGAGTGTAGTGATGATAGCTCTCATTATAAGAATATCCCGCTGTTCAAATATAGGAACCTAGTTCAATTAATTGTGGAAAAGTAGAAATGAAAAAGTAAAGGTAAAGTGTAAAATCTGCTTCCTCTTCAGGGCTATTCACCAAACGGCAACTCTTCTTCATTGTCATCCTTTGAAAGATCGTTAAGAGAGCGTTGATGTTCTCATTCTAGTTTACAGAATGTTATAACAATATCGATGATATTCTTGAACCATAACTGAAAGATCGTTAAGAGAGCGTTGATGTTCTCATTCTAGTTTACAGAATGTTATAACAATATCGATGATATTCTTGAACCATAACTGAAAGATCGTTAAGAGAGCGTTGATGTTCTCATTCTAGTTTACAGAATGTTATAACAATATCGATGATATTCTTGAACCATAACTTGCCAACAAATTTAAGAAAACCCAACTGCTGAAATGTAACACTAGAAATGAATCACGACAATGGGAAAGTTTAAATGGATACATCTATAATAATCGATGACAGCACATGCCCACACAGGCTCTGAAATTTCCAGAAATTAAAATAATCGAAAACAAAGTATTTTTTTTTGGCGTTGGCCAGCTTTTACCTCTGACGAAGTACCTAGAGACTAGGAACTGAATTTTGCGTGTTAATCCGTTTTTCCCTGACATCCGTGGGGACAGGGGTCCCTCGCCCCACAGGCAGATAACTCCATCTTCGGATGTAGTCATATTTTCTCCGTCCATGAGTAATTGAAGTTTCAAGCCGGGCCTCGGTGCTGAGACCAGGGGCGATTGCCGCAGAGAGAAATCATAAATAAAAATCCCAACTAGCCGGGATTTGAACCCACTACCTCTCTGTCTCAAGGCCGGCGTCTTGCCTCGAGACCAATCAGTCCCCCGTATTGACATTTAAGACCCACTCTGTTTGTCAGAATTATTTTCAAAGGAGAAGAGTGTGCCTGTCTTATACGTCGGCGAATACGTATATATAACATATTTATATTTCATACCATTTACACTCTGTACAAAGTGCTAACTTTCTGTGGTTATACACAAAGTGTAAAGTAATTATATGTGCTGAAACCTATAATCAATTGAAATAGCGTGGTTCGTTTTCTGCACTCAAACATAATCTGGGATGGCATGATATAGCATGCAAAGATCGACCCAAATCGCTATATGCTCGCACTTAAAATGCAAATCGTGATTTTTAAAATCAAGCTATTAAAAGGACTGGAATATTTATCGCCATGTTGCACTGAAACTATTTAAATATCAGTCAGTGTAATCCTGCTATTAAGAAACAATTATTTAAAGCAAATTCTACAATACATATAAAACTATCCGTTTGAGCACGATTAATATGCGATCTTGAAGATGTTATGTGAATAAAAATGTATGGAAAAAAGGACGTTCTCTTAAGGCAGTAACTCTGTTCCTGTAGTTTGGCTGAGAAGAGATGTGTTCTAATTTGTTTGAGGATAAAAATAAAGGTCACGTGTATAATGCAATCTCTGTGTCCATTGTGATCTGTGGGCTTTTATTTTATCCTAGCTTTCAGGTGAAGAGGTTACTCAAAGAGGAAAAACAAACCTTGTTACCTTAATGACAAATTAACTGTTTAGTTATCTTGATCACTAGACCCATTAAACCTAACATTTCAAAGTTTCCCCTTTGTAGACTTCTTAAACGCTAACATGCAAACTACGTCTTAACAGAACGGAAGTCTACTCAGATAAAAATGGGAACATAACTTGCTGCTTTACTTATAAATTGTATGGATAAGGTAATACGTGTTTTGTAAGAATTTAAAAACAAAATAGAGAGAACAGACAACGTCTGAAAGTGTTTTTTTTCTAATAAAGCGGTGCAATATTAACCCTAACATAATATAAAACTGCAACAAAAAAAAATACGATTCAATGCATATGTGAACAGAATACGACAACCATATTTATACATTCACATAATGAATTATGTCTGATGTAAAAGAATATTAAAAACTTTAAGTAAATACGCCTCCCGTTTTATAAATGTGTAGTACTCAGCGCAATATTAACCTCACATGGTAGATGTACAACAAAGGTGAGATGCAGAATAGCTCAGGCAAAAGAAGCTTTCCAAAAAAATTAGGAGGATACTGTACAATCCATTTTTGACTATAGAAACAAGAAAAGGAATTATTAAATGTTAAGTAGAAACAGTCTTAGCATATGGATGTGAATCACGGACAATAACACACGGATAATAATTACTGGAGGCTGTAGAAATGTGGATATACAGAAGAGTATTGAGATTACCATGGACAGCTAAGAAGAGTAATAAAAATGTTCTGAAAGAGGCCAGAGCAAAAAGTGAGCTAATTTCCAATATTAGGAATAAACATTCATTATTTTTTTGGCCATGTAATGAGAACGGAACAGCTGGAATATTTTGTGACAACTGGGACAATTGAGGGACGAAGAAAGAGAAAAGATACCAAACAGCTTATGAGAATGCCTTGGAAGAAGGTCAACAACAGAAATGATAAATAACTGTCGAGATCGAAAGTTGTGGAGAGACATGATCACCTACGGAAGCAGGCATGATACTTGATGATTGTAACTCAACGCCTGTATCTTTCCAACTGCAACGTACTGAGTGTTAACCTAGGTGATAACTCGGGTAACTGTTAAACTATTTTTTATTATTATAAATTATTATTCAATTATTATTTCGAATATCATGGATAGGCATGCAGGACAAAATAACCAAAGAAACTCTAAATAAACTAAAACTGGTAAGCGAATCTATTTACAAATTCAAACAAAAGCTGATGTATTTTAGGCATAATAAAGCATAATTGGATAGCTGATGAGAATGAAACACAACCAGTTTTCACATAACTAGACACTATCATTTAACAAAAGGAAATGGAGGCGCAGGTAAAGGAAAGTGGCAAAAAAAATTCAAGATGACAACTCAAGCTGCAACTATCGATTGTCAGAGCACTACAAATACCTCGGTTCTGCAATATCTGAATGTACAAAAGCAAAAAAAGTAAAGAGCCCCGTCAAGCCGAGCGGCGTTTAGGGAATATGGTGTTAGTGGCCATAATTTGTATAGACCTTCGACACATGTTTTTTAAGGGGGTAATGTGGTCGGTACTACGCCCGTGCCGCTTTACTTTCCAAGAAAAAAAATCCGGTACCCATTTAAGGCTGGGTGAACCCGGAAGCCTTCGATCAGATTCGAACCCGACCTCTTGTCCATTGTAGTCCAGTGCACTAACCACTGAGCTATCGCGGCTCCCACTAACCACTGAGCTATCGCGGCTCCCTATCTAAAGCAGTAAGGAAAAGGAAGACAAACGTCGTAATGTACGTGATTAATCATTAAGGAAGGATATAGTTCCTGGAAAAAAAATTTGATAAAAATATGAGTCGAAGACATTTAATAATCCTCGTGATTTTGTGCTTTCACAGAAAAGTGTTGAGAAGACCTCGAACAGTTAAAAAGAGTAATGAATGAAGACAGTGCACAAGGAGATTTTTTTTTTACTGCGTTAGAAAAAATACAGTCCTCATTATTTTGAAATGTCATAAGAACGGGACAAGCTTGAAAATGTTTTAAGAACAAAAAGAAATACGGACTGATAGACAGAAGACGACTAGACAAATAAATGTAAAGAGTTTAAAATTATGGCATGGTGAGAGATAAAGAGTTTAACATTCTGGCATGGCGAAAGATCAACAAAATTAATATTCTGGCATAGCGAAAGATCAACAATTAAACATTCTGGCATGATTATAGGTCAACATTTTAACATTCTGACATGGCGAAAGATCAACAATGTAATATTCTAACATGACGAAAAATCAACAATTAAACATTCTGGCATGACTATAGATCAACAGTTTAACATTCTGGCATGGCGAAAGATCAACAATTAAACATTCTGGCATGACTATAGATCAACAGTTTAACATTCTGGCATGACTATAGATCAACAGTTTAACATTCTGGCATGACTATAGATCAACAATTAAACATTCTGGCATGACTATAGATCAACAGTTTAACATTCTGGCATGGGGAAAGATCAACAAATTAACATTCTGGCATGACGAAAGATCAACAATTAAACATTCTGATATGGCGAAAGATCACACAATATAACATTCTGACATGGCGAAAGATCAACAATGTAACATTCTGACATGGCGAAAGATCAACAATGTAACATTCTAACATGACGAAAGATCAAACAATGTAACATTCTGGCATGGCTATAGATCAACAGTTTAACTTCCTGGAATGATCTTAGATCAATAGTTTAACTTTCTGGCATGACCATAGATCAACAGTTTAACATTCTGGTATGGTTATAGATCAACATTTTAACTTTCTGGCATGACCTTAGTTCAACAGTTTAACTTCCTGGAATGACCTTAGATCAACAATTTAACTTTCTGACATGACCATAGATCAACATTTTAACTTTCTGGCATGACCTTAGTTCAACAGTTTAACTTCCTGGAATGACCTTAGATCAACAATTTAACTTTCTGACATGACCATAGATTAACAGTTTAACATTCTGGTATGGTTATAGATCAACATTTTAACTTTCTGGCATGACCTTAGTTCAACAGTTTAACTTCCTGGAATGACCTTAGATCAACAATTTAACTTTCTGACATGACCATAGATCAACATTTTAACTTTCTGGCATGACCTTAGTTCAACAGTTTAACTTCCTGGAATGACCATAGATCCACAGTTTAACTTCCTGGAATGACCATAGATCAACAGTTTAACTTCCTGGAATGACCATAGATCAACAGTTTAACATTCTGGTATGTCTAAAGATAAACATTTAAACCAAAATAAAACATTAGTTCGAAGGCCAGTTGAAGAAACGCGCTTGTGAAAACATAGCACATGATGGTGAAGGTTTTACATATAGTATGTCTTCTATTACATAGTTTATCATAAATTATATTTATATGCACAGAAAGCTAGCACCGGGAAATTTAGTTTCTTTGTTTCTGTAATAAAAAGTCGAACAGTGGTTTGTTTGCTAGTAGCGAATGGCAAGTGCAATAATTAGTCCAAAGTATATCGATGTTCGAAAAGTGAAGAGAAAAAAAAACAAATTTGCTAATGTGATTCTTATATTGTAATTTATAGAGTGGTAGATCCAAAGAGGGCATATTTCCTGCAAGATTCTATTTTTTTTTTCTTAAGGTGCAGAAAGGAAGATTTGTGGGGTTTTTTTTTATGGGAATTCTTCTTCTTCTGCGATCATGGCTCATTCAGCGTAGGATTCCGAAATCTCTTATGAAGGTAGTTGTCTGTTTAAGTGATTCGGTTGCCCTCCGTATAGTTTCTCTTCCAGGGAGGTGGATGTGGACCACATTGTCCTTCTCAGGTCTGTGTAGCCCGGGGTGGACCCCTTCGAGGCATGGGGCCCTGCACTCCACCTGCCTGGGGGAACTCCACAGACAGAGCACCATAATTAAAGTCCGTTAGATTCACTCTGACTGAATGCATTTTAGAACGTCGCACTGTGTTCTGCGCCAATGGCCCAGTGCATCCTATTTCTGCCAGCATTTTATTCAGGTTTGCTTTAAATGGGAATTGAATTTTGGTGAATGAAGAATATAATTAGGCTCATTCAATTAGCATTGATTTGAAAATAATGTGAATCTCTCTATCTCCGATCAGGACTCAATCAGAGCAGGATCTCAGACTCTCATATGAAGTCAGCTGTCAGGTTAAGTGTGTTGATCGCCCCCACAGACAGAACATCACAATTAGAGTCTGCCAGATCCACTCTGACTGAACACCCGTTAAAACGTTGCACTGTGTTCTGCGCCAGTGGCCCAGTGCATCCGATTTCAGCCAGCATTTTATTCAGGTTAGCTTTCCTTAGCCTTTAATTGTACCCAATCTTCCTGCAAGGCAGCAGATGATCTTTTCTGTAGGGGGATTCTGCCCTTAGATGATCGGCCCTCCCAGGTTTACGAGCACCATCTGCCCGAGTCACTAGAGGTGACTAACACAGACATGCACACACAAAGATATGAGATGTGACTAACACAGACATGCACACAGCGATACAAGGCATGACTAATATTGACACACATCAATATATATGACACATGCCTAACATAGACATGCACACAAAGATATGAGATATGACCAACATAGCCATGCACACACAAACATATATGAGATGTTACTAACATAGCCATGCACACACAAGGATATGAGATGTAACAGACACAGACGAATGAAGAATATCATTTGACGATTCAACAAACGTTTATTGAAGAATTGAGTCAATAAATAATATATTTGGCTCATTCATTATCACCATGTTTCATACCGACTGGCGTAGCTGATGATGTCCTTCCACAATTCTCTGTCTTCAGCACATCTAATCATTTCTGTTGTTGGCTGTTTATCGTGTCGCGACACCACGCTATCTTCCTTGTCTGTAGTCTTTCCTTGATTTGTTGCCACTTGTAGTTAAAGTATTAAAACTTTTGTCTTCTCATGATGTGTTTGAATAATGTCGCCTGTTTCTTTGTTATGTTTTGTTTTTAATCAGCTCTCTTTGTGTGCTCTGAGAATGTTCTCTTTGGAGGTTTTAGCTTTTCATGCAAATCTGAACATTCTTCTGAGAAATTCCCATGTCTGTGGGATCTGTTGTTGTTGTTGTTGCTTTTCGCCAGCTTTCAACTCTGACGAAGTCCCTAGAGACTAGGATCTGAATTTTGCGTGTTAATCTATTTTTCCCTGGCAGCCGTGTGCTCAGGGGTCCCTCGCCGCATAGGCAGATAACTCCGACTCCGGAGGTACTCATGTTTTTTTTTCCGTCGATGAGTTACTGACGCTTCAAGCCGGGCCTCGCTGCTGAGACCAGGGGTGGTTGTGGCAGAGAGAAATCATAAATAAAAATCCCAACCAAAAAATGGATGTGGGATCTAATTGGCATGTCACTTGTTTGTCTACTGTCCATGATTCACTTCCATTGTTCACAATTGGCTCTATATAGCATAATAAACTCTCTTTCTCACTTTTATTGACACAGACTTGTTGCTCAAGTTGTTTTTAATTTTCTGAAATGCTACTTTAGCTTGTGCTAATCTACTGTTTATTTCTGTGGTGCATCTTCCGTCAGATATTATTTCCATTGTTTCCAAGTATTGAGTCAATAAATAATATTCTACACTTGTTTCATATTTGTCTCCCTAATTTTTATGTTGCATGATGGTATGGTTCAATTTCACCATTTCTTGTCTTTTTTAACTGTTTAGGCTGAGATCATTTCATGCTGCTGCTCTCACTATTCATGCAGCAGAAATGAACAACTACAAGATAGATATTCTGGGAATGTGTGAAACAAGATGGCTGGGAGCGGAGAGAATAAAATTGAATACAGGGGAGATGATTTTATCATCAGGACACCAGGAACCAGGAGCACAACATAGCGAAGGGGTAGCTATAATGCTATCAAAGAATGCACAGAAGACACTAATAGAATGGGAGGCAGTGGGACCAAGACTGGTGAGAGCAACATTTAGAACAACCAAAAACAAAATAAAATTACACATTATACAATGCTATGCACCAACCAACGATAAAGATGACTCAGTTAAAGATGATTTTTATAAACAGCTACAATGCCAGATGGATGCAAGACGAGCCAAGGATATTATAATCTTGATGGGAGACCTAAATGCTAAGGTAGGATCAGACAACAGAGGCTTTGAAGAGATTATGGGAAAACATGGACTTGGAGATATAAACGAGAATGGAGAGATATTTGTGAATTTCTGCGCCCTTAATCAAATGAGCCTAGGAGGAACAATATTCCAACATAAAAGAATACACAAAGCTACATGGGTGTCACCAGATCATAGAACGGAAAATCAAATTGATCACATATGTATTAATAATAAGTTTAAGTCATCCTTACAGGATGTAAAAGTATATAGAGGGGCAGATATAGCTTCTGATCATCATCTTCTGTTAGCCAAACTTAAAATTAAATTAAAAAGGTATAATACAACGAATAAGGGTAGAAAGTATTTCAATGTAGGGTTTCTTAAAGAACAAGGAATTAAAGATAAATTCGCAGTCACAATATCAAACAAATACCAAGTCCTCCAACAACTAGAAAATACAATAAATATAGAAGATCATTGGAAACAGGTAAAAAATATATGGAAAGAGACATGCGAAGAAACACTGGGGAAAAGAGAACGCCAGAATAAGGCATGGATGACAGCAGAGACCCTGGATAAAATTAAAGAAAGAAAGAACAAGAAAGCAGACATAAATAAAAGCAAAACAAGAAGTAATAAAGCCAAGACACAGGAAGCTTACACAGAGGTGAACAAAGAAGTGAGAAGATGCATTAAAAGGGATAAGAGGAAATATATAGATGAACTAGCTAAAGAGGCAGAAGAAGCAGCAAATAAAGGGAATATGAAAGAACTGTACAACAGCACAAAGAAATTAGGTGGAAAATACAAACAGATCAACGCCTTTATCAAAGATAAGAAAGGAAATCTGCTTAGTAATATAAAGGAACAAATGGAGAGATGGAAGGAGCACTTTGAAGAACTTTTGAACAGACCTGGCTCAAATAATCCTCCAGATATACTACCAGCAGAAGAAGAATTACACGTTAACTGCGGAAAACCAAGCAAAGAAGAAATAATGAAAGCCATCAAACTGTTAAAAGATGGTAAAGCCACAGGACCAGATGAAATTCCTTCGGAAGCCATCAAAGCAGATATTATCACCTCTACCAAGATGTTACATAATCTATTGGATAAAATTTGGGAGAGGGAAGAAATACCTAAAGACTGGAGAGAAGGTTATATGATCAAACTACCAAAGAAAGGAAGTTTACAGGAGTGCACAAATTATAGGGGAATTATGCTACTATCAGTGCCAGGAAAAATATTAGGCAGAATCATTCTGGAGAGACTAAAAGAGGCTATAGAGAAACACTTGAGAGATGAACAAGCAGGTTTTAGGAAGAACAGATCATGTGCTGATCAAATAACTACCCTACGTATAATAGTTGAACAAAGTTTAGAACTAAAATCCCCACTTTATATTGGATTCATAGATTACGAAAAGGCATTTGATAGTTTAGACAGAAGAATGCTTTGGAAGTTGCTGAGTCATTATGGAATCCCCATAAAGTTTATTAACCTGATAAAAACAATGTATGAAGGAACAAAATGTAGTGTGGTGCATGAAGGACAGCTTACAGAAGCATTTGAAATAAGAACAGGAGTAAGGCAAGGATGCCTTCTGTCTCCATTTCTCTTTCTACTGGCCATAGATTGGATTATGAAAATAACTCAAAACAACAGAAATGGGATCCAGTGGTCACTGACCAAACAACTTGATGATTTAGACTTTGCTGATGACATAGCTCTCCTATCACACAGCCACCAACAGATGCAAGATAAAATGAGTATATTAGATGAGAGATCACAACAGCTAGGACTAAAGATTAATAGAGATAAGACCAACATTATGAGAATTAATGCAGTTGGCAATAACCAAATAAAACTAGGAGAAATACCTCTACTAGACGTACAATCTTATATATATCTGGGCAGTAATATAGATAAAGAGGGAGGAACAGAAAACGATACCAAAATAAGGATATCAAAAGCAAGAGGAGCTTTCATTGCACTGGGAAACATATGGAAATCCAAAGAAATTAGGCTAAATACAAAAATACAAATTTTCAACTCCAATGTTAAGTCGGTTCTATTATATGGCTGTGAAACATGGAGAATAACAAAATTGACAATCACGAAGGTACAGACTTTCATTAATGGATGCTTGCGCAGAATAAAGGGATGGAAATGGCAGGACAAAGTCACAAACGTGGAATTATGGAAATGTACCGGTCAAATACCAGTGGATAAAGAAATACAGCGAAGACGATGGCGATGGATAGGACACACACTACGGAAACCAACTGAGAGTATTACACAACAGGCCCTTTTTTGGAATCCCCAGGGGAAAAGACAAAGAGGAAGACCAAGGAATTCTTGGAGAAGACAGATTGAAGCAGAGATGAAGATGATGGGGAAGACATGGAATGATCTTAAAAGAATTGCAAAAAACAGAACGACTTGGAAAGTGTTTGTTGAAGACCTATGCTCCACTGGGAGCTAAAAGGTAGAAGAAGAAGCTCTCACTATTATGATAATAATTTCTTATAGTTTATTCTCCGTTTCTGCTATTAAGACTGTCTCATCGGTATATTGCTGATTGTTTTCATTGTGACGGTTGACTTTAATTCTTTTTTTTTTTGCCTGTTAATTAATCTCATAATATTTTTGCTGCAAAGTGAGAACAAATCTGGCCACGGAGCACTGGCTTGTTTAACTCATTATATTAGACTTCCGTATCCAAGATGGCGGATCTAGTCCACGCCCTCTCGATCGCTGCAGAAAGTGCATCCGGCGTCTGATTAATTTCGGTTCTCCGTTGTACTTTTCTGCGTTAAAGTAAAAGTGATGATCCTCTTATTACATCTGCGCCGCTAAAGCGATGTTGTACGCCGGCAACAGTCCCTTTATGACAAATCAAATGTTGTGAATGCGACCTTCCAACGTCTAGATTTGATCTGCGCTTTACATCACATTGGTGCTGTTCATGGCCGTTGTTGGAATTCCTTGACGCAAGTTATTTCCATGTTATTTATCAATGTAAACTACTTCGTCAGCCGCAGTTTTATCTCTTTACGAAATTTTCATAGTGTTTTATTCGTTTTAGGCTGCTTTTACTAGAGTAGTCAGAAATCGAAAGGGAGCGAAATTGTGTGTACGACATTTTTGTGCTACGTCATCGTAATGGTTCATCGTACATCCCTAGACTCTAGACCGGCCGTACGCTAATCTTACGGTCGGTTGTTTGATGTGCGACGGGGATAATCTGACGACTAACTGTGTGTCTATATGTTCGGAATTGGAGTCAACAACGATGGCCTAACATCATCAAGCGTTCTACATTTTTTTTTAAAATATGATGATCATCATTTTCAAGAGGACATGAACTCCCGGTATATGGTGGATAGGCGGCGGGAAAAATTGAAGGCTATGTATGAAAAGTGTTCCTTGTTGCAGTTTCCTCATATTCCAAGTCCGGCTTGTTGCAGGAGCTACTGAGTTAAGTGCACACCGTGAGCTGTGTGTCTCATCCGTTTTGATCATTTTTCGATATTCCAATTGTTTACGATGAATGATGCTATCGTATGACAGGGAACAGTTGGTGTGTTCACTTTCTGCGCGGTTTCGCCTTATGTCTTATGGCGTGTACTGAGACTGCTATGATGGGGACTACAGTTACCTTTCTTTGTTTGGGAGATGAGATTCGGATGATTACGCTGGCACGGGCGGTTGAGCAATTATGGATTTTAATTCGTTTGCAGTGATACAGGGGCCTTCCATAACCAAATAACCAAATTATATTAGTTGGAGCTGTACAAAAATCGTTGTCAATTCTTACCGTTGCTATTTGTTGTCAAAACAAAACAAAAATACATTGGTTGATTCGACAAACATTTGCTGTAAATAAAAATTATATTTCGTTTGTTCAACAAAATGTATTGTCTCATTGAGTCACATTTCCTTTGCATTACTTTCCACTTACTACAGCTCGTCAAAATGAATCTCTGCCTCCAGCCAGATCTAACACAGAACGTTGCACTCATCACAGCCCGTCAGAATGAATTATCAGTCATTAGCCAGATCTAACACAGAACGTTGCACACGTCACGGTCCATCAGAATGGATTATCTGTCATCAGTCAGATCTAACACAGAACGTTGCACTCATCACAGCCCGTCAGAATGGATTATCAGTCATCAGCCAGATCTAACACAGAACGTTGCACTCATCACAGCCCGTCAGAATGGATTATCAGTCATCAGCCAGATCTAACACAGAACGTTGCACTCATCACAGCCCGTCAGAATGGATTATCAGTCACCAGCCAGATCTAACACAGAACGTTGCACACGTCACGGTCTATCAGAATGGATTATCAGTCATCAGCCAGATCTAACACAGAACGTTGCACTCATCACAGCCCGTCAGAATGGATTATCAGTCATCAGCCAGATCTAACACAGAACGTTGCACACGTCACGGTCCATCAGAATGGATTATCAGTCATCAGCCAGATCTAACACAGAACGTTGTACTCACCACATCCCGTCAGAATTGATTATCAGTCATCAGCCAGATCTTCCACAGAACGTTGCACTCATCACAGCCCGTCAGAATGGATTATTAGTCATCAGCCAGATCTAACACAGAACGTTGCACTCATCACAGCCCGTCAGAATGGATTATTAGTCATCAGCCAGATTTAACACAGAACGTTGCACTCATCAGAGCCCGTCAGAATGGATTATCAGTCATCAGCCAGATCTTCCACAGAACGTTGTACTCACCACAGCCCGTCAGAATTGATTATCAGTCATCAGCCAGATCTTCCACAGAACGTTGCACTCATCACAGCCCGTCAGAATGGATTATTAGTCATCAGCCAGATCTAACACAGAACGTTGCACTCATCACAGCCCGTCAGAATTGATTATTAGTCATCAGCCAGATTTAACACAGAACGTTACACACGCCACGGTCCATCAGAAAGAATCATTGTCTCTAGCCAGATCACCCACTTCTTCTGATGTAGTCTCACCATCAGATATTTGAGATTTATTCTTTCTACCTGACATTATTTCTTGGCAGTCTGCTATAAGTACTTCGCCGTTGCTTTCTGATTGGCTCTGGCACTTAACCTTGATCTCTGTTGTGCCCCGATTCCAAAACGAGACTTTTCCAGCTCGTGACATTACGACTGTTATCGACTGAGATGTGTCCCTTTTGCCTACAGCTGTGTGTGCTAATGAAGGGGGACTCCCTTCCTTTATTTGCCCTGCATTGTTTAGCCTGCCAGGCAGGACGTTGCCTCCAGGGGTGACGCTGCAATGCACTAGAAGGCACTAGGAGCCATACGCGATAGTTAGGAGATAGGGAACCAAACAGGCTCCAGGGCCATCCAAAAGGATGTGGCTGTCTCTCCTAAAGTGGTACTATCCCATACATATTCCAACACCACTGAACGGTTTTGCTCTTTTTTTCGTAGCTGGATAGTAGTGGTGACATCTGTTCGATGATCTAGCAAGCATTGTTGCATCTTTGGTTCATTTATCTTATTTGTAATGTATGTGTTATCATCTTATTTGTAACGTATGTGTTATCACCTTATTTGTAACGTATGTGTTATCACCTTATTTGTAATGTATGTGTTATCACCTTATTTGTAACGTATGTGCTGTCATCTTATTAATAAAGTATGTGTTGTCATCTTATTTGTAGCATATGTGTTGTCATTTTATTTGCAATGTATGTGCTGTCATCTTATTTGTAATATATATGTTGTTGCCATCTTGTTTGTAATGTATGTGTTACCATCTTATTTGTAATTTATGTATTGTCATCATATTTGTAATGTATGTGTTGTCATCTTATTTGTAATGTATGTGTAATCATCTTATTTAGACTCAAGAAATGCTTATTAAATAAACATGTGAAGAAAAGTACTTTTTTATAACTTCAGAAAAAAAAAAATATTTCCCGTTTCGGCAGATACCAATCTCTTGATTCAGCAAATACCTATTTCATGATTCAGCAAATACCTATTTCACGATTCAACAAATACTTATTTTATGATTCCACAAATAATTATTTTACTATTCAGCATATACTTATGTCACGTTTCACCAAATACTTATTTCACGATTAAGCAAATACTTAGTTCATGATTCAGAAAATACTTATTTCACGATTTTGCAGGATACTTATTGAAGAAACATTCAATTGTTAAAATGGAAAGAGCAACCCTCCTGACCTCTGGCGAATAGAAAATTTGGAGCTAGCGCTTATTATTTTTATTTGAGGTTCTCTACACGTTATTGTTAATGTGGTCAGCACTGCACCAGCTCGCTATGCCTAACCACATATAATCGGTTTCCAATTTTCAGAAACTGAGTGAGCCTCTATGCTATGTTAGTTAAAAATAAAAAAAGAATATTCACATTTTAATAGATGGACCTTAACTATCTGGTCAGTCTTCTTTCGTTTAGCCCCGTCACTCCAAGTGGCGTATAGAGAATATGGTGTTAGTGACCATAAATTTTACAGACCTTCAACACGTGATTTTTGGGGTAATGTGGTCGGTATTACGCCCGTGCCGTTTTACTTTCCCAGAAAAAAAATCCGGTACCCATTTAATGCTGGGTGAAACGGAAGCCGCCGGTTGGGATCTAAACCTACCTCTTGTCCTTTTAAGTCCAGTTCACTAACCATTGAGCTATCGAGGTTCCCATCTGATCAGTAGGCAGGTACAATAATTACCTCCCCTTAGCTGGAAACTTTAAATAAACAACAAGTTATAGGGACATTCTCCTCCCCAAAAAATGCCCTGCTTCCTTTGACAGCTTATATGTATTGATAAGTTGTTCGCTCAAGTAGTAATATGGTCAAGGCAATAAGAAAGAGGAAGAAAAACAAGAAGAACACGAAGAATAACAAAAAAAAAAGAAAGATTAAGAGAATGGAGAATGAATGAATGAATGAATGAAGAAAGAAAGAAAGAAAGAACGAAACAGAAAGAAAGGAAGAAAGAAAGAAAGAAAGGAAGAAAGAAAGAAGGAGGGGAATAATAAGAAGAGGAATAACAAATAGTAGAAAATAGAATAAAATTAAGGAGACGAGGATAAAGAAAGAAGAAGAAAAAAGAAGAAAGAAGATGAAGAGGAAAGAAGAAGAAGACGAAGGAAAAAAAGAAAAGAATAAGAAAGAAGAAGGGAAAAGGAGAAGAAAGAAGAAGGGAAAAGGAGAAGAAAGAAGATGAAGAGGAAGAAAGAAGATGAAGAGGAAGAAAGAAGATGAAGAGGAAGAAAGAAGATGAAGAAAAGGAAGAAGAAAAAAGAATAGAAACGAAGAAGAGAAAAAAGACTAAGAAATAAACTAAACAATAAAACAACTGCTATAAAATCTGTAATTACTCAAATAGTGAATACTGATGTCAGGAAAATGGGCCGGAATACAAGTTCGATTGAATGGAAAGATTCATGCAAACAATATTAAGATATCCCAATCATGAGCCTATTCCTATGCATTCTGTTCCCACATGCAGTAATCAATATGTCAGTCCGCACTGAATTTTGTTTTTGAAGCTTAAAAAAATGGATTTATCAATCGATTTCTCATTTTGACCTCCATTGTTATTGAATAGCTGTTTCCAATATGCATAATTTTATTATAATTTTGTCTTTTATTTTTTAACGTATTTTATTATTTTTTTGTGGCGTATGTGCCATTTCGTTTCTTTTAATTGAGATCAGAGGCGACAGTCCATCAGGATTAGTGCTGAGATAGAACAGTGTGGAGGATCGCGATGAACACTTTGTTGATTACATTTTTTTGTTCTCAATATGACGATCATCATTTTTTTGTTCTCAATATGACGATCATCATTTTTTTGTTCTCAATATGACGATCATCATTTTTTTGTTCTCAATATGACGATCATCATTTTTTTGTTCTCAATATGACGATCATCATTTTTTTGTTCTCAATATGACGATCATCATTTTTTTGTTCTCAATATGACGATCATCATTTTTTTGTTCTCAATATGACGATCATCATTTTTTTGTTCTCAATATGACGATCATCATTTTCGGGAGGACGTGAACTTCCGGTATATGGTGGATAGGCGGCAGGAACCATTGAAGGCTATGTCTGAAAAGTGTTCCTTCTTGCAGTTTCCTCATATTGCAAGTCCGGCTTGTTGCAGGAGCTACTGAGTTAAGTGATCTTTGCACACCGAGAGCTGTGTGTCTCATCCGTTTTGATCATGTTTCGATATCCCGATTGTTTACGATGATTGATGATATCGTATGACAGGGAACAGTTGGCTGTGTTCACTTTCTGCGCGGTTTCGCCTTATGTCTTTTGGCGTGTGCTGAGACTGCTATGATGGGGACTACAGTTACCTTTCTTTGTTTGGAAGATGAGTTAGTAATTCGGCTCATTCCACTGGCACGGGCGGTTGAGCAATTATGGATTTTAATTCGTTTGCAGTGATACGGGGCCTTCCATAACCAATGACCAATAACCAATAACCAATAATGCTGAGATCAATTTGGGGATACAGATGGATAGTTGCTGAAGTATAATCTCTGTTTGATTATTGTAATACCAGCTCTATGAAGACGATAACTCTTGTCGGATCCATTTTTAGTCAAATGTTATTAATAGAAAGGAATACGGAGGTTTCATTTACGGACGACGCCACCATTCTTATTTACAGTACTTGCGTACGTTATTACTTATGGGGGCTCGTTTACTACTTATCAACTTGCCTACCTTATTTGTTGTGGAGGTCGTTGTATATGTGTTTTACTTGTTCACATTATTCATAGTGGAGAGCGCTACCAATCTATCTGCATGCCTACCTAATTTATGGGGCCGTTACCTGCTTGCCTACCTTATTCGCTATTGAGGCCATACCTATTCATTCACTAGTCTACCTTATGTGTTATGATGGCCATTGCTTACCTTACTACCTGCCTATCAAATCCTCCATCTTACCTACTTATTTACTTGCCTACCTTATGTGTTATGATGGCCATTGCTTACCTTACTACCTGCCTATCAAATCCTCCATCTTACCTACTTATTTACTTGCCTACCTTATGTGTTATGATGGCTATTGCTTACCTTACTACCTGCCTATCAAATCCTCCATCTTACCTACTTATTTACTTGCCTACCTTATTTACTTGCCTACCTTATTTACTTGCCTACCTTATGTACTTGCCTACCTTATTTACTTGCCTACCTTATTTATTTGCCTACCTTATTTACTTGCCTACCTTATATACTTGCCTACCTTATTTACTTGCCTACCTTATTTACTTGCCTACCTTATTTACTTGCCTACCTTATTTACTTGCCTACCTTATATACTTGCCTACCTTATATACTTGCCTACCTTATATACTTGCCTACCTTACTTGTCTCATGAAGCAGAGCGTGGAGAAAAAACATTTCTTTTCATCTTCAAGTCAAGTTTTTGAGTGGCAGTTGTTAACCCTCGCCGCTGCAGGATACATGTTATATTGCCCTTCTATCTGAGTCATGAATGGGGACGAGGGACGTAGGTTATTGGCCTAAAAGTTAAAAAACTGGAAGGAAAGGTCCAAGCGTTCGAATCCTGTGGTGGTTTTCTTTTTCTTCCAAACCGTGGTGTCTTAGTGACGTTACCAGTCTGAGTGCAGTAAGATCCGACGTCTTCACGGATAAAAAGGAGAAAAAAAAAGGAGGTAAAAGTGCAATCCTTGCCTGTTTACAAGTCGAAAAGAGTAGAATGAACTGTGTGGCTGCTCGGGGAAAATTGTTAAACATTAACATTTTAAAATCTATCAATGCCGAAAACTGAGGTATCGGGGCCTAAAGGAGCACATATAGCGACATGTCGTAAACTAGCGACACAACATGACGCTTATTTAAGAGGTGAACGCTGATGAATATGAAGAGGAAAAGAAGAAGAATCATGGTATATCTCGAACGTTGACACCTATCCTCAACTGTTGTACTAGCACCTATCCTAGACTGTTGTACTGGCACCTATCCTCAACTGTTGTACTGGCACCTATCCTAGACTGTTGTACTGGCACCTATCCTCAACTGTTGTACTGGCACCTATCCTAGACTGTTGTACTAGCACCTATCCTAGACTGTTGTACTGGCACCTATCCTCAACTGTTGTACTGGCACCTATCCTAGACTGTTGTACTGGCACCTATCCTCAACTGTTGTACTGACACCTATCCTAGACTGTTGTACTGGCACCTATCCTCAACTGTTGTACTAGCACATATCCTCGACTGTTGTATCGATACCTACTCTCGACTGTTGTACTGGCACCTATCCACTACTGTTGTAGTGGCACCTATCCACTACTGTTGTACTGGCACCTATCCACTACTGTTGTACTGGCACCTATCCACTACTGTTGTACTGGCACCTATCCACTACTGTTGTTCTGGCACCTATCCACTACTGTTGTACTGGCACCTAGCCACTACTGTTGTACTGGCAACTATCCACTACTGTTGTACTGGCAACTATCCACTACTGTTGTACTGGCAACTATCCACTACTGTTGTACTGGCACCTATCCACTACTGTTGTACTGGCAACTATCCACTACTGTTGTACTGGCAACTATCCACTACTGTTGTACTGGCACCTATCCACTACTGTTGTACTGGCAACTATCCACTACTTTTGTACTGGCAACTATTCACTACTGTGAATTAAAATTAGCTATTGTGGACAATCGCAGCATTATGCTATTGTCATGAGAACACCTGCGTGAAAGACATTGTCCACGATAGCTAATTTTTGTTAGCTGAGTGGCAGTGTTCTCTAAGCTTTTGGCTTTTCGTGGCTAGGCGCTATGCCAATGTGTACGGGGTCGATTCTGTTTCAGTCAATATATTGTTCTTTGTTTTTTGTTCTGTTGATTATTCGTCATTTTTTCTGAGTGTTGTAAACATACCTCTTCCTCTGAATTGATTCGCTGATTATCGCCTCGGAAGTTTTCCTCTATAATAATATTCATTTATTATTATTTGTCTCCTGTTGTAATGGCACCTTTCCGCAACTGTTGTTTTACCACCTATCCTAAAATGTTGTATTGCCACCTATCCTATTATGAGTCTATAGATGTACAGTGCCTTAATGAGAAGACAGAATTCTATGTTATGAAGATGTTAGTAGAGAAACCAATAAGGGTTATAATGTTATAAACGTATAAGAGATACGAGAGTTGATAGACGATAATGACAACAAGGGTAAGGGATTCCCAAGGTTTACCTATGATGACAACTGACCAATGAGAAGCCAGACTTTAATTAGCCGTATAGCTGACCACTTAAGTCACCTGAAGTAAACGAACAAAATGGTGATGTACATGTTTACATCGGTTTATTCAAGGCTTGAGTGGAGTTGAGCGGACGCTAACTATAGGCACAGAAGTCTTAGCGCACCAAGAGTTAATTGAACTCAGAATTTACAGAGATAGCGGAACATGCTGGCAGAATTAAGAGTAGTGAGAGTATTTATGGAGAGAAAGACATAGGAAACTAAGAAGATAAGGGAGAGAGAGTCAAAGACCCGAGATGGAGAGACTCTTATTAAGTTATATAGGGATTCCAAGTGTGGAACAGAACTTGGAGAGGTACAGATTTGTGTATGAAGTGTGTTGTGGATATTTGTGTATGGAAGTATAGACAGACTCGACTTGCTTAAAATTGATGTTATCATAATTTGGATTACTATATGTTTGTGATTTATCTATGCTAAATGTTCTGTCAAACTAAGAGTGTTATGTGTATGATTGGATGTGAAAGAGTGATGTATCATAATATTGTTGTAGAATTATGAATGTTGTATATGTAAACACCAATTACAGAACCTACCACTTTAAATTAATAGACGGACAGGAATGTGGGTTAGACATAGACAAAACAGACGCTGACCTCAATTTAGGTAAGCTGGCCTACATTCAGACTAGGTCCAGAGTGAAGTCACATTCAAAGCAAAACAAAGAGGCATGGCAGAGCCATGTTATAAGATGATTGTATAGAACAATTCATGGTGAATTGTTTTTTAAGATTTCAGTTTATAGATGTTGTATTTGTAATTGTTGTAGAATTGATGCACAAGAATTATTGTTGTTATATGAATGAAGAAAAAGAAAAATTGGTTAGGTCATTGGTGAAGTAGAAAGAGAGCAGTCGCACTATTTTTTTTTTTATTTTGAGTTTTGAGTTTCAACTGAAAGGTTGACGGAATTATTGTTACAGTGTGACTCAGCCATGAACGATAATGGGAAGAGAGAAGAAGAATATGACGATAGACAGAAGAATAAAAGAATGATATGACGATATGACGATGATAAGAGGTAAAATAGTTTTGGGCGGCGTGGAATTAAAGTGTCTTAAGGATTGAAATGTCTTAAAAATTGGTAAGGAGACGTTAAGTCTACCGAACTCAGACACGGTGGCGTAAGCGGTTTTAAGATTACAGGGAGGTGCGTACAGGTGTTCAGCTTGAGCTTGTAGGTCCAGAGAGATGTTTGTTCTGGTCGACAAAGTTGCGTAACGCAACGACGCTTGACGCTGGACCCCCGTAGAACAGGTGTTGACACGAGACAGCTATAATAATACGACTAGCCTGGAAACATCCTTTGAAGGACTGATTCTTTTGTCGACAGGCGCCTTTGAAGTACAGATAGACAGTCTTAAATGAAAGAATTCTGACGAACAAATAGCCGCATGTAATCAAAGGGCCAATGAAAGTTTTAGTTGTTAGGGAACGATACTTAGGAAGATTGACGGGTGTCGACAGGACGCTTGAAGCAATAAGACCATGGACATAATTAAAAAGGAGGAGCTAAAGATATAGTGACTGGAGACTGACGAAAGATAAGCCGTACCTAGACTAGATTTCCATGATCTTTGGCCAGGTGGGAGTGGCTAAATGGACACTAAAAGGCCATGACTTGACTTAAAACAGAACAGACACGACAGGACAGCGGAAAAACTTAGATTTTAGCTTAATAGCGACAGAACAGAACACACAGAAGAGAGCTTGGATTTAGATAAAGAGAACTTAGACTCTGGACGCAGCACTTAAAGGAACATTTAGATTATAAGAGGACAGTATAGTTTGTTCATTGTACGAAACCGGTCAGATGAGCAGGAGAGAGTAGTGAACCTGCCTGAAGTTAGAGTAGAGAAATCAGGAGTTTGACTAATAGAGTTGGCACAGAGATTTGTGTGGTTTAGGTTTAGAAATAAGACCTCAAGGTCTATCAGATTGAGAGTTAACTTGTATACGATCACAAGCGTTACTTGTGAATATACATCGCCGATAGGCTCAACACAGTAACAATAAAGGAACATTTAGATTATAAGAGGACAGTATAGTTTGTTAATTGTATGGAACCAGTGTTAGCTGTTGTTAAAGTTTTGAAGTGGATGTCAACAATAAAGACTATATTATATTTGCTCGAAAACTATAATGATGACGAGTTGTGTGTCTCTATATACATATTATGAAAGTAGAAGATAGCAAGAAATGACAAGAACAAATACCAAAACAAATAGCAAGATGAGAATACAGAAGATAGATCAACAAGATAGCAAAACAACATAAGACTGCCACAAACTGTTGTATAGCCACCTATCCTCAACTGTCATATTGCCTCCTATCAACTGTTGTATCGGCACCTATCCTCAACTGTACTACTGACACACCTATTCTCAGCATTTGTACTGACACACCTATCCTCAACTGTTCTACTGACACACCTATCCTCAACTATTGTATTGACACACCTATCCTCAACTGTTCTACTGACACATCTATCCTCAACTGTTCTACTGACACACCTATTCTCAACTGTTCTACTGACACACCTATCCCCAACTGTTCTACTGACACACCTATTCTCAACTGTTCTACTGACACACCTATCCTCAACTGTTCTACTGACACACCTATTCTCAACTGTTCTACTGACACACCTATCCTCAACTGTTCTACTGACACACCTATCCTCAACTGTTGTATTGCCACTTACCAACTGTTGTACTCACAACTATCCTAAGCTATTGTACTCGCACCTATTCTCATCAGTTGTATTTGGACCTATGCTCAACTGTTCTACTGACACACCTATCCTCAACTGTTCTACTGACACACCTATCCTCAACTGTTGTATAGCCACCTATCCTCAACTGTTGTGTTGCCACCTATCCTTAACTGTTGTATTGCAACTTATCCTCAACTGTTGTATAGCCACTTATCCTCCACTGTTGCATTGCCACCTATCAACTGTTGTATCGGCACCTATCCTCAACTGTTGTATAGCCACTTATCCTCCACTGTTGCATTGCCACCTATCAACTGTTGTATCGGCACATATCCTCAACTGTTGTATAGCCACCTATCCTCAACTGTTGTATTGCCACCTATCAACTGTTGCATCGGCACATATCCTCAACTGTTTTACTGATACACCTGTCCTCAACTGTTGTACTCGCACTTATCCTCAACTGTTGTATTGGCACATATCCTCAACTATTGTATTGGCACATATCCTCAACTATTGTATTGGCACTTATCCCCAACTGTTGTATTGCCACATATCCTCAACTGTTGTATTGGCACATATCCTCAACTGTTCTATTGCCACATATCCTCAACTATAATATTGGCACATATCCTCAACTGTTGTATTGGCACATGTCCTCAACTATTGTATTGGCACATATCCTCAATTATTATATTGGCACATATCCTCAACTATTGTTTTGGGACCTATCCTCAACTATTATATTGGCACATATCCTCAACTATTGTATCGGGACCTATTCATAACTATTGTATTGGCACATATCCTCAACTATTGTTTTGGGACCTATCCTCAACTATTGTATTGGCACATATCCTCAACTATTGTATTGGCACATATCCTCAACTATTGTATTGGCACATATCCTCAACTATTGTATTGGCACATATCCTCAACTATTGTATTGGCACATATCCTCAACTATTGTTTTGGGACCTATCCTCAACTATTATATTGGCACATATCCTCAACGATTGTATCGGGACCTATTCATAACTATTGTATTGGCACATATCCTCAACTATTGTTTTGGGACCTATCCTCAACTATTGTATTGGCACATATCCTCAACTATTGTATTGGCACATATCCTCAACTATTATATTGGCACATATCCTCAACTTTTTTATTGGCACATATCCTCAACTATTATATTGGCACATACCCTCAATTATTGTTTTCGGACCTATCCTCAACTATTGTATTGGCATATATCCTCAACTATTGTATTGGCACATATCCTCAACTATTGTATTGGGACCTATTCTCAACTATTGTATTGGCACATATCCTCAACTATTGTTTTGGGACCTATCCTCAACTATTGTATTGGCACATATCCTCAACTATTGTATTGGCACATATCCTCAACTATTGTATTGGCACATATCCTCAACTTTTGTATTGGCACATATCCTCAACTATTGTATTGGGACCTATCCTCAACTATTGTATTGGGACCTATCCTCAACTATTGTATTGGCACATATCCTCAACTATTGTTTTGGGACCTATCCTCAACTATTGTATTGGCACATATCCTCAACTATTGTTTTGGGACCTATCCTCAACTATTGTATTGGCCCATATCCTCAACTATTGTATTGGGACCTATCCTCAACTATTGTATTGGGACCTATCCTCAACTATTGTACTGGCACATATCCTCAACTATTGTATTGGCACATATCCTCAACTATTGTATTGGGACCTATCCTCAACTATTGTACTGGCACATATCCTCAACTATTGTATTGGGACCTATCCCCAACTATTGTACTGGCACATATCCTCAACTATTGTATTGTGACCTATCCTCAACTATTGTACTAGCACATATCCTCAACTATTGTATTGGCACATATCCTCAACTGTTCTACTGACACATTAATCCTCATTGATACATTCGTTTAACTCTGAAGCTCTGAACTGACGGCTAGGTCTACACAAAAGAAGTATATCCAAATAAAAGTCTACCACAACGATATTTTCATTCTGTAAAACACTTTTTCTGTATTTTGATTTATATTTTGACAAGCTTTAATTAAGAACAAAATAAACACGGTTGTTTGAAATTAAGTGGCATTTTGTACTTAATCATAATGGAGCCAGATTATCCTGATCAAAATAAATAACATAACTCGGGATATGAAAGATTAATGATAACAGTTGGTCCTAATGAGATAACCGTTAAAAGCTATTTTCTGATTCTCTGTGATGCTTCCGAGTTTTTTTTTTTTTCCCTTTCAGTCGGAACAGGCCGGGACGCGTTCCGGTAAACGTTCAGAATTTAACTTCACTTTAACTACAAAACTCATTTCCTGTTTTTAATTGTTATGTGAAAAAAATGGACATAACATGTTATGGGAAAACATGATATAACTTAACGTAATGATATAACATGACATTACATTACATAAAATAACATAGCATAGTATATGATTAGCCTAGTTTATATCATCATCATTGCACATCGAACATGCTGGTAAGTGCTCAGATCTTCTCCCCAATGTGGCTCTCATTGTGTGAAGACTGACAACTCCAGTTCTGTGTTGAATTGTTATTTTTCTGTGTCTCCGTAATTTGGTGACACCATCTGTCATTTGGTGACACCAGCAGTCATTTGGTGACACCAGCTATCATTTGGTGACACCCGCTTTCATTTGGTGATACCAGCTGTCATTTGGTGATACCACACGTCATTTGATGACACCGGTCGTTATTTGGGGATACCATCTGTCATTTGGTGACACTAGCTGTCATTTGGTGATATCAGCTGTTTTTTGGTGACACTAGCCGTAATTTGGTGACACCAGCTATCATTTGGTGACACTGTCATTTGGTGATATCAGCTGTCTTTTGGTGACACTAGCCGTAATTTGGTGACACCAGCTATCATTTGGTGATACCAGCTTTAATTTGGTGACATTAGCCGTCATTTGGTGACACCAGCTATCATTTGGTGACACCAGCTTTAATTTAGTGACACCCGATGTCATTTGGTAATACCAGCCGTCATTTGGTGATAGCAGCCGTCATTTGGTGATATCAACCATCATTTGGTGGCACCAGCCGTCAATTGGTGATACCAGCTGTCATTTGGTGACACCAGCTTTCATTTGGTGACACCAGCCGTCATTTGGTGACACCAACCACTGTCTTCATGCCCAGCCCTCTTCAATTTTCCAGAGCTTGCTCAATGAGCCACTCATAATGCGCACTTGAGTTCAGGGTTTTTATTAACCAGGCCATAGTTTTAGTTATTCTCATAATCTACATGGTCGAGTTACTAGTTATTTCCACGAAAACACCGCTCTTCTACTTTACTGTTCTTCCTGTGCCTTGGGCGTGAAAGCCGATCAGCTCTAACAGTGCCGAACAAGGGACCCATTAGTTTAAATGACTGCCTCAACTTTAGGTAAATTTAAATAAAATACGAAAAGTTAATGCAGTGTAAAATAACATAATATAACAAAATATGGATTTTCCGATTGCTTGCGATGAATAATATCGTATGATGGGGAACAGATGGCTGTGTTAAATTTCTGTGCGGTTTCGTCTTTTGTCGTTTGGCGTCTTCTGAGACTTTGATGATGGGGACTGCAGCTACCTTTCTTTGTTTGGGAGATGAGATATTAATTTGGGTGATTCCACTGGCATCGGCGGTTGAGCAATTATGAATTTTAATTTGTTTGCATGATACCGGGGCCTCCCATAACCATAACCATAACTTTAGTTTAGTCGATAAATAAACTTTATTGCACAGCGGACCAGTGGCGTATACTGGTTTAGGGGTCTGGGTTACCGCTGACATAATAAATAAAAAACATACATTATATTCAGTAGGCTAACATAAAGTAATATTTACTAATGACTTCACTACATTTTAAATTACTTACTTATTTATATGTAAACTCTATCCGCCTTTTTTGGGACGAAAATGCTTTGATGACTTTGTCATTGAAAGTACTGTTGGATTGGTTTCTAAGTTTATGAGAGAACGATTTCTCAATGGACATTAATGCCAAACCAGACAAGCGTTCTTGTGTCTGAGTTGAGCGACAATAAGATTTGATTCTCTAGCGAGCAGAAGAAATTATTTCTACAGATGCTGATGCGCATAACGTAGTTATAAATAGCTAAGGAAGTTCCGGTAATCAGACAGTTTCACTTTCACTTTGTGATGATTCTGATTGGCTAGAGCTAAAAATAACCCATGAAACCGCGTACATCTAGCGGCAACAACCGGTACCTTATTTTGGCGGGAATTTTTTAATGTCAAGGTCGTTAAACAAGATTCGGATAGAGGAAAAATGTACCGCTGGCTCTAAAAGGTTTCAATGTAGAATAGTTTCGTTTCATTCACAAATGTTATAGTGGCCAGAGGAAAACCTTGCTTTAATAAATGCAAATCAAAGCAAATAAATCATATTGGCTTACGAAATGTGTAACAGAATATTCGAACATTTGTAATATAATTATTTTTGTAAAATACAATAAATTATCATTTCCTGTTGTATTTCGTTAATATGTTCAGGCTACCGGCGGTAGCTGCAGTATCATAGTAAATACGCCACTGCATCGGACAATTATCCACAGTGCTCAGATTTCCCTTTCTGCACACTCGCCAGAATGGATCAGGCACGCAACTCACTAGCAGGAACATAAAACACGGCTTCAGCGGAGATGCTCAAACTCCGTAGAACTCGTGAAAGCCTGGGTCCAAACCACCTTAGTCGCCTTTCTCAGGCATGCATGTCACGTGATTGGGGTTGTATTCTTCTCTACCTTCACCGTGATCAGTGTTCGGGTGGCCACACAGGCTCAATAGCATAGTATAACATAAAACAGCATAACACAACACAGCACAACGCGACACCAAATTACAGCACAACATCACAAAATAATGTCACACTAAAACACATAAGAAAACACCATCCCACAACAACACAGCACAACTGCATTGTATTGTATTGTGTTCTCTTGCCTTGTGTTGTGGTGTGGTGTGGTGTTGTGGGGTTTTGATGTGCTGTGGTGGGGTGTGATGTTATGCTGTGTTGTGGGGTTGTGATGTTTTCTGGTGGGTCCTGCTGTGCTATGGCGAGTTGCATTGCTTCGTTGTGCTGAGTTATGTTGTGGTGTTGTGTTGTTTTATGTTATACAATGCTGTTAGCTTGTGTGACTACCTGTGTCCTGACCACGGTGAAGGGAAAAACGAATACAGCCACAGTCATCTGATACATATGTATGAAAAAGGCATATAACATAACATATCATAAGTTAAGGTAACATAACATAACATAACATAATATAATATAATATAATATAATATAATATAATATAATATAATATAATATAATATAATATAATATAATATAATATAATATAATATAATATAATATAATATAATATAATATAATATAATATAATATAATATAATATAATATAATATAACATAACATAACATAACATAACATAACATAACATAACATAACATAACATAACATAACAAACATAGTAAGTATAGTATAATAGTATAGTATAGTATAGTATAGTATAGTATAGTATAGTATAGTATAGTATAGTATAGTATAGTATAGTATAGTATAGTATAGTATAGTATAGTATAGTATAGTATAGTGTAGTATAGTGTAGTGTAGTGTAGTGTAGTGTAGTGTAGTGTAGTGTAGTGTAGTGTAGTGTAGTGTAGTGTAGTGTAGTGTAGTGTAGTGTAGTGTAGTGTAGTGTAGTGTAGTGTAGTGTAGTGTAGTGTAGTGTAGTGTAGTGTAGTGTAGTGTAGTATAGTGTAGTATAGTATAGTATAGTATAGTAATGTATAGTATAGTATAGTATAGTAAAGTATAGTATAGTATAGTATTGTATAATATAATATAATATAACATAACATAACGTAATATAATGTAATGTAATATAAGGCAATATAATAATATAATATAATATAATATAATATAATATAATAATATAATATAATATAATATAATATAATATAATATAATATAATATAATATATAATATAATATAATAATATAATATAATATAATATAATATAATATAATATAATATAATATAACATAACATAACATAACATAACATAACATAACATAACATAACATAACATAACATAACATAACATAACATAACATATAACATAATATAATATAACATAACATAATATAATATAATATAATATAATATAATATAATATAATATAATATAATATAATATAATATAATATAATATAATATAATATAATATAATATAATATAATATGAATGACTGAAAAATCTTGTATACTACAATTCTCTCGTTTTCTGGAACTCAATGATAAACTTCCAGTAAACATTTTGTTAAAGAAAATTTAAAAAATGAAAGAGATGCACTGATTGTTTCCGATAACATTTCTCAATCTAATATAAAACATTCTCATTCTGTATGTTACGTTGACGGTAAATGTAATTATTTTCCCAAGCACATCTTCCAATGGATTTTTCTTCTTTTTACTTTACATAAGGGTCGTGTTTGATACTGACAACAGAACAACGCCTGAAATATCATATTTATAAATTGTCCCTCTGAGATTATTTGTTCCTGTTAGGACGTTGATTAATAACGATAGTTAATGTGTCACTGGATTGGGTTTCTGGTATCTTATTTCAGTTTATTTACGAGTCTTCGTCCTCTACAAAATTATTCCTAGACATTTGAATTATGGGACTTGTTTAAGTTTCGTATCGTTTATATGTGTGTTATGTACGAAACATAAGATGACTATTTTTAGAATGTATGTCCGTGGTATAGTTATCTTGATCATCATCATCAAGTACCATGCTTGCTGGCGTAGGTGATTATGTCTCTCCACAACTTTCGATCTCGACAGTTATTAGTTATTTCTGTTGTTGACCTTCTGCCAAGCCATTCTCTTAAGTTGCCTGATTCCTTTTCTCTTTGCTTCCCTCTATCTCTTCGTCCCTCAATTTTCAGAGTTGTTACGATATATTCCAGCTATTCCCTTCTCATTACATGGCCAAAAAAGGGATGATTGTTTCTTCATAATTTTGGAAATTAGCTCTCCTTTTGCTTTGGCCTCTTTCAGAACATTTTCATTACTTTTCTTAATCATCCATGATATTCTCAACATTCTTCTGTAAAGCCACATTTCTATTCCCTCCAGTGATTTTCTTTTCTGTTGTCCCATTGTCCATGATCCATATTCAAATGTTACAACTGAGTCTACATAACATTCAAGCACTCTTTTTCTTGTTTCTTTTGTCACCAAATGAATTGTTCAATATCTTCCTCATGTTTTGGAAAGCTGCTTTTGTCTGAGTCATTCTCTCAATCTTAATAGTTAATGTGTATGATGCAGCATTTAATAGTTCATGTCTGTGTTTATAGTCGTTTTAGTAGTTTATGTATATGTTATAGTTATACTACTAATGTCTATCTATGATATAGTTATACTAGTAATGTCTATCTATGATATAGTTATACTAGTAATGTCTATCTATGATATAGTTATACTAGTAATGTCTATCTATGATATAGTTATACTAGTAATGTCTATCTATGATATAGTTATACTAGTAATGTCTATCTATGATATAGTTATTCTAGTAATGTATATCTATGATATAGTTATACTAGTAATGTCTATCTATGATATAGTTATACTAAAAATTAAAATCCTAAAAACTAGGACGACCAAGGAAATAATACATTTTTATACATCAAAGTAGCAACAATATTCCTTAAATGCATGAGAGTAGGGAAAAAAAATCTGACTTAAGGTCCGTGAAAAAAAAAATAAGATTTAGTGAAAAAGAATTACAGAAATTCACAAAGTTTCCGAGATAATTAATAAACTATGTGGGCACGAATTTCTGAACGAACTATAGTAATGCCTATCTATGGTATAGCTATACTAGTAATGTCTTCTATGACATAGTTGTACTAGTAATATAATATATATATATATATATATATATATGAAATAGTTATATTGGTAATTTATGTCTATGAAAAGTTATATGAGTAATTTATGTCCCAGAAATATCAATGAAGCCGAGAATTTGTTGTGCAGCTTTCGGAATTGTGGAAATCAAGAGAGCGTTAGCAGGGTCGGGCGTAACGAGTTCCCTTGGCGATGAACTTAACGGAGGTCAAACCAAGCTTGATACTCTTTCAGTTGAATTCAGGTGCAAACAAAAATGGGCGTCTAACTCGATTCGGAACGGTATTAATAATGTGTATCATCAAGAAAATTTGTGATTTGGTAACTTGACGTTTATAATCACTACCACCTAGACGTCAGCGGACATTCATTCTGACTTTACATGTGATGATGACATCATTTCTTTTCTCTAAAGAAAATTAGCTGCACATAAAAAAAGATTGCATTTAGTTCACAAAATAGATTTGCAATTTCCACTATAAAAATTAATGATAATAATGTTGATGAAGATACTAGTAATAATAATAGTAATAATATTGTTTAATTTAGATTGATTGGAAATGCGTGTGGTTGTTTCACTGAACGTTCTATTGCTAATGCTTTTGTTAGGGGCTCTATATAGTTCTGCTAAATTAGAGCATTGCTCAAATCAATAAAATCAGTAATTGCACATCAGATATTGTACTGCATTGATTGTGACATGTCACGTGAGCGACTCAATTCCGAAACAATACTTCGACCCGCGATATCGGTTTATCCCCCCCCCCCCTTTCCCTCTCCTCCTCACCACCATTTAAATGCAAGCGTGAGTTCAGGCATCCACAAGGTTGTGCGAGCCTACAACTTCACTCGAGTGCAATAAGAAAGGAAGTTTGCAGTCTGCTCTGTGGCCGAAGTAAAGCTCCGCAATATTATTAAGTTCTGTTAAATCCAGACAGAGAGCTGGTAGCGTTTTACATAGACTCGTCTGCTGACCGGAAGCTTCAGGCTTCAAATGCTCAAAGCTGTCCAGGAAACTCAATATTCTCTGAGAAGTCCATTCTTTGTGGCATCTAATCGACTTTTCATTTATTTGTATACCGCCTATGATTTATTTCGATACGTTAGCTTGCCTCTATATAGCACAGATGAACTCTCTTTCTCACTTCTATTGTTGTACTATATAGCTTTCATTTTCCGAAATACTACTTTGACCTGAACTATTCTTCCGTCTGATGTTATTATTGTGTCCATGTATTTGGCGCTCTACATCCGATTCAGATGTGTCCCAGTTATTTTTATTTTGATTAATGGTGATTATTGTTTAGTCGATACGACCACTACTTATGTTTTTTTACTGTTTAGACTGAGACCGTCGCGTTGTTTTTTTTTCTCCACTATTATGCCTATAATTTCTTGTAGTTCATTCTCCGTCTCCGCTAGATAGACTGTGTCATCCCCATATCACATTCTGTTTATGCAGTGACCGTTGACTTTAATTCCTTTTTTGTCTACTAAAGGGTCCACTCATCTTCTAGAAATGGGTACCATAAATCTTTTCTTGTAAGGAAAGGTGAGTGAAGAAGGTTTAGTGCAATTAAGTCACTAATACCAAATTATTTGAAGGCATTTTCTGTGGTACTACCTTCATGGTTTAAATTAATCCAAGACGTCTTAAGTGAGTAAAACTGTCATCTTCGAAGAATGATAAGATACCAGTTAATCATGCAATAATCAGTCAAAACAATTGTCGCTTCGATTTCAAAGAAAAAAAAGACTTTCTACAAAAGAAGACAAATCCTTTTTCTACAGAAGACAATCCGTCTGCTACAAAAGGAAAAGACAATCCTTATGCTACAAAAGGAAAAGACAATCCTTATGCTACAAAAGGAAAAGACAATCCTTTATCTACACGACAATGCTTTTTCTATACAAAGGAAAGACAATCCGTCTGTCACAAAATGAAAAGATAATCCTTTCTCTACAAAGGAAAGACAATCCTTCTGCCACAAAATGAAAAGATAATCCTTTCTCTACAAAGGAAAGACAATCCTTCTGCCACAAAATGAAAAGATAATCCTTTCTCTGCAAAGGAAAGACAATCATTCTGCCACAAAATAAAAATATAATCCTTTCTCTACAAAGGAAAGACAATCCTTCTGCCACAAAATGAAAAGATAATCCTTTCTCTACAAAAGAAAAAAGACAATCTTTCTGCTAAAAAAGGAAGAGACATTAAAGCGCTTCATTTACGTGTTAATTCCTAAAGTGAATATAGTGTTAGTGTCAATATTTCTCAACGACATACTTGTATGGATGAAGTGGTCAATATCCACCAGATCGCCCAACTGTCCTAGCAAAAGTCGGTATTTATTAATGGCTGGGTGAACCGAGCAACCTCCGATCGAGACCGAACCTAAGTTCTTGTCTTTAGTAGTCCAGGTCACTAACCACTGAGCCAACGCTACTTTCCATTTTCATTTACAATCATTCAATTTGCTTCACGGCTGCTTGCTCAATATTTCCAAAATTACTTTTCCTTTTTGATAACGAAAAGTTTATAATATTAAAATCAGAAAGTCATCTGCTAAAGGTTTCTAATATTAAAATCAGAAATTCATCTACTAAAAGTTTATAATATTAAAATCAGAAATTCATCTACTAAAAGTTTCTAATATTAAAAAAGAAATTCATCTACTAAAAGTTTCTAACATTAAAATCAGAAAGTCATATACTAAAAGTTTCTAATATTAAAATCAGAAAGTCATATACTAAGAGTCTCTAATATTAAAATCAGAAAGTCATATACTAAAAGTCTCTAATATTAAAATCAGAAAGTCATATACTAAAAGTTTCTAATATTAAAATCAGAAAGTCATATACTAAAAGTTTCTAATATTAACACAAAAAAGTCATCTACTAAAATTCTATATTAACACAAAAAAGTCATCCACTAAAGTTTCTAATATTTACATATAAATTATTGTGCTCATATTTTTTAGCTCTAGTACTACAAGGCTCTTTTCAGAAAAAGGTCGTGCTCATTTGTATGATAGTTTGTATTTATTATTTTTGTGACAAAGGTCACACGCCGGAGATTGTCTGCATTAACACACAAAAGTTGATCGCTGTTAAGTTTTGCGATGTTGTTTTCTGAGAAATGTTTGTTCCAAGTCTTGTAAACTTAAAACGTGTACTCATAAGTTATTGTCGACGTCACAGCAATGCGGGCCAAACCCATATATAAAACTATTTAGCTGAGTGGCAGCGTTCCCCAGCGTTCGGCTTTTCGTGGCAAGGCGCTGTGCCACTGAGTACGGGTTCGATCCTGCTTCAGTCCATATATTGTTCTTTGTTTTTTTATGTTTGTTGATTATTAATAATTTTTTTCTGAGTGCTGTAAACATACCTCTTCCTCTGAATTTATTCGCTGATTATCGCCTCAGAAGTTTCCCTATATAATAATATTCATTTATCATTTTTGTCTCCATATATAATCTCTATCTATCTATTGACCTTTCGAGCCGTATCCGGCCCATAGGAAGTACCCATATATAATACCAGAACATTATTTATTTGTTAATTATATGTTCTAAATGTGCGAACGTGTTTTAACATAACAGTACAGATTCATACTTGAGTCGAATGAAGTCTTTGTTAGGCTCAAACTCCTGCTTTCTGCATCTCTAAAGATAGATAGATACACGTTAGACCTGTAATGTGTGCTCGCCTATATAAGCGAACGTGTTCCTTGTTAGATTAACGCCTTATAATCACGTTACGGCAGTGATTCCCCAACTGTTGACACCTCCGGTTCCCTATCCCTGCTGATCATGTACCAGCGAGGCCTTCCTGGAAGTTACGATCGTATTAGTCGGCTAAACTCTGATTCATGTATCTATTTTTGGGTATGTTACTATTTTGGGAGCCACGATAGCTCAGTGGTTAGTGAACTGGACTACAAAGGACAAGAGGTAGGGTTCGATCCCAACCGACGGTTTCCGGTTTACCCAGCCTTTAATGGGTACCGGATTTTTTTCCTGGGAAAGTAAAGCGGCACGGGCGTAATACCGACCACATTACCACAAAAATCATGTGCCGAGGATCTGTACAATGTATGGTCATTAACACCATAAAACCTATACGCCACTTGGCGTGACGGGGGTACTTTACCTTTTTTTATTTTACTATATTATGTACATAAATGAAATGGTGTAACTATAAATATTATTTAATTTAGAGATTTATTTAACATGTATAGTGAGATTATTTTAAAATCCATAAGGGGCATACCTGAGATAAAAATTAGAAGTCAAAATATAAATAGTCTGAGGTATGCTGATGATACAGTCTTAATCGCTAAGAGTGAAAATGAGTTACAAGAACGTTCGACATTATATTGAATGAAAGCAAAAATAAAGGTCTTATTATTAATAGCAAAAAGACAAAAGTAACGATAGCAACAAAGAAAAAGACATCACCGCAATGCATAATAAGACAAGCGGAACAACATTAAAGCAGGTAAATGAATTTAAATATCTGGGAACAATATTAACCTCAGATGGTAGATGTACAACAGAGGTGTGATGCAGAATGGCTCAGATAAAAGCAGCTTTCCAAAAATTAAGGAAGATACTGTGGGATCCATTTTTGACAACAGAAACAAAAATGAAAGAGTTCATAAATGTTATGTAGAGCCAGTCTTAATATATGGATGTGAATCATGGACAATAGGACAATAGACAACAAAATCACTAGAGGCTGCAGAAATATGGTTTTACAGAAGAATGTTGAGAATACCATGGTCAAATAAGAAGACCGTGACTAAGAAGAAGTAATTAAAACGTTCTGAAAGAGGCCAAAGCAAAAGGAGAGCTAATTTCCAAAATTATGAAGAAACAATCACCATTTTTTGACCATGCAATGAGAAGGGAACAGCTGGTATATATTGTGACAACTGTGAAAACTGAGGGAAGAAGATATAGGGGAAGCAAAGAGAAAAGATACCAGACAGCTTTAGAGATGGCACTTGATGAAGATGATGATGATAAAAATAGCGGCAAAATTAACACTATCCTGTAGAAATGTATGTATGTACTAAGACATATTTATCCTATGTGTATATTGTTGTGATGTGATTTCTAACCAGTATGTATGTACTAAGACATATTTATCCTATGTGTATATTGTTGTGATGTGATTTCTAACCAGTATGTATGCACACAATATCCTCGGCGCGGCGCCCTTCGCTAATGTTTGGCGTCGCCGCTGTGAGACGTGGCGGACACTTTGGGAACCATTTGGCTACAAAAATAGCCAAAGATTTGACATCAAAGGAGATCAGTTTAGACCAGACGAAAGAGCTGCTCTTCTTTGTAACCGATAGCAGCTGATGGGAGAGTTTATAACATAAGTTGCTGCTTTTGGCAAAATAATCAGAAAACTATCGTTACGTTCTCTGATTTAATCCAGCCACCTATTTTTATTCGAAGTTTATTCAAACGAAAGCAAAATAAACATCTTTGTTAAATATAAGAATACAGTAAAGCGATACAACATAGTCTTTTAACAATAAAGGACATATTTGGAAACGTTGAACCTTATAGCTCAGTGGTTAGTGAACAGGACTACAAAGGACAAGAGGCAGGGTTCGATCCCAACCGACGGTTTCTAATGTATGGTCATTAACACCATAAAACCTATACGCCACTTGGCGTGACAGGGGTACTTTACTTTTTTTTTTACATTTGAACCTTATCTTCACGCCAAAGTGTGCCCTCTTGTAATAGTCTTGTAGGGGAAATTGTCTTAACGCCAAAGTGTGCCCTCTTGTAATAGTCTTGTAGGGGACAGTATCTTAACGCCAAAGTTTGCCCTCTTGTAATAGTCTTGTAGGGGACAGTATCTTAACGCCAAAGTTTGCCCTCTTGTAATAGTCTTGTAGGGGACAGTATCTTAACGCCAAAGTTTGCCCTCTTGTAATAGTCTTGTAGGGGACAGTATCTTAACGCCAAAGTGTGCCCTCTTGTAATAGTCTTGTAGGGGACAGTATCTTAACGCCAAAGTTTGCCCTCTTGTAATAGTCTTGTAGGGGACAGTATCTTAACGCCAAAGTTTGCCCTCTTGTAATAGTCTTGTAGGGGACAGTATCTTAACGCCAAAGTTTGCCCTCTTGTAATAGTCTTGTAGGGGACAGTATCTTAACGCCAAAGTTTGCCCTCTTGTAATAGTCTTGTAGGGGACAGTATCTTAACGCCAAAGTTTGCCCTCTTGTAATAGTCTTGTAGGGGACAGTATCTTAACGCCAAAGTTTGCCCTCTTGTAATAGTCTTGTAGGGGACAGTATCTTAACGCCAAAGTGTGCTCTCTTGTAATAGCCTTGTAGGGGACAGTATCTTAACGCCAAAGTTTGCCCTCTTGTAATAGTCTTGTAGGGGACAGTATCTTAACGCCAAAGTGTGCCCTCTTGTAATAGTCTTGTAGGGGACAGTATCTTAACGCCAAAGTGTGCCCTCTTGTAATAGTCTTGTAGGGGACAGTATCTTAACGCCAAAGTTTGCCCTCTTGTAATAGCCTTGTAGGGGACAGTATCTTAACGCCAAAGTTTGCCCTCTTGTAATAGTCTTGTAGGGGACAGTATCTTAACGCCAAAGTTTGCCCTCTTGTAATAGTCTTGTAGGGGACAGTATCTTAACGCCAAAGTTTGCCCTCTTGTAATAGTCTTGTAGGGGACAGTATCTTAACGCCAAAGTTTGCCCTCTTGTAATAGTCTTGTAGGGGACAGTATCTTAACGCCAAAGTGTGCTCTCTTTTAATAGTCTTGTAGAGGACAGTATCTTAACGCCAAAGTTTGCCCTCTTGTAATAGTCTTGTAGGGGACAGTATCTTAACGCCAAAGTGTGCCCTCTTGTAATAGTCTTGTAGGGGACAGTATCTTAACGCCAAAGTTTGCCCTCTTGTAATAGTCTTGTAGGGGACAGTATCTCAACGCCAAAGTTTGCCCTCTTGTAATAGTCTTGTAGGGGACAGTATCTTAACGCCAAAGTGTGCCCTCTTGTAATAGTCTTGTAGGGGACAGTATCTTCACGCGCCACAGAGTGCCGAGTGCCCTCTTGTGACGGTCATGTTAGTTAATTAAACTGGCTACATATATATAACAGGGTGTTAGACAAAGTTGTGTGCTGTCATAAGATTTGTTTAATATTTATAGTCGGATTATTTTAAGATCCATAAGGGGCATGCCAGGAATAACAATTGGAGGTCATAATACATATAATCTGAAGTATGCTGACGATACAGTATTAATCGCTAAGAGTGAAAATGAGTTACAAGAAATGTTGGACATTATAGTGAAAGAAAGTAAAAATAAAGGACTCAGCCTTAATAGCAAAAAGACAGAAGTAATGGTAACAACAAAGAAAAAGACATCACCTCAGTGCAAAATAAAGACAAGTGGTACAATATTAAAACAGGTAAATGAATTTCAATATTTGAGAATTTTGTTAACCTCAGAGGGAAGATGTACAAAAGAGGTGAGATGCAGAATGGCTCAGGCAAAAGCAGCTTTCCAAAAAATGAGGAAGATACTATGCAATCCATTTTTGACACTTGAAACAAGAAAAAAAGTTTTTTTATTGTTATGCAGAGCCAGTCTTAACATATGGATGTGAATCATGGACAATAGGACAAAAAACAAGAAAATCACTAGAGTCTGTAGAAAAGTGATTTTAAAGAAGAATGTTGAGAATACCATGGACAGCTAAGAAGTGTAATGAAGATGTTCTGAGAGAGGTCAAAGCAAAAAGAGAGCTAATTTCCAATATTAGGAAGAAACAATCATCATTTTTTGGCTATGTAATGAGAAAAGAATAGCTGGAATATATTGTAACAACTGGAAAAATTGAGGGACGAAGAGATAGAAGGAAGCAAAGAGAGAAAATACCAGACAGCTTAATAGGATGGTTTGGCAGAAGGTCAAAAACAGAAATGATAAAGAACTGTCGAGATTGAAAGTTGTGGAGAGACATGATCACCTACGCCAGTAGGGCCGGTACTTGATGATGACATATATAACATGGCCACGTTGATCTACCCGTCCCATCTGTCATGGAAGAGCTGTCTTGGGCCTGATTCTGCGGGAATCTGTCCATCATCACTACATATCTACTATCATCATGTGCCATACCGGCTGGCGTAGGCGATCATGTCATTCCACATTCTTCTATCTACAGTGCATCGTATCAGTTCTGTTGTTGACCGTTTTCTATGCCATGACACTAAGCTATCTAGTATTTTCTCTCTTTGTCGTCCGCGATCTCTTTTTCCTTTTAATTTGCTAATTGTAACCTAGTATTCCAAATTATCTCTTCCCATGATGTGCCCGAAAAATGTTGGTTGTGTCTTTCTGATGTTTTTATGAGTTCCCTTTTAGTGTTGGCCTTTTTGAGAACTCCCCCATTGGTCTTTTTAGCTGTCCAGGGAGCTTTCAACATTCTTCTGAGAAATCCCATCTCTGTGACCTCCAATCATCTTTTCATTTATGTGTCTATTGTCCGTGATTTGCTTCCATAGGTCAAAATTGGTTTTAATTGGCACCGATGAACTCTGTTTCTCATTTCTATTGGTATAGATTTGTTGCATAAGATATTTATCATTTTCTTAAATGCTATTTTGGCCTGAGCTATTCTGCTTTTTATTTCTGTGGTGCATCATCCATCTGATGTTATTATTGTGCCCAAGTATTTCAAACGTTGCCCTTGTTTTAGATTTATCTCGTTTATTTTTATGCTGCATGATGGTGATGATTGTTTCTTCGATATGACCATTACTTCTGTTTTCTTACTATTCAGACTGAGGCCTTTCTTATTGCTTTCTTTTACTACTATGGCTATCATTTTTTGTAGCTCATTCTCTGTCTCTGCTATTAAGACTGTGTCATCCGCATATCGCAAAATATTTATGTTGTGACCGTTGACTTCAATTCCTTGTTTGTCTACTTGTGAGCTCATAGTATGTTCGCTGTAAAGTGAAAACAAATCCGGCGACAGAACACAGCCTCGTCTGACTCCTTGTTTTATAAATTGAAATTGTCCTGTTTGGTTGCTAATTCGTATAGCTGCAGTTTTTTGACAGTACATTATTTTTATGATTCGCAGATCGTTGCCATCAATTTTTAATTTCTCCAGCATTTTGATTATTTCCACATGCTTTACTTTGTCAAATGCTTTTGTGTAGTCTATAAAGCACATATATAGATCTGATCTTTCTTTACCTGTATAGCTCTTTCTATCAATGTTCTTAAGATGTATATTGCATTATTGGTGCCCTTTCCTTCCACAAATCCACATTGTGTTGGACGCTCTGAGATTCAGTCAGTGATCATGAATATACAGCCATGTTCAGAATGCACGAACATCGGATCACAACTGGGGATGCCAGAAAGAAACGCTGCGCAGGGAGACACAGAAGAATCAGAAATATAAACATAGCTTGGGTAGCCAGTCTCCACACAGTCATGGACATACTGGTGAGGAGATCTGAACACTTGTGTGCGTGTTCGATGTGCAATAAGGATATAATCCGTCGACTAAGCTAAATTAACAAGCTAAACTAAACTAAAATAAACAAAACTAAATTAACAAGCTAAACTAAAATAAACAAAACTAAATTAACAAACTAAACTAAAATAAACAAAACTAAATTAACAAGCTACACTAAACTAAAATAAACAAAGCTAAATTAACAAGCTAAACTAAAATAAACTAAACTAAATTAACAAATTAAACTAAAATAAACAAAACTAAATTAACAAACTAAACTAAAATAAACTAAACCAGGTTAAATAAAAAGGCTTCTACGTTTGCTCAGGTCAAGAGCTGGAGTTTTTTTTTTTTAAATGCTTCATCCTGGGGAAGGTGCTTAGGGGGATCTGCGCACTATGGAATTGACCGCTGTTCAATCAAAAAGATGTTGTCGACTAGACTAAACTATAGCATGTTCAATTCGCTGGTTTAAACGAATAATTTCCGTGACATAGTTTTTTGAGACGAGAGTACAAACAAATTCTAATCACTGATATAACTTTAATAACAGTCACACGCCAGTTATTATTCTGCCGTTCACCTCCCATATTGAAATAGCAAGTCCCACACGCGATATCAGATTTTAGATAATTCAGCATTCAGAGACAAATTGTCGATGTCCCACCAACTGGTCGATTACGAGGTAGCTATATTGGTACGTCTGTTTGGACAAAGTTTCAGGCAGCATTTATGATCGATCGGTTAGGGTAGATAATTTCACGGAATAAAGAAGAAATTAAACGCTAAAGTATGTTTGTTTTATGTTATTTTATTTAAACTATTTGGATTATTAAACATTTCAACAGAAGGATGCATTTATCAATAAATGAAACCAATTTTTAAAAAACGTGGCAAGCGAGGAGAAAATTAGCGTCATTTTATTATATGCACAAGAGTTCTTAAATGTTATGTAGAGCCAGTCTTAACATATAGATGTGAATCATGGAGAATAGGACAATAGACAAGAAAATCACTGGAGTCTGTAGAAATGTGGTTTTAAAGAAGAATGTTGAGAGTACCATGGACATCTAAAAAGAGTAATGAAGATGTTCTGAGAGAGGTCAAAGCAAAAAGTGAGCTAATTTCCAATATTAGGAAGAAACAATCATCCTTTTTGGCCATGTAATGCGAAGAGAACAACTGGAATATATTGTAACAAGTGGAAAAATTGAGGGACGCAAAGAGAAAAAATAACAGACAGCTTAAAAGAATGGCTTGGCAGAAGGTCAACAACAGAAATGATAAATAGCTGCCAAGATCGAAAGTTGCGGAGAGACATGACCACCTACGCCAGTAGGCCCGGTACTTGATGATGATGAAGTGATAAACAAGAGTGCTGACGATACACAGCCATGTTTTACTTCAGATGCTACTGCAAATGGTTTTGAGGTTTCTTTACTTCCTTTCATAACATTTCTGCAGCTACAGTATACGTTCCTGCAAAATCTAATAAGGTGGTCATTTACTCGCTAATGGCCAATGTTTGCCATAATATATTTAATCCACCCTATCGAAAGTTTTTTCTTGGTCCATAAATTGTATGCACATATCCTTTTTTTTATTCTATGTTCTTCTCTATTAGATGTCTGAATGCATCTGTGCAGCTTTTATTTATTTTTTTCTAAATCCCGTATGTTCTTTCGCCAACTCGGGTTCTATAATCGGACGTAATCTTGCCCACGTGACTCAGCAAAGATTTGTCACGATATTGCGAACATTCTCTTTTGTTTCCTTTATTTTTCCAAAAAGGAATTATTCAGCAATGTTTTACAAACTTATTTTATTAAATAATTCAGCAAATGTTATAACTATTTTTTTTTAAATGACAACAAACATTTGAAATGACACAACGAAATGTCAATTCATTATGGGTGACTGGGTTCATCAGAATGCGCTTATCATAGAAAGTCGAACGTCCAGAACCGTTAAATAGAACAGTTGCTTGATCAGCTGTACAACTATGTTGAAGAAACCAACACTTTTAATGACTGACTAAACTTAAATTTTAAAAATGAATATTTTGATAAACCTTAACATTCTTGATGAACAAGTAAAAAAGAACAACTGGAGGTTGTAGAAATGTGGTTTTACAGAGGAATGTTGAGAATACCATGGACAGCTAAGAAGATTAATGAAAACGTTCTGAAAGAGGCCAAAAGCAAAAAGAGAACTAATATCCAATATTACTAAGAAAGAATCGACATTTGTTTGCCCTTTTATGAGATGGGAACAGCTGAAATATATTATAACAACTGGGAAAGTTGGAGGACGAAGGAATAAAGGGAAGCAAAGAGATAAAAGATACGAGACAGCTTAAGAGAATGGTTTGGCAGAAGGTCAACAACGGAAATGATAAATAACTATCGAGATCGATAGTTGTGGCGAGACATGATCCTCTGCGCCAGTAGCCATTGTACTTGTTGATGATGATGATAATGATGATGATGATGATAATGAAGTCAATAAAGATAGTAGGGAACAGGCAAATAATGTCAGTGCTGCGGTAAAGCTAGTAGCAAGGATTGGAGTGTAACGTACACTCCTACAAGGTTTTGTGAGAGCTTTAAATAAACAGAACTAACGCTCCAGCCCACATGCGGCCTTCTTGAGAATACGAGAACGACACCAACGAGCCAACCAACCAACCAATGAGCCAACCAACGAGCCAACCAACTAACCAACGAACCAACCAACTAACAATGAGCCAACCAACGAACCAACCAACTAACCAATGAGCCAACCAACCAACCAACCAACGAGCCAACCAACTAACCAATGAGCCAACCAACGAACCAACCAACACGAACGAATGAATTTTGGAAGCTGTTGGATCTTGCCAAGTTAAACTTCGCTTTATATATTTCAGTTGACATATTTTCACATATTAGCTATTTTTTTCCTACGATATGTAGCACATATCTCTCTCGTTTCATCATGTCATCTCTCATCCCTCTATTTATTGTTCATTGATTTGCATGCCCGGCTCATCCTCGATGTAATAGAGTTTACCTGTGTTTCGTTGTTCGTTGGTGTTCTTGGTTTTTTTTTTTTTTAAGAAAGCCACATTTGGGCCGAAGCGTCAGGATTTTATTGTGTTCCTCTTTTTTTGTGTGTAAAGCTGTCACCATATCATGTAGGAGTGGACGTTACACCCCACTAATAGCTACTATATTTAGTGACTTACATGTTCAAGTATAACACACAGCAACATGACTGAATGCACGCTTTTGTTTGCTTTTGATTGAAACCAACGCGTTTTCAATTGAATCAATCAAGGTTTTACTGGATCATGGAAACTAGCCAACTTCAATTCCATATAACAATAAAAAAGAACACGTTTGTGATTTTTTTTAAAATCCACCGGAAATAAAGCAAAGTCAGAGTCATTAATCGGCAACAAGGTGAGACCTGAACCACAAATGTAGTTTACCAGCAGATTTAGAGAGAGGCATCGTAAAACCCATAAGACTTCTGAACAAAATGGCCGACAATGCTTTGGAGAAAATCATCAAAGCAAGTAATAAAATTTACACAGAACAGAAACAATCACTAAAATCAGAACTGGGTTAATGCATGCCACGGACAAAATTATCACTCTTACTCCTCGACATGCCTCGTGGTTGTTAGGGAATATAATGGTAATATTCACATCAGTGGCGTAGCGCTGAGTGGCATGAAAGACTGCACGGGGCGCATACTTCATAGAAGCGCAGAATTAATAAGTTAACCATATATAATAATAAACATTTTTTTTAAATAGCAAGGATAGTGACCGCAGTACTTGTTTCGCTGTGGACGCTGAGAACAAACATGCTTCACTTGTTCCCAACATTAGCAGCCCACACCATACCGCTGGTTCATGTTTTGTTAGTCCATCTGTACATTTGTTTTTTAATATGGTTACCAGTGCCGTCTTTCTTTCTTGGTAGAAAATCCAGCATCTATTTAATGTGAATGTAAATGTTTGAAGAGGACCCTAAGTATTATAAAAATAATAAACTATTTGAAGAATGTGTTGTTTCCCTTTCCACAAGATTTAGACCTGCCTCTCGGATGTAATCACCTGTCACGTGGTGATGCGTAATGTTGAAGATGTAGTATCTATCGCCACGACGCTAATAAGGCGTCATCAATTTAGACGTTGACAAATATTCAAACAGCCTACATTGGTTGGACGGATGTGAGAAATATTTATAGTGGTATCTTGTCGTACTCGGGCAGATGGTGGGCGGAAAGAGAGAAGGGAGACCAGATAGACATTGTTTTTGCAGGAGAGTCAGCCATTAGACACATTCATTTTGCAGACAGTTTTGTTAAAAGATGACATCCGCCAGAAGGGTAAGATCATTAGAGTAGTGTGGTGTGTGATCAGATTGGTTCACAAGCATTTGAATCAACGAGTAGTAGTCTGTGAATTACCAGAAACCCGGAAGTGATATTTACATCGAATGGTAGCCAGTCTTCGAAAAGTTAAACTGTGACTATTCGTTATATTAGCCGTGATAGCTCAGTGGTTAGTGAACTGGACTACAAAGGACAAGAGGTAGGGTTCTATCCCAACCGACGGCTGCCGGTTCACCCAGCCTTAAATGGGTACCAGATTTTTTTCTGGCAAAGTAAAGTGGCACGGGCGTAATACCGACCACATTACCCCAAAAATCATGTGCCGAAAGTCTGTAAAATTTATGGTCACTAACACCATATTCCCTATACGCCGCTTGACATGACGGGGGTACTTCACTTTACTTATTCGTTATATTATATCACAACAGGCGAGACAGTATTTTAAGAATTGCTATAGTAGATCTGAGAGTAACTTAACTATGTTTATTGTGCTGACTATTGTAATATATGAAGGTGTTGTTTAAATTATTTGACGATAGACGTGCAATAATAATCGTACTTGATCACTGTTGCGTCAAGACTTGGGAATCTAGAAACCATGGATCGATAACCTCGACCTTTTGGTCCTCAGAAGCCCACTGCTCTACAGAGTCCCCCGCTTATCTCTGAACGATGTTAACATTCTTGAAGCATCTATTTTAGTGTGGGAATGGGGAAACCATTGTTAATGAGGCGGTAATTTCTCAAGAACTGAGCTAATGAGCGTTCCTTGTTTCTTAATAAGACTGAAGATTCTTGTCTTCCACAAGAGTTTTCTTCACTAAATGAATTAAGGTTAACTTTTATAGTGCCATAAATAAATGTCAATGGTATATGTATACATAAACCGGACCAAAAGTTGTACAATATGGCGATAATTACTCTTGCTTGTATAAAGGTAAAGGTCTTCTTCTTCTACCTTTTAGCTCCCAGTGGAGCATAGGTCTTCAACAAACACTTTCCAAGTCGTTCTGTTTTTTGCAATTCTTTTAAGATCATTCCATGTCTTCCCCATCATCTTCATCTCTGCTTCTATCTGTCTTCTCCAAGAATTCCTTGGTCTTCCTCTTTGTCTTTTTCCCTGGGGATTCCAAAAAAGGGCCTGTTGTGTAATACTCTCAGTTGGTTTCCGTAGTGTGTGTCCTATCCATCGCCATCGTCTTCGCTGTATTTCTTTATCCACTGGTATTTGACCGGTACATTTCCATAATTCCACGTTTGTGACTTTGTCCTGCCATTTCCATCCCTTTATTCTGCGCAAGCATCCATTAATGAAAGTCTGTACCTTCGTGATTGTCAATTTTGTTATTCTCCATGTTTCACAGCCATATAATAGAACCGACTTAACATTGGAGTTGAAAATTTGTATTTTTGTATTTAGCCTAATTTCTTTGGATTTCCATATGTTTCCCAGTGCAATGAAAGCTCCTCTTGCTTTTGATATCCTTATTTTGGTATCGTTTTCTGTTCCTCCCTCTTTATCTATATTACTGCCCAGATATATATAAGATTGTACGTCTAGTAGAGGTATTTCTCCTAGTTTTATTTGGTTATTGCCAACTGCATTAATTCTCATAATGTTGGTCTTATCTCTATTAATCTTTAGTCCTAGCTGTTGTGATCTCTCATCTAATATACTCATTTTATCTTGCATCTGTTGGTGGCTGTGTGATAGGAGAGCTATGTCATCAGCAAAGTCTAAATCATCAAGTTGTTTGGTCAGTGACCACTGGATCCCATTTCTGTTGTTTTGAGTTATTTTCATAATCCAATCTATGGCCAGTAGAAAGAGAAATGGAGACAGAAGGCATCCTTGCCTTACTCCTGTTCTTATTTCAAATGCTTCTGTAAGCTGTCCTTCATGCACCACACTACATTTTGTTCCTTCATACATTGTTTTTATCAGGTTAATAAACTTTATGGGGATTCCATAATGACTCAGCAACTTCCAAAGCATTCTTCTGTCTAAACTATCAAATGCCTTTTCGTAATCTATGAATCCAATATAAAGTGGGGATTTTAGTTCTAAACTTTGTTCAACTATTATACGTAGAGTAGTTATTTGATCAGCACATGATCTGTTCTTCCTAAAACCTGCTTGTTCATCTCTCAAGTGTTTCTCTATAGCCTCTTTTAGTCTCTCCAGAATGATTCTGCCTAATATTTTTCCTGGCACTGATAGTAGCATAATTCCCCTATAATTTGTGCACTCCTGTAAACTTCCTTTCTTTGGTAGTTTGATCATATAACCTTCTCTCCAGTCTTTAGGTATTTCTTCCCTCTCCCAAATTTTATCCAATAGATTATGTAACATCTTGGTAGAAGTGATAATATCTGCTTTGATGGCTTCCGAAGGAATTTCATCTGGTCCTGTGGCTTTACCATCTTTTAACAGTTTGATGGCTTTCATTATTTCTTCTTTGCTTGGTTTTCCGCAGTTAACGTGTAATTCTTCTTCTGCTGGTAGTATATCTGGAGGATTATTTGAGCCAGGTCTGTTCAAAAGTTCTTCAAAGTGCTCCTTCCATCTCTCCATTTGTTCCTTTATATTACTAAGCAGATTTCCTTTCTTATCTTTGATAAAGGCGTTGATCTGTTTGTATTTTCCACCTAATTTCTTTGTGCTGTTGTACAGTTCTTTCATATTCCCTTTATTTGCTGCTTCTTCTGCCTCTTTAGCTAATTCATCTATATATTTCCTCTTATCCCTTTTAATGCATCTTCTCACTTCTTTGTTCACCTCTGTGTAAGCTTCCTGTGTCTTGGCTTTATTACTTCTTGTTTTGCTTTTATTTATGTCTGCTTTCTTGTTCTTTCTTTCTTTAATTTTATCCAGGGTCTCTGCTGTCATCCATGCCTTATTCTGGCGTTCTCTTTTCCCCAGTGTTTCTTCGCATGTCTCTTTCCATATATTTTTTACCTGTTTCCAATGATCTTCTATATTTATTGTATTTTCTAGTTGTTGGAGGACTTGGTATTTGTTTGATATTGTGACTGCGAATTTATCTTTAATTCCTTGTTCTTTAAGAAACCCTACATTGAAATACGTTCTGCCCTTATTCGTTGTAGTATACCTTTTTAATTTAATTTTAAGTTTGGCTAACAGCAGATGATGATCAGAAGCTATATCTGCCCCTCTATATACTTTTACATCCTGTAAGGATGACTTAAACTTATTATTAATACATATGTGATCAATTTGATTTTCCGTTCTATGATCTGGTGACACCCATGTAGCTTTGTGTATTCTTTTATGTTGGAATATTGTTCCTCCTAGGCTCATTTGATTAAGGGCGCAGAAATTCACAATTATCTCTCCATTCTCGTTTATATCTCCAAGTCCATGTTTTCACATAATCTCTTCAAAGCCTCTGTTGTCTGATCCTACCTTAGCATTTAGGTCTCCCATCAAGATTATAATATCCTTGGCTCGTCTTGCATCCATCTAGCATTGTAGCTGTTTATAAAAATCATCTTTAACTGAGTCATCTTTATCGTTGGTTGGTGCATAGCATTGTATAATGTGTAATTTTATTTTGTTTTTGGTTGTTCTAAATGTTGCTCTCACCAGTCTTGGTCCCACTGCCTCCCATTCTATTAGTGTCTTCTGTGCATTCTTTGATAGCATTATAGCTACCCCTTCGCTATGTTGTGCTCCTGGTTCCTGGTGTCCTGATGATAAAATCATCTCCCCTGTATTCAATTTTATTCTCTCCGCTCCCAGCCATCTTGTTTCACACATTCCCAGAATATCTATCTTGTAGTTGTTCATTTCTGCTGCCACTTGTGCCGCTTTTCCCTGTTCGTTAAGGGTACGAACATTCCAGGTGCCAATTCTGGATGATTTCCTGGTAGACAAAGGGTGAGTCGGCAACCCGGACTCCTTATGGCTTTCTCCGGATTGCGTCATACGTCTCTTAGACAGAGAGCCCTTCTCTTTCCTGGTTGACGGATTTACTTTATCTTTCTTTGACTTGTTCATGTTTGTGAAGTTTTTTCGGCTTATTTTTTTACAGTATGGGATAGCCAGTCCCATGCCTAACCCTCCTTTCTCGCCTCTTACGAACATGCCTGGTAGGGTACAGCGCCGCTATTCTTTACTTCCCTTTCGGGCCCCGGCAGCGCACGGGCGAAAGGTAAAGGTGGTAGTGATCATTGAAGACTAATGGCACCAGGTCCAGCACTATGTCATTCCTGTGCCACCAAGTGTAGCGAGTACTCTACTCGATAATGTTCGCTTCTTGCTCTGGTTACTCAGGAGTTCGTGACGATGAATGATTTGGATGCATTGAAGACAGTGTAGTGACAATGTTAGAGCAGCAACATCCCTGAATGAAATGTTAGAGTTGCACGCGACAACTATTTTGAGGTCCCTTTATGACATTGTATTCAGTGGGAAAAGGTCGACTGATAAAGTAGTTATCGACATTTGATAGTCAAACTCGGTACTCAAACTGGGACGAGGTATTGTAGTGGGACAATAATCGTGTCTCTTTGTGTTAGTGCGTAGAGTTTGATTGCAAGACGTACTTTCCAATACACATTTTTTATGACAGAAGAGGTGATTAAGTACCATTGGTTTTTCTTTGACAGTGGCAAGGTTACTTCGATATTTTAGATAAAACCAAAAAAGCAATAGATACTCATTTCCAAATGTACTGCAGTAAACAGCATTTACTCTTAATCATGTTCATTTATTTTTCATCAGTGTATAATATAATGGTGGTTATTTTTAAAAATACAAAATATGAAAAACCATGTCATGCCTCGAACCTGGCGTATAGAAATACGATATTGTTGTTCTGATATTTTTGACCAACGGGACATTTGTGTGCATTGTGGGGGCAGCACTTAAGGCTTTCCTATTGAGAACATAAATCTCCGGCACTTGTTTATGTATGTATCCATGTGGCTAACAAAACTAGTCACTATCACCTGCTACGCATGTACTAAGGAGGCTTGGGACAAGGTTTTCGCAGGTGCTACAGTGTTTCTAGAGCCCGCTATAGCTCAGTGGTTAGTGAACTGGACTACAAAGGACAAGAGATCGGGTTCGATCCTGATCGACGGTTTCCGGGTTCACCAAGCCTTAAATGGGTACCGAAAATTTTTATGGTAAAGTAAAGCGGCACGGGCGAAATACCTACCACATTACCCCAAAAATCATGTGCCGAAGGTCTGTAAAAATGAAGGCCACTAACACCATATTCCCTATACGCCATTTGACGGGGCTGTTACTTTTTCTTTTAAAGAGAGTTTGTGCATCTGCGCTGAAGCCATCTTCCGTACTTTCGCTAGTATGCTGGGCATCTTTCATACTGTGGAATGTGCTGAGAATGTGATCTGAGTGAACGCTGCCGAGCTGTCTTGTTGTGCAATGAAAATAACCTTTTGACAAAACTAAACTCGTTTATGACTCGGTTAACCTAGTTGTCGTTACCAAGGGTTGATCAAACTCAAACGTGTGTTTTTAGTGGACCAAAGTCACTAACCGCTTCCTCGATGGTACACACATTACAGGGGAAAAATAAATTGTTTTAACTCCTCCGCTGTACAATGAACAACATCCTCTTTGCGAAAACGTGGCTGCAAATGGGCAATTAAGAGCCGTTGGGAAAGGTCTTCTGTTGCGAAAAGTTACAAAAGAAATTACATTTCACCTAGCATCTTTCTTCCCCGTCCACAAATGTGAACAATTTGGCTTGGCGGATAGTTACAAATTGCGTGTATTTTTAGACCCAAGGGAGATCATTTTCTTTTCTTTGGGAAGACTACTGCGTATTTAGTAGAAACAAAAGTAGCATAGGCAGAACAGTTATTACGGATATGTCACGCACTAAGGTGCTCATGGAGCACATATAGAGGGCGTAGACATAAAATGTTCTATATATTGAGATCAGAGATAGTGCGTAAAGCGAAAATGTGCGTAAATAGAGAGAAGAGAATGAGGGCAAAGCTTATATTGTACGATGATGCTCAGGATCGAGCAGGATTCAGGCCTGGAGAGAAGATACGTTACATTGAACCCAAGGAGATTACTTGTACCAAACAGATAAATGTACAGTATATTGTACCCATGGAGACACCTTGTACCAAACAGATAAATGTACATTATATTGTACCCAAGGAGACACCTTGTACAAAACAGATAAATGTACATTATATTGTACCCAAGGAGACACCTTGTACAAAACAGATAAATGTACATTATATTGTACCCATGGAGACACCTTGTACCAAACAGATAAATGTACATTATATTGTACCCATGGAGACACCTTGTACAAAACAGATAAATGTACATTATATTGTACCCATGGAGACACCTTGTACCAAACAGATAAATGTACAGTATATTGTGTCCTAGGGGATTACTTGTACAAACAGATAAATGTACATTATATTGTGTCCTAGGGGATTACTTGTACCAAACAGATAAATGTACATTATATTGTGTCCTAGGAGATTATTTGTACCAAACAGATAAATGTACATTATATTGTGTCCTAGGGGATTACTTGTACCAAACATATAAATGTACATTATATAGTGTCCTAGTGGATTACTTGTACCAAACACAAACAGATAAATGTACATTATATTGTGTCCTAGGAGATTATTTGTACCAAATAGATAAATGTACATTATATTGTACACAAAGAGACCACTTGCACCAAACAGATAAATGTACATTATATTGTACGCAAGGAGACTACTTGTACGAAACAGGTAAATGTACATTAAGCTGAGCCCTAAGAGAATACCTAACAGAAAGAAATAAGTACAGCTGGACCTATAGAAAACACCGAACAGAAAAAAAAAACGAAAAAAAAAAAAAAACTAAGTTACACTGAGCCCTTACAGAATGCGAACATAAAAATGTACACTGCGCTCGGCCCAAGGAGAATGCCTAACGTACAGATTAAACTTACGCACATTAAACGGAAAACAGAGTGAAGTCTTTAACTAAAAACTGAACGTTTTGTAGCGATTTGAGAAACTGAACCGAAATTGTACTTAATATAGAAACCTGAAATATGGTTGATGTTTATAAGAAAAAATAAATACACTACCTATAGCAGAGAGAGACAGAGAGATACATACACTATCTATAGCAGAGAGAGAGACAGAGAGACACATACACTACCTATAGCAGAGAGAGAGACAGAGAGATACATACACTACCTATAGCAGAGAGAGAGACAGAGAGACACATACACTACCTATAGCAGAGAGAGAGACAGAGAGACACATACACTACCTATAGCAGAGAGAGACAGAGAGAGACATACACTACCTATAGCAGAGAGAGACAGAGAGAGACATACACTACCTATAGCAGAGAGAGACAGAGAGAGACATACATTACCTAAAGCAGAGAGAGAGACAGAGAGAGACATACACTACCTAAAGCAGAGAGAGCGACAGAGAGAGACATACACTACCTAAAGCAGAGAGAGAGAGACAGAGAGACATACACTACCTAAAGCAGAGAGAGAGAGACAGAAAGACTACCTTAATTAAAGGACAATGAATGTTACATAGTGACTAAAGAATGAACCTTGATCTACAACCTAAGTAGTTGCACACAGGTCAGAGTGAAGATCTGAACCGAAGAAGAATTAATTCAACCAATCAAAGCTCTCCTGATCGTTTTGAAGAAGAATTAATTCAACCAATCAAAGCTCTCCTGATCGTTTTGAATAAGAATTAATTCAACCATCAAAGCTCTCCTGATCGTTTTGAAGAAGAATTAATTCAACCAATCAAAGCTCTCCTGATCGTTTTGAAGAAGAATTAATTCAACCAATCAAAGCTCTCCTGATCGTTTTGAAGAAGAACAGCCCACGGACAAGGTCTTATCATCAATCCAAATCCTTAGAAATTGTTTCTACTTCCCTACAGTCTATGCTCTTGAGAGTTTCCATGATTTCTCTTCTCCCTGTATTGGTGTTCTTTCCTTGTTTTCTTTTTCCACAAATCGTTCCATGACCATATTTCTTTTGCTATGCTAACATCATCTTTTCCTAGCGTGCTTCCATTTCCATTTTCTGTTCATAATTTGTTCCTCGACTGATCATCTTCATTTCTGAGGTTATCTTAGAGCTGGAGCGAAGAGAGACTATTAGCAGAAAAGAAGCAAACCAAGAACAACTTTCATCCAACTTAACCAAATATGGGAAGTAAAGCACCAACATTAAACTAATCGTAATGTTAATTCTTAAAAGGTTCAGAGAAGCCGATTCAGAATTATACATCACTATCATGTGGCATGCCGGATGACGTAGGCGATTGTGTCCTTCCACAATTGTCTATCCACAGTACATCGTGTCAGTTCGGTTGTTGACTGTTTTTCGTGCCATGACACCAAGCTATCTGGTATCTTTTCTCTTTTTTCGTCAATGATTTCTCTTTCCTTTTGAATTCTGCCAGTTGTAACCAAGTTTTTCAACTTCCTGCGCCACCCGCCCCCCTCTTTTTTAGCCATCGGGGTACTACCCACTGCAACCTTAGAGTATGCAATACTTGTAACCACGTTCTCCAGACTGATACGGTTCTCTTACCCAATGGCCCATTCGAGATCAGAGAGGGATTCACTTGCACATCGCGCAACATAATTTATGCCATCATTTGTAAGCAATTCAAATTGACTTAGATTGGTGAATCTGGAACCTATATCTGTAATAGATGCAGTGAACATCTATATGATATCACCCGGGATACAGGCACCCCCGTAGCAGCTCACTTTAACTCTAGGTGCCATTGGGGTACAGCTGATGTCCTTGTCACTGGCCTGTTATCATGCTCCTCTGACAGCCACGGTCGATTCACTCTAGAGAATCGCCTGATCATACGTTGGGGGTTGCCTCACTCGTCGTGGCATCAATGTATCCATGTCAACCTGAAGACCCCTCCTCCTCTCACTGCCTCCTCCCACCTCTATACTCCACTTCCTGCTCTCATATTTTGTTTTCTACTTTGTCTACCCCTTCTCTCTCTATCCACTTACAGTAACCCCTTCTCTGGGCTTATTCATCTAGTACACGACCTCTCCTCATACTACCTTCTAGTTCATCACTTTTCGATTATTATATACACTCTTAGTATACCACTTCTGTATGTTGGCTGCACCATTTCTTCTCTCACTTCTACATATCTGCGTCTATCACACCACTTCTCTGTTGATCTATTTCTAGTCCACCCCTTCTCTCTCCATTCATTCACAGTCTCCATTTCTCTAGGTCTGCCCATCCAGTACTCTCCGTATCCTATTATCCACTCTGAGTCCTCTTCTAGGACTCCGCCTGTCTACATATCAGCCACCTTTCTTTGTGACCCCTTTAGTTTTACCATTTCCCAACTTCTCTACCTCTCTATATACTAACTTCTAGCGCGCCACTTCTCTCTTACTCTACTTCCTACAGACTCCTTCTATGTCTATCTACTTCTGGCCCACCACCTCTCCACTTATCCACTTCCTATATACCTGTTACTTATATTCTCCTCCTCTATATCTTCTCTTCCGGTACACACATTCTTTACTCTCCCAACGTCTTGGATATTACTTCTCCTTCACTATACCACCCCCTCAACCCCCTCAACGAATCTCCTTCAACTTATCTCCCGTGGTTATTTTCCCTTATTGTTCCAGTCCCTAGATAGGCCACTTAACTCGGACATTCTTCCCTCCTCGGTTCTTTGTTTTCACCCAGACTTGCTCCCTCAGGCTAGTGTATTGTACCACTGCCTCACCCCTGTCCAACGCCTATTGTTTACGTAGTTGTCTGGCCGGCTCGTCTTTTTCCGTCTGTTCCCCCCTTACGCACTTTCCACCTACAATTGTAATCTCACGATTCCTGGTCTGTCTCGCTTGGCCAAGCGTGGTTATATCACGTGACGGCTTTCTTTGCAGTCTGCCTGGACCGGCTATTTGGATGAATTCCACCACGCAGAACAGCACAGTCTTTCCAGCTAAGTCATTTTTAATATACTTTCATAGATTAACTATTTACTTTTCACTCTTTAGTTTTTAACTCCTCATCATTTCTCTTTGCTTACGATTTTAAATATCTCTACACTTCACCAATCTCCCCATATGTAACACATCTCTTCTTCATCTTACCACCCTATCCCTCATCTCTCCGTCCACCTCTCCCCAACTTTACCATCTGACATGTAGCTATAGATATTTGTGCCTCACCGTTTGTTGTCGTTGTCCCCGTGTTCTGAAGAAAGTAAGTGAATTCGTCGCTAACCTGAAGGTTCCACGTCTAATTGCCAGTCGACGCAACAAATTTTCAACCGAAAGACTCTCGATGACCGTCCAACCTCTTTAAATGGGTTCCAGTGACATTCTCTTGGATTGAAAGGCACGGAGAAAGCAGCAGCGGTCATCCCACCGCATGAATCTGATTCTTAGAATAATGAAGCAACTAAACACTTCAGTACCAAATGGTATTTGCTATAGGGCAATCTTTATCATTTTTATATACTACATTGCTTCTTTTTTTATATTATAACTTCCATCACTTTTTATAAATTATAAGACTTTCAACTCTTTACGTCCGTGTGAGCTCTGTCATCGACGCTTGCTTAATCACATTTCTTCCACAAGAACGCTAACAAAGTCTCTTTCATTTTGTTTCGTTACTATGAAAATTAAACATTTTAAACTGCTGCATCCGGAAGGAATATCACTCTAATCGAATTTCCTGTCTTTTGACGAAGTTCTATTAATCCAGCGTGTTGTTTTCTTCACAATATCGTCGAAATTTGAGTTGTTTTTTTTAAGTATTCAATCAGCTGATTTGTGTTTACAAGTTAAAAATAGCTAGCAGCAGTGAAGTATCGTTTGCTCCTAAACGTAAATTATTATTAACAACAGATAAAGCTAGAGAATTATGTTATGAGGACTTTGAATGTGATAGTGATCTCAATGATGTTAGTTTTAGTAGCTCTGACGAAGAAGCAAATATTCTTAGTAGTTCCAGCAGTTCTGAAGGGGAGCTACAGAAACCTGGACCCAGTGCCAAGCGTAGAAAAATATTGCCTAAAGTGTCTTCTAGTGGTACTAGGGGCAGCTCTTGTGAGTGGATTTTAGTACCAAACAGTAACACCACCAACAGTAGCAATGATGAAACTGTTACTTTCAACAATTTTAGATTTCATCCTAAAGAAGGGTGCAGTCCTGGAGTCAATGAAAAGTCTGGCCTCAGTGAACAGTCCTCACCCTTTGACTGTTACAAGGTATTGCTTACTGACAATATTGTTGATTTTATTGTAAATTCCATAAATGAATATGCTGCACATAAAATAAGTACAAATACACCAGCGTTAAAGAGGTCTTGTTTCAACAATTGGAAGGAGTTTTCACGGTATGAATTTTGTAAATTTTTGGCAACGACCATTGCCATCGGACTAGATGTCATGCCCTCTCTGTGTGACTATTTCTCAGCGGAGACTCAATGTTTCAGTACTTCCTTTTTATTTTAAAAATTTCAATTTGTGCCTCACCGTTTGTTGTCGTTGTCCCCGTGTTCTGAAGAAAGTAAGTGCATTCGTCGCTAACCTGAAGGTTCCACGTCTAATTGCCAGTCGACGCAACATATTTTCAACCGAAAGACTCTCAATGACCGTCCAACCTCTTTAAATGGGTTCCAGTGACATTCTCTTGGATTGAAAGGCACGGAGAAAGCAGCAGCGGTCATCCCACCGCATGAATCTGATTCTTAGAATAATGAAGCAACTAAACACTTCAGTACCAAATGGTATTTGCTATAGGGCAATCTTTATCATTTTTTATATACTACATTGCTTCTTTTTATATTATAACTTCCATCACTTTTTATAAATTATAAGACTTTCTTAAAACTGTTTCATTTAATATCTCATTTTGCTTTTCATACATTGCATAATTTAGTTTAGTTTAGTCTAGTCGACGGATTATCGTCATCGCACATAGCGTTAGTAAACTGGACTTTGATGTGACGAGGATAATCTGACGACTAACTGTGTGTCTATATGTTTGGAATTGGAGTCAGCAACGATGGCCTAACATCATCAAGCGCTATACATTTTTTTTTTAAATACGACAATCATCATTTTCAAGAGGCCGTGAATTTCGGTATATGGTGGATAGGCGGCGGGAACAATTGAAGGCTATGCATGAAAAGTGTTCCTTGTTGCAGTTTCCTCATATTCCAAGTCCAGCTTGTTGCAGGAGCTACTGAGTTAAGTGCTCTGTGCACACCGTGAGCTGTGTGTCTCATCCGTTTTGATCATTTTTCGATATTCCAATTGTTTACGATGAATGATGATATCGTATGACAGGGAACAGTTGGCTGTGTTCACTTTCTGCGCGGTTTCGCCTTATGTCTTTTGGCGTGTGCTGAGACTGCTACGATGAGGACTACAGTTACCTTTCTTTGTTTGGGAGATGAGATATTAATTCGAATGATTACGCTGGCACGGGCGGTTAAGCAATTATGGATTTTAATTCGTTTACAGTGATACCGGGGCTTTCCATAACCAAACTGGACTATTCGAAACAGATCGACGGCTCCGAGTTCACCCAGCCTTAAATTGGTACAGGATCTTTTTTTCTGGAAAAGTAAAGCGGCAGGGGTTAATAATTACCATATTATCTCAAAAATCATGTGTCGAAGTCTGTACAAAATTATGGTCTCTAACACCATATTCCCTTATCGCCACTTGGCGTGACGAGGTTCTGTACTTTTTACTTTACTTTACTTTATTTTACTTTACTTTACTTTACTTTACTTTACTTTACTTTACTTTACTTTACTTTATTTTACTTTACTTTACTTTATTTTACTTTATTTTACTTTACTTTACTTTTACTTTACTTTACTTTACTTTACTTTAGTTTACTTTATTTTACTTTACTTTACTTTATTTTACTTTTTTTACTTTACTTTACTTTACTTTACTTTACTTTACTTTATTTTACTTTACTTTACTTTACTTTACTTTATTTTACTTTACTTTACTTTATTTTACTTTACTTACATAGAACAATAGGTCTATAAGTCTCCAGGTCATCTCCTCAGCTAATCCAACAGTGTTAAATTAATGAGAAATACAAGTCGTGCTGTAACTATTGAATTTAAACAACATACTTCTTGACTCTAAGATTCGGCAACCGCACAAAAGCTGCAGATTAATCACGAGCATTATAAGAATGTTCATCTACCCCCCTCCCCTCCCCTACCCTCTCCCCCCCCCCCCCACCCCCAGTGTCTCCAATTATAACAGTTCAATCAAATCTTAGAAAAAGTACATGTTCCTTCAAAGTGTTAAGGCCTATGGGTAATATAGTGTTAGCGCCCATATTTTATGTGGCCAGCGGCATGGACGGTCGGTATCACGCCGTCCTTACTTCCAAGACAAATCTTTAATTTTAATATTTAATGTCTGGGTGACCACGAAGCCACGAAATGATACTCTAGTTGTTTCTAAAGGATTACAGTTTCATTGAAATGTTAAAATGATGAAACAACTTGATAGTTACGCTAAAATAATCTAACAATTCATAGACTATATTAATATTTTTGGAGAGATTTAGACAACGTGACAGTGATGTAGCGGTCTGTTGAAATAAGAAAGAAGATTTGTAGCATTAATTAAATCAAATGTAAAATATATCTGTGAATCATGAATAAAATATAATTAAAGATTTGAGCCACTGATAACCTTTATCCAATCACTAAAATTTCGACCATTCATTGTTATTTTCGGTGCTTTTCCTTTCAAACTTCCATATTGTCTTGAAGGCTTTACAACATTATTATAACTATATAGTGGACCTCAGTTATTTTTGGATAGATCGTTTCATTTGTTACAATTTCAAAGTTTTATTATTTGCAAAACATTTTGCCCACAACGAAATGATATAAATTATTATAATCCGCTCCAGACAGCAGATGATTGTGTATTTAAAGCTACATAATAACACACAAATAGTACTTAGCACATAAAATTACCTTAAAACTACAAAACCAATAAATATGTAGGCAATTTTGAAAATAAAATAGAAACTTATCTGCACTTTATTTGTACAGAGGAGAGATATTTACTTAACAATCTGCCAAATTATGTTCTTTCTTTTTTTTAAATTTAAATGATTACAATGTTGCTATTAAACAGGCTGTCAGTAAATTATTGCTTGACAACAGCAATGTTAGAACTCCATTTAGGAGCTGAAAACACAACGCAGACACGCCCACGTAACGTTCGTTTAAGGACGGATGACGAAGAGGTGCACTCCTTTATTCATCGGGTGAACTCAAGCAAGCAGAACTATGTTTTTCTCCTCACTTGTATGTGTGTATGTCCAGTGCTGACAAATTCTCTGAAGGGAAATTCTCTATTTATTCATTTCCACCTCTGAATAAAATTAAAGTATCTCGGCTACCTATTGCTTTCTGTGCAGTTATTTGAGTTTCCTAGCTCTTTCCGTTCAATTCGCCGCACTGTGCGCTATGCTGATTTCGGCAGCGTACATTTTGCCGCATAGTGCGCCACACTCAATTTGATCAGTGTGAACACCATTAAACCAATCTTACAATCTTTATACATGTCTTGTATCATCTGGAAATTGGTTAAATCTAAAACCTTGTTAAATTATATAAACATGCATATCTAATATGTTATATGTTAGATAAAAATAAATATGTAGATTGATTCTTAAAACCATGAACAATTTTGTCTCTGAAATCTATTATGTTGCGTCGATAAGAAGCTTCCGTACGGAAAGAGTTTAAGAGTCCAGGGCATTCTTGTGACCATTCACTAATTGTTCCACATCCTCATCGTACAACCTCAAACACATTGACTTCCCCTAATACAGAAAATAGTCCATCATTACAGCTTCCTATTCAGGCTTGTTCCATATCTTCAAGTGTATGACTGACATATGGCTCCCACTTCTTGCGAACAGAGTTCAGGCTTTGTCAGTTTTGATCAAGCAATTTCATTATTTCAAAAATGTTCATAGAAATCAAGCAAAACGTCAAATAAAAAAATTCCATGCAAAATAAATAGAAAAAAGTCATTTTTGGAATTATGCTTTTGAAAGTGCTGACAGTCTGTGAGATAGACAAATAATGTAACTCCAGGAACAAACGTTTGAATACTTAGTCGAATGCACCGGAAACGGTTGTACGAATTCCGAGTTATACCAGTGGTGTTGCGAACAAATAGCGGAGTTTCACTGAATTCTCAAATAAATGTTGTTGCTTGCTTTCTTTGTCACTTATCACAATTTTGTTTCGTTTTCTCTTTGCAAATTTTCTATATAAATTCGAATTTTTGTTGTTGTTGAGAAATTGTAGGAAGAGTATTATTGTATTTAACCAAATATCTGCTTCTTCAAGTGGCACGTCTGGCTGTATGACTAAATGCACATTTTACGTTCACAAATTACTGTCGGTCGGATATGCCGGGAGATAACATTTAAGAGATTGTCACTTCGCTTAATGAAATGGTTAAAGGAAGAGAAGGTTCTTAATAGCGCTGTCTGGAAGCAGTAAACATAACATTTTAGACAAATCGCTTAATGGAATAATCTTGATATTGGATTAGGAAACTTCTTAAACGTGTAACTGTATTATTTTGTTTAAGAAAATACGGAAATGAAAATGGGACGCTTAATGTTATAACCTGAAATAATAAACGAAGGAAATAAAGAGAAAACTATTCATTTTATCATTTAAATGAGGAAATAAAGATAAAGAGGTGTGGGCGTTTAATGTTATTAATCCAGCCACAGTCAGGAATAAGGGAAATGAGTGGACGCTGAATGTGTTATTCCAGATTAATAAATCTAGGAAATGAATAGACACTTGATTACCATCAAAATGACAGACGAGGAAATGAGATGTAAAAGATTAAGATTATTATCTAGACTAAAGGATTATGGAATAAGTTTGAAAACTTAATATCCGGTAGTAATTATCTAGATCAATTAAAGTAAAGACCATTTTTTTTGTACCTTTGTAATAACAGATATTTGAAATAAGCATACATTATGTTGCAAATTTATTTCAGATTACTTACTTTTCAAGCTTGTGCAGATGTGGCATCCGTTTGGCTGCTGCTGACATATTTGACGACATCGCAGATGATCCACTAGATGACGGTAAAGTAGAGCTTGATCCAGAGAGGAACTTCCCACTAAAGGAATTAAACGAGTTGTTGCTCCCACCAGTTGTTGATCTCGACGTTGAGTTTGAGTTACTTGTGCTTGAGAGTGACGCAGAACGTCTAACCTCCATAGGTGATGGTGACTTCTGTACTGTTGCTTCTTTATTTTCAGATAATCCGGATGTGTTCTGAATGAGCGATGATGAGTCACTATCTGCTAAATGTTCATCACAATGTTCTTCTATGTTCTCCATTGTTGCACTTGAACAAGATTATATCTATAGCTGAATCACTGCTGCCATGAAAGATCTCTCCTCAGAGCACGCACAGTTCAAACTGTAATCAATAAGACAAGAGCATTAATCTTTCTATAATTGAAGTATGAGTTTACAAAAGATTGAATTTATATATTTTATTTTGATCATATCATGTTGCATTTATTATAACGCAACAATAGAGGAAATATAACGATAAATTTGTCAAACAAAACTATATTATAGAAAAAAGTAGATACAATATATTACTTTGTATATTACTCATTGCTATATGCAAAGGATATATATTGGCAAATCCAAGTATTGGTGGTTTCCAAGTATTGGCGGTTTCCAAGTATTGGTGGTTTCCAAGTATTGGCAGTTTCCAATTATTGGTGGTTTCCAAGTATTCTTTCACTAACCCCACTCCTCTCTTTATAAAAGTCAATGCACCATCGATCCTCACACTGCGGCCCCCCCCCCCCCCAACTCTGTGAGAGTATTTACTTTCTATCCAATTTACAGATTGATTTTTGCTGAATCAAATCATAACTTAAAATTTAATTAATCAAAGACTTCATGCGATGAACCTGCATTCGTGTAAGCAGCTTCAATGTTTGCGGACGAGTTTTCCTGCCAGCGCTTCTGGTTATGGTTATGGTTATAGTTAGTCAAAGGCCCCGGTATCACTGCAAATGAATTTAAAATCCATAATTACTCAACCCCCCACACCAGTGGAATAATCCGAATTAAAATTCACCTCACTGAAGGATCCGAACAAAGAAAGGCAACTGCGGTCATCATCATAGCAACTACAGCACACGCCAAAGGACGCAAAGCCAAACGGTATTAAAAGTTAAAGCAGCTGAACTGTCCTTCGTCATACGATATCATTATTCATCGTAAGCAATAGGAATATCCAAACACGATCCGCATGAAAAACACAGCTCACGGTGTGCACAGAGCACTAAACTCAGTAACTCCGTCAGAAAGCCGGACTTGGTATACGAGAAAACTGCAACAAACTTGTACACTAACATACATGTACAATACACATATTATGTAGGCACCGCACCCTTAGCCAAATAACAAAGATCAACAGTGAACTCACTAGGTAAATGTTTCTCAAACATTTGGACACATACATTATTTTGTATTTCTCACACAATATAAATGCTCCTGTTCAAATTTTGTTGCAATATCTTTAACGATTATTGAATTATTGAGGAAATACCGGGTTCGACAGCGAGTGAGACATCATGTATTGCCTCTGGTTACTGAAAGCAGCAGGGCATCTAAAAGAATTAAGAGAATTTTCTTGTAACTTCCAGCGTTAAGATTAGTGAACCAGAACTGATGATAGGCTCCACGTTCCCGGGAAGATCCTGGGACAGACTAATCATTATGGAAAAGCGAAATAGATGGAGAAGTGAAATAGATGGAGGAATGAAATAGATGGAGAAGTAAACACAGACCAGGATATCGCGAAATGTGGTGCTGAAACTTAAGTGTTTGTGTCAATAGTGGTCTGATACAGCATATTTCTCTATGTAAGCCACAATATAACGCAAATGCGCTACCACACCGCCGTTTTAATGGCGGACGACCAAAGCCAGTACATTGAACGCGAAAGAAGCTTAACTCACTTTATTTCTGTCTTTCTATATCTTTCTAGATCTCTCTCTCTCTCTCTCTCTCTCTCTCTCTCTCTCTCTTTCTCTTCCTCTGTCTCATTCTAGGAAGCCGAGATATCTCAGTGGTTAGTGAACTGGACTACAAAGGACAAGAGGTAGGGTTCGATCCCAACCGACGACTTCCGTTTCATCCAGCCTCTAATGGGTACCTGAGTTTTTTTGTCTGGGAAAGTAAAGCGGCACGGGCGTAATACCGACCACATTACCCCAAAAAATCATGTGCCGAAGGTCTGTAAAATGTATGGTCACTAACACCATATTCCATATACGCCACTTGGCGTGACGGGGGTACTTTATTTTTACTGTCTCATTCTGATTGTATTTTTTGCTGTCAATTAATGATTAATAAACTTATATATGTACATATTTATGTATTTATTTTTTTGTGCAAGGCACATTTTTCACGCTTTGCAGCATGCACTTTTTTTTTTTACTTTTTATCCTACCCTAAAGTTTTATAAGCGACAAGCAACAAACACGGATTAGATATGAATATCTAAAAGACTAAAACTATGGCCATAAACAAAGATAACACTCAAAACCTACAAGTGAATATTAAAGTTGAAGGAATAGACCCGGAGACAGTTCAGAACTACAACCACCTTGGACATACTACTAAAGGGAGGTCAAAAAGTAATGCACACCAATTTTTTTCTCGGCTAATAATAAAGATAGGAATATGAAATTTTGCACACTTGGAATATGACATGTTCCAATTATGTGTACCAAATTGCACAGCATTTTGATAAATATTACGCAATCTATGAACCGTTAAAATGGAGCTTGTCAACAATGTCCGTTACAAACAGCGAATTGTCATAGAATTTCTGGTTGCGGAAAAAGAAACTGTGGCAAACATTCATAAACGACTGTGTGCAGTGTACAAATGTTCTGCAGTCGATAGGAGCACAGTTAGTCGCTGGGTTCAGAGAATGAAAGCTGCAGAAAGTGTACGAGTGGAGCTGCATGATTTACCGCGTTCTGGACGTGTTGCCTCGGCTACCAGCACAGACATGTTAAACCGGGCTGATGCCATTATTCGTAAGGATAGGCGTATCACTAGTCAGCAATTGGCATTGCAGCTTACAGTCAGCAAAGGAAGTGCAATCGCAATTTTTAAAACTCTCGGATATTCAAAGATTTGCGCTCGATGGGTTCCTCGGTGCCTAACAAATGATCACAGAGTTCAAAGGAAAACATTCTGTTCTGAATTGTTGGAGCGTTTCGGTGTTGAAGGAGAAATGTTTTTGTCAAAAATTGTTACCGGTGACGAAACGTGGGCACATTATTATGAGCCTGAAACAAAAATGCAGTCAATGGAATGGCATCATCCGCAGTCACCAAAAAGAAAAAAATTCAAAACATCTCCATCAGCCGGAAAGGTGATGATCACTGTCTTCTGGGACATTGATGGTGTGATTCTTGTTGATGTAATGACAAGAGGTGAGACAATCAACTCGACAGCTTACATCAATACACTGACAAAACTCAAAAATCTGTTCCACAGAGTTCGGCCTAATAAGCCATCTGCAGATTTGTTGCTTCAACATGACAATGCACGCCCTCACACAAGTCTGGTAACACGGGAAGCAATCAAGAAATTTGGTTGGACTGTACTGCCCCATCCTCCTTACAGCCCTGATCTGGCTCCCTCAGATTTCTATCTGTTTGGGCAAACTCAAAAAATTCCTGCGTGGGACACACTTTGACAATAATGAGGGTGTGATCCGTGCAGTTAAAAAAGGGCTACGCGAGCAGGACAAAACTTGGTACAAACGAGGCATTCATGACCTAGTTTCGCGTTGGCGAAAGGCAATACGCTTGGACGGAGATTATGTTGACAAATAGATAGTGTCAAGGGATGTTCAGCTACAATCTGTGAAAATTTCACACATTTTGCCCGAATATTTTCCGAGAAAAAAATTGGTGTGCATTACTTTTTGACCTCCCTACTTTTAACCAGTGATGGAAAATGTGCAACTGAATTAAACAAAATAATAGGAATGGATAAAGTAGTTTTAGTGCGATGAAAGATATACTAACATCAAAACAAATAACAACTAAGAATAGCAAAATGGTGTATCTTCTCAACATTCCTGTATGGTGCAGAAACATGGACATTAGACAAGAAAACAGAACATGAAATTTAAACCTTTGAAATGTGGATTGATAGAAGAATAGGAAGAATGGGCTGTAAAGAAAATAAATTTAAAAAGCGATGAAGTCTTAAAACAACTAAAAATGGAAAGAGAACTACTAAACACAATTAAAACAAGACAAATGTGATTTTTGGAACATGCTAAAAGATACAGCAGCCTACTAAAATTAATGTTGGTAGGAAAAATACAAGTTAATAGAGGCAGTGGCAGGCCAATACTAACATGGACGAGTAACATCAAAACATGGACAAGTCAGCCTATGACAACCTGTATTATCAAAGCAAGAGACAGAGCGGAATGGTACTCCATGGTAGCCAACCTTCGATGTGGAGACGGCACTCAATGATGATGACGTTAAGTCTTATATGTTGTTTGTATTTCCTCTTATATTTCTCTCAATTGTATTTTCTGTTCATGCTTCATGCCTTTCTTATTGTCATGGACAGCATCATCACTATCACAATCATCTTAGTGAAAAATATGATTATGTACATGTTTGAGTTATATCAGTTCAGTTTCTCGCTGAAACACACAAACCCCTCAGATAATAAGATTATTCAGAAATTAAATTACTCTTCCTTAAGCCCTACATTTTTCCATGAGCCCATCTAGTTTTCTATTATTCACCCTTATCGCTATTGTTTATTATGTACTTCATAAAGCTTTCTGTCAGAAACGCTCACTCTGTCTGTACATATACGCACGCATACTATTATTTTTAAAATTTAAATTGTTATGATTCTCTGTTGGGAAGTAATGCTTAGAACAAAATAAATTATTCTGAGAGTAACAATTGATCAATCTAATTAAATTGGCGGTTGGTTTTTAAGAACATGCACAAGGAAGCACATAAATGGGATATTAAAGAATGAATATATAAAAGAAGTCGCACCACTCAGACGTATAAAAGAAGTCACACCGATATAAAAGCAGACATCATATTATTATTATTATTATTATTATTCTTTCTTCTTTCTTCAACTTTCAGCTTCCCTTTATTTCTCAGTGGCTGACAAAACGTATTTTAATGTTTCATATCTTATTCCATATATGTGTTTTATAATGTATTTTAATGTTTCATATCCTATTCCATATATGTGTTTTATAATGTTTTATAACGTATTTTAATGTTTCATATCCTATTCCATATATGTGTTTTATAATGTTTTATAACGTATTTTAATGTTTCATATCCTATTCCATATATGTGTTTTATAATGTTTTATAACGTATTTTAATGTTTCATATCCTATTCCATATATGTGTTTTATAACGTATTTTAATGTTTCATACCCTATTCCATATATATGTTTTATAACGTATTTTAATGTTTCATATCCAAATCCATATATGTGTTTTATAACGTATTTTAATGTTTCATATCATATTCCATATATGTGTTTTATAACGTATTTTAATGTTTCATATACTATTCCATATATATGTTTTATAACGTATTTTAATGTTTCATATCCTATTCCATATATGTGTTTTATAACGTATTTTAATGTTTCATATCCTATTCCATATATGTGTTTTATAACGTATTTTAATGTTTCATATCCTATTCCATATATATGTTTTATAACGTATTTTAATGTTTCATATCCTATTCCATATATGTGTTTTATAACGTATTTTAATGTTTCATATCCTATTCCATATATGTGTTTTATAACGTATTTTAATGTTTCATATCCTATTCCATATATGTGTTTTATAATGTTTTATAACGTATTTTAATGTTTCATATCCGATTCCATATATGTGTTTTATAATGTTTTATAACGTATTTTAATGTTTCATATCCTATTCCATATATGTGTTTTATAACGTATTTTAATGTTTCATACCCTATTCCATATATATGTTTTATAACGTATTTTAATGTTTCATATCCAAATCCATATATGTGTTTTATAACGTATTTTAATGTTTCATATCATATTCCATATATGTGTTTTATAACGTATTTTAATGTTTCATATCCTATTCCATATATATGTTTTATAACGTATTTTAATGTTTCATATCCTATTCCATATATGTGTTTTATAACGTATTTTAATGTTTCATATCCTATTCCATATATGTGTTTTATAACGTATTTTAATGTTTCATATCCAATTCCATATATGTGTTTTATAACGTATTTTAATGTTTCATATCATATTCCATATATGTGTTTTATAACGTATTTTAATGTTTCATATCCTATTCCATATATGTGTTTTATAACGTATTTTAATGTTTCATATCATATTCCATATATGTGTTTTATAACGTATTTTAATGTTTCATATCCTATTCCATATATGTGTTTTATAACGTATTTTAATGTTTCATATCCTATTCCATATATGTGTTTTATAACGTATTTTAATGTTTCATATCCTATTATATATATTTGTTTTATAACGTATTTTAATGTTTCATATCCTATTCCATATATGTGTTTTATAACGTATTTTAATGCTTCATATCCTATTCCATATATGTGTTTTATAATGTATTTTAATGTTTCATATCCTATTCCATATATGTATCTTTTAGATAGACGTCTTTTAGTTGTTTTCTGAGATCACCCAATAGGCAGCAGCTACAAAATACAAGTTGTGCTGTTTACATCTTTACCACAGAGGTTCATATTATCGATCCCAAACTGAGGTAATTAAGATAAATTGTTAACTTTGTCTATCTTATACCATACACACAAACACAAAATCAGTTATTAATGAGTGAATGTGGGAGATTATATGCATTTTGACGTATATCATGTAATATATGCTGAATTATAATTATATATGTCACTTTGGAATGACAAATACACACACATATATATGTATGGTATACTTAAATGCATGCACACCTACGTTGTGTGTTTGCGTGGGCTAGAATATTTAGAACAAAAAACAGAAGCCATGATAATTCTAGCATAGAATTATGGAAATGTACCAGTCAAATACCAGTAGATAAAGAGATACAGCGAAGACGATGGCGCTGGATAGGACACATACTACGGAAGCCAACTGAGAATATTACACAACAGGCCCTTTTTGGAATCCCCAGGGAAAAAGACAAAGAGAAAGACCAAGAAATTTTTGGAGAACACAGATAGGAGCAGAGATGAAGATAGATGATGGGGAAGACATGGAATTATCTTAAAAGAATGGCAAAAAACAGAACGACTTGGAAAGTGTTTGTTGAAGACTTATGCTCCACAGGGAGCTGAAAGGTAGAAGAGGAAGAAGAGGATGGTAATAAGGGAGACAAACAGACTTTAAACAATAACTAAGGTTTACAGCTAGTTTCAAATATCAAGAAAGATCCATAAAAAAAAAAAGAAAAAAATGCCAGCATTATATATATAATGAGAACAAATAAATGGTTTCACCACATTATAAGACACAAAAACAATTAAACAAGTCATCAACAACGCAACGTTAATACTAGATCAAAGGGTCGATCGCGAGAAAGATCAATAAGTTGAAAGTTATAGTCTCAAAGAAACTTAACAGCAGATGTTGCAAATAGAAGTGCAAACCCTATACATACTCTAAATGCTTACAAGCAAATGAGGAAATGACAAAGAAGGAGAAGAAACAATATTATCTGGAGATGGTAAAAAGGACCGAAGTATTAACTTTCAATATGGAAATGACAAACCAAGTATTCAGAGTTTTTTATTTCTTTTTCGACAATACAAAAAAATAACTTTTGACGTAAATGACCATCTCGTGTAAAGATATTTTCATTCATGCATTTCAGCACTTAGTGAGGAAACAATGTAAACACAAGACAGGAGCGGAGTTATCACAGAAGAGAGATGGGCGAACAAAGTAGACGAAGTTATCAGAGGTCGAACATTAGAAATAAGACAAAAAGTGAATGAATAGACTTAGGCATAAATTATTGAAAACGTACAGGGAAAAGAATAATGAGAAACTCATTGCAGAGAATGTTACAGCAAGAGGCAAACTTATCATCACAACCAATCCCGTCGAGCACGTGTTTCCACTTTTTAGTTTATTGAAACGGGAAGGGTAAGGGATCCCTTCCGGGTCATGAACCTCTCATGCAGCAGTCTCCTGCCATCTTGCTAATAGAGCACTTCGGGGTTATGAACCTCTCATGCAGCAGCCTCCTGCTATCGTGCTAATAGAGCACTTCGGGGTCATGAACCTCTCATGCAGCAGCCTCCTGCTATCGTGCTAATAGAGCTCTTCGGGGTCATGAACCTCTCATGCAGCAGCCTCCTGCTATCGTGCTAATAGAGCACTTCGGGGTCATGAACCTCTCATGCAGCAGCCTCCTGCTATCGTGCTAATAGAGCTCTTCGGGGTCATGAACCTCTCATGCAGCAGTCTCCTGCTGTCGTGCTAATAGAGCTCTTCGGGGTAATGAACCTCTCATGCAGCAGCCTCTTGCTATCGTGCTAATAGAGCACTTCGCGGTCATGAACCTCTCATGCAGCAGCCTCCTGCTATCGTGCTAATAGAGCACTTCGGGGTCATGAAACTGTCGTGCAGCAGTCTCCTGCAATCGTGCTAATAGAGCACTTATAGTTCATGAACCTCTCATGCAGCAGTCTCCTGCCATCGTGCTAATAGAGCACTTCGGGGTCATGAACCTCTCATGCAGCAGTCTCCTGCCATCGTGCTAATAGAGCACTTCGGGGTCATGAAACTCTCATGCAGCAGTCTCCTGCCATCGTGCTAATAGAGCACTTCGTAGTCATGAAATTCTCATGCAGCAGTCTCCTGCCATCGTGCTAATAGAGCACTTCGTAGTCATGAAATTCTCATGCAGCAGTCTCCTGCCATCGTGCTAATAGAGCACTTCGGGGTCATGAAACTTTCATGCAGCAGCCTTCTGCCATCGTGCTAATAGAGCTCTTCGGGGTCATGAAACTCTAATGCAGCAGTCTCCTGCCATCGTGCTAATAGAGAACTTCGGGGTCATGAACCTCTAATGCAGCAGTCTCCTACCATCGTGCTAATAGAGCACTTCGGGGTCATGAACCTCTCATGCAGCAGCCTTCTGCCATCGTGCTAATAGATCCCTTATTGGTCATGAAATTCTAATGCAGCAGCCTCCTGCCATCGTGCTAATAGATCCCTTATTGGTCATGAAACTCTAATGCAGCAGTCTCCTGCCATCGTGCTAATAGAGCACTTCGGGGTCATGAAACTCTCATGCAGCAGTCTCCTGCCATCGTGCTAATAGAGCACTTCGTGGTCATGAAACTCTCATGCAGCAGCCTCCTGCCATCGTGCTAATAGAGCACTTCGGGGTCATGAAACTCTCATGCAGCAGCCTCCTGCCATCGTGCTAATAGAGCACTTCGGGGTCATGAAACTCACATGCAGCAGCCTCCTGCCATCGTGCTAATAGAGCACTTCGGGGTCATGAACCTCTCATGCAGCAGTCTCCTGCCATCGTGCTAATAGAGCACTTCGTGGTCATGAAACTCTCATGCAGCAGCCTTCTGCCATCGTGCTAATAGAGCACTTCGGGGTCATGAAACTCTCATGCAGCAGTCTCCTGCCATCGTGCTAATAGAGCACTTCGGGGTCATGAAACTTTCATGCAGCAGCCTTCTGCCATCGTGCTAATAGAGCACTTCGGGGTCATGAAACTCTAATGCAGCAGTCTCCTGCCATCGTGCTAATAGAGCACTTCGGGGTCATGAACCTCTCATGCAGCAGCCTTCTGCCATCGTGCTAATAGATCCCTTATTGGTCATGAAACTCTAATGCAGCAGTCTCCTGCCATCGTGCTAATAGATCCCTTATTGGTCATGAAACTCTAATGCAGCAGTCTCCTGCCATCGTGCTGATAGAGCACTTCGGGGTCATGAAACTCTAATGCAGCAGTCTCCTGCCATCGTGCTAATAGAGCACTTCTGGGTCATGAAACTCTCATGCAGAAGCCTTCTGCCATCGTGCTAAGAGAGCACTTCGGGGTCATGAAACTCTAATGCAGCAGTCTCCTACCATCGTGCTAAGAGAGCACTTCGGGGTCATGAAACTCTAATGCAGCAGTCTCCTACCATCGTGCTAATAGAACACTTCGTGGTCATGAAATTCTAATGCAGCAGCCTTCTGCCATCGTGCTAATAGTTCCCTTATTGGTCATGAAACTCTAATGCAGCAGTCTCCTGCCATCGTGCTAATAGAGCACTTATGGGTCATGAAACTCTAATGCAGCAGTCTCCTGCCATCGTGCTAATAGATCCCTTATGGGTCATGAAACTCTAATGCAGCAGTCTCCTGCCATCGTGCTAATAGATGATCCCTTATGGGTCATGAAACTCTAATGCAGTAGTCTCCTGCCATCGTGCTAATAGTTCCCTTATGGGTCATGAAACTCTAATGCAGCAGTCTCCTGCCATCGTGCTAATAGATCCTTTATGGGTCATAAAACTCTAATGCAGCAGCCTTCTGCTATCGTGCTTATTATATTCCTTCGGGGTCATGAAACTGTTGTGCAGCAGCCTTCTGCTGTCTTAAAAACCTGACTCTCAAAACGTCATGACTGAACCCGTGTTTTCAGACTGAATCATTAGATCGTTAAAACTGCGGCTTTCACGAAATTTCAGACTAGATCGACTGTCCACCGGTAGTCACAGAAACCAGTCACAGAACTAATCTACTTAATAATATTTGTTGTTTCTGTCGTGATATTTGGAGGTTTCCACCACTAGATCGTATTTAAATATTTGTTGTTTCTGTCGTGATATTTGGAGGTTTCCACCACTAGATCGTATTTAAATATTTGTTGTTTCTGTCGTGATATTTGGAGGTTTCCACCACTAGATCGTATTTAAATATTTGTTGTTTCTGTCGTGACGTTTGAAGGTTTTGTACCACCAGATCGTATTTAAATATTTGTTGTTTCTGTCGTGACGTTTGAAGGTTTTGTACCAACAGATCGTATTCAAATATGTGTTGTTTCTGTCGTGACGTTTGAAGGTTTTGTACCACCAGATCGTATTTAAATATTTGTTGTTTCTGTCGTGACGTTTGAAGGTTTTGTACCACCACATCGTACTTCAATATTCGATCACAATGTAAAGAAAAAGTAAAGTACCCCCGCTACTCCAAGTGGCATATAGGGAATATGGTGTCAGTGACCATAAATGGCACATGATTTTTGTGGTAATGTGGTCGGTATTACGCCGTGCCGCTTTACTTTCCCCAAAAAAATCCGGTACCCATTAAAGGCTGGGTGAACCGGAAGCCGTCGATTGGGATCGAACCCTACCTCTTGTCCTTTGTATTCCAGTTCACTAACCACTGAGATATCGCGGCTCCCCCGATCACAATGTGGTTTATGTAAAATTGTGAGATGATCACATTTCCAAGAGGAAAGTTGGAATACTTGGGTACAACTGGCAAAATAAAAGGAAAGAGAGATCGCAGACGACACAGACAGAAAATACTGGATAGCTTGGTGTCATGACATGGAAAACAGTCAAAAACAGAACTGATACGATGCACTGCAGATAGAAGATTGTGGAGGGACATGATCACCTACGTCAACCGCTATGGCACATGATGATGAATTATAAGAGATCAACTGGAATATATTGTAAAAACTGGAAAATTTAAGGGACGGAGAGATAGAGGGAAGCAAAGAGAAAAAAATACCAGACAGCTTAAGAGAATGGCTTGGCAGAAGGCCAACAACAGAAATGATAAATAACTGTCGAGATCGAAAGTTGTGTGGAGAGACATGATCACCTACGCCAGTTGGCCCGGTACTTGATGATGATGATGATCCTAGTAGACTGTCTAATTCTGCACCCACACGTCAAGCACTTAATTTAATCTCTCAATAATGAAGGAACAGTGTGTTCGCGTCCCGATAAAAAACACATAATGTTATTTTCCATTCAAGTCACGGAATGGTCTGCCTTCGTTTGTGCACAGAATGATGCCGCATAATGAATGTGAGTTACCAAACCGCGACGGTGCTAACTACAGAACCATTCTAAAATGAGTTCTGGGGAATCTTGGAAAGGTTACACCAGCAGCAAATACAGGTAATGATAAGTTAATGGATTACATATAACTGGATCAACGTTACAATACTCAGGCAGCCACAAAATGAATCAGTGCTTTTGGTTAATGGCAAAGTTTGCACATTACTATTCTTGTTGTTATAAAAATGTTAACAGAAATGTTAGCTAAATAAATGATGAAAGAATCCTGTCACGCATCGGGTGTTGTAAATGGAGAACATATATCTGCTCACACGTTGCTCTACCATCGGTATGTTTTTAATTATTGTGTTCAGCACTACATCAAGCCGTGTTTCTTCCCCTCCCCTCGAACAAAAAACCCGGTATTTGTTAAAGGCCGGACAAACCTAGAAGTCCATCTGTGAAGAAAATGTCCTAACTTCTTGTCTCTGTAGAGAGCTCGTGCAGCTGATCACAGAATGTTATCTACAAATGGCTTCTTCTGTTCCTGCACTGTTGGCTAGAGGAATGGATCTCTTCATTGTCCATTTTTGAAGGAATGTTAACGAGGGAGGACGAGAGTGGAACTGTGTCGTAGTTCACAACAAACTTCCCTAACACATTCAACTTGAAAAGATAAAATATATTGTGACACTGTCCGTTGTAAGTCACAAATGCTAATAAGGGTTAAGCTATAACTTGTTCTACCCACCATAACTCTAGAACAACATCAACGGGCAATAACTACAGCCAAGGGAAAGCACCAGAACCTGAACTCTGTATCTCCCTCGACACCCGAACATGTCCGAAAGAAAATGAAAAATAAAAAAAGAATGAAATAAAGAATGACATACATATATAAAAAGACAATATAATTATTAGGATCATCATAAAAATACAGGAGACAGCTAAAAATTATTAATATCTACACTTGCTCAAACTAAACAATTTCAATTTAATCATAATAACCTCTTGCGCGCGCGCGCGCGCGCGCACACACAGAACTTAAATAAATTCGTACTTTTGTCAGAAATTCTAAAGACATTTTTTAAAAATCAGCAAATAAATGTATATGAGAAAATGTTACCCAGGGAAAGGTGGAAAATATCAATGTTATTCATATACAGAATCAATTTGCATATTAAAGTCAGCCAGCATAAAATGTCACCAAAATGTCATGAAATAAAAGGATTAAAACAAAAACACCACCAATGAAACATTGCTATATGTAATCTTAATCTCAGAAACAATAACACAGTTATATCTCCGTCCCTAATACGAAAAAAACACACTCCATATTATAAAGGTTACATGTAATAGAATCAGTTGATATAATTGTATATATATATATATATATAACAGCAATAAACAAGTTATATATATATATATGTCTGTGTATAAAGTAAGTAAAGTACCCCTGTCACGCCAAGAGGCGTATAGGGAATATGGTGTTAGTGACCATAAATTTTACAGACCTTCGGCGCATTATTTTTGGAGTAATGTGGTCAGTACCAGAAAATAATCCGGTACTCATTTAAGGCTGGGTGAACTCGGAAACCGTCGGTTGGGATCGAACCCTACCTCTTGTTCTTTGTAGTCCAGTTCACTAACCACTGAGCTATCGCGGCTCCCATATGTATATATATAATATATATATATATATATATAATATACATACATTTATACATACATATATATATAAATATATAGAAACATACATACAATATACACATAAGACGTTTTTCGCTGGCGTAATTGACTGAAAGTAAGAGTAAAACCTGGTACAAAATTAGAAAAAAATAAATCACTACGTCTGATACAATTTCAATCAATCAAATGATGAGAACATATAAAAGACCGTTTGAGAGAATTCTATTTTATCCTATGTCGCAGAACGAGATATGTGACCACAGTTCAACACGGTAAGGTCAACAATCTAAGGCAGATGAAGACCTGACCTCGTGATGAAGACCTGACCTCGTCTCCCAGATGATCTCCCCGATAACAATTATGTTAAAAATAGCCTGGACGGTAAGATAATTATGACTCTAGTTCATCATGTGTTGGGGGCTTATTTATACAGAAACCTTAGTATTGCAGTAATCTAGGACGGATGAGTTACAGCATCTCTAACGGGGCCTAGGTAGCCTAGTTAGGAAAGCTACCTGATTGGGCTACCGACGTTCGGACAACCCGTGTTCGATTCCCGCTGGAGGCAGTGTGAGTTGTACTCGTGGTTGGAAAAAAAATACCCGCCGTGGTCGACCCAGCCCCTGGCAGAAATGGGTACCAGGGTATTACCCTGGGAAGGTGAGGAATGCCGCGCTCGCATCGTGAGCTTCGATGCTTAAAGCGATATTATCCAGAAGTCTCCGAACACTTCTGGATAGGCGGTCGAGCACATATGGGTGGAAACTCGCGTGCTGAAACGCCGATTCAAGTCTCGTATTTTATCTTTACCTTTGGATTGGACGGGCCAAGATGGCGTTCTAGCTAGACATGTTTGTCGCTATGCCGTGTGTGTTTCGATTAAAGATGATAGCAGAGGGACCTTCTGCCTGTAGCAGTTATCCTGCATGATTCCTGTGATTGTTTTTATTTATTCGATGATGATTGTGCAATTTCATTGATAAGGATTGGATGGTATTTTCATTCATTGCGGTCTCAATGTAAGTTGACCCATTTTCGGTAATATGAACAGCGGATTCAAGCGTGGAGAGAGCTTAGGCACTATCCTACCTGTCGCCTAGGGGTAGGCGGCTTGACCTACTTCTAAACGTGTCCACTAGTGGAACAGTGGCCGGCCTCTAGATATAGAGGTAGGCGGCTTGACCTACTTCTAAACGTGTCCACTAGTGGAACAGTGGCCGGCCTCTAGATATAGAGGTAGGCGGCTTGACCTACTTCTAAACGTGTCCACTAGTGGAACAGTGGCCGGCCTCTAGATATAGAGGTAGGCGGCTTGACCTACTTCTAAACGTGTCCACTAGTGGAACAGTGGCCGGCCTCTAGATATAGAGTGAATCAATTCAGGGGAAGAGGTATGTTTACAGCACTCGGAAAAAATGACAAATAATCAACAACAGAAAAAAATATGGACTGAGTACGGGTTCGATCCTGCCTTGGTCCATATTTTTTTCTGTTGTTGATTAATTGTCATTTTTTCCGAGTTCTGTAAACATACCTCTTCCCCTGAATTGATTCACTGATTATCGCCTCGGAAGTTTCCCTCTATAATAATATTCATTTATTATTATTTGTCTCTAGATATAGAGGTAGGCAGCTTGACCTACTTCTAAACGTGTCTACTAGTGGAACAGTGGCCGGCCTCTAGATATAGAGGTAGGCAGCTTGACCTACTTCTAAACGTGTCTACTAGTGGAACAGTGGCCGGCCTCTAGATATAGAGGTAGGCAGCTTGACCTACTTCTAAACGTGTCTACTAGTGGAACAGTGACCGGCCTCTAGATGTAGAGACGTGCTGAGAATATAGAATAACCAGCCGCGTTCCGCAAAATGAAGTCATGTGGCGATACAGAGGGTTGGGTGAATTAGTTGCGTGGGGCAGCTAATTCTATAAGATGCCCCAAATGCCCTATGACGTTTTCGTCGGAGGCGCCTTAACCTCCTCACCGGGTAGGTGCGACCCGTCAGCCTAAAGATGGCAATGCATCTAGGAGAAGGTCAACTCCGATTATAAACCACCGCTGTCTAGCGGGTACCCGTTCACGGAATAGACTTCGGGAGTAAACCCTGAGGAAAAATCTGGAGATGAAGTCCCTAAGGCAGTTCAGTGTTGATCTCAACATTGCTCTGGCAACTCCTGCGGCGCAGTTGGCACCAAACTATTCTTGCCCTGCTAGACCTTTGGATCACTCGACTGTATGGAGAGAAGAAACATGTTGGATGGGCAACAACTTGTCTCTTTCTTTTTCTGCCCAAGCTCGCGCCCTGGAGAGGATACGACGAAAGAAAAGAAAAAATAACATTTCTAGGGGCGCTGAAAAATCCATAGTCAACTATGACTGACGGAGGCTACTATTACTATACCTTTACCTTTATCTTTACCTTTATTTCTAACGGAACAAGTGAAATAAAAAAAAATATTTACAGTATGCCACCTCGCCATCCTAGCTCTAACTAAATGAGTGTCGACTCCAAGGCATTCTACCAGCAACATCCGTACGCGCTGGTGAGCGTTGTTAGCAGCTACAGTTTTCTTTCCTTATCATGATAGAAAAATGTGTAACGGTCCATGTTACTTCATGTGGGGTTTTAGGAAATATGGTGTCAGGGTACATTTGTTTAATAGACCTTCAACGCATTATTTTTGGGATGTTGCGGTGGAGATTACACCCGTGTCGCTTTACTTTCCTGGAAAAACAATCTAGCACCTATTTAAGGATGAATAAATATGCAGAACGTCGAACACTATTGAATAGAAGGCAGTCTGACTAATAAAATAGGATATACAGTACCTTCTTCCTTCCTCCACTCACAATGTTGGAGGTGGTGATTTGGCCTTGAAGTTAGTCACCACAGAAATGAGATGTTTGAGAAAAGTTAGTCACCACAGAGATGAGATGTTTGAGAAAAGTTAGTCACCATGTAGATGAGATGTTTGAGAAAAGCTAGTCACCACAGAGATAAAATATTTGAGAAAAGTTAGTCACCGCAGATCACAGATGTTTGAGAAAAGTTAGTCACCACAGAGATGAAATGTTTGAAAAAAGTTAGTCACCACAGAGATGAAATGTTTGAGAAAGGTTAGTCACCACAGAGATGAGATGTTTGAGAAAAGTTAGTCACCACAGAGATGAGATGTCTGAGAAAAGTTAGTCATCACAGAGATGAAATGTTTGAGAAAAGTTAGTCACCACAGAGATGAAATATTTGAGAAAAGTTAGTCACCACAGAAATGCGATGTTTGAGAAAGGTTAGTCACCATAGAGCAGAGGTTTGAGAAAAAATAGTCACCACAGAGCAGAGATGTTTGAGAAAAGTTAGTCACCACAGAGCAGAGATGTTTGAGAAAATTTAGTCACCACAGAGCAGAGATGTTTGAAAAAAGTTAGTCACCACAGAGCAGAGATGTTTGAGAAAAGTTAGTCACCACAGAACAGAGATGTTGAGAAAAGTTAGTCACCACAAAGATGAGATATTTGAGGAAAGCTAGTTACCACAGAGATGAGATATTTGCGAAAAGCTAGTCACCACAGAGATGAGATATTTGAAAAAAGATAGTCACCGCAGAGATGAGATGTTTGAGAAAGGCTAGTTACCACAGAGATTAGATATTTAAGAAAAGCTAGTTACCGCAGAGTTGAGGTATTTTAGAAAAGCTGGTTACTAGAGAGATGAGATATTTGAGAAAAGTTAGTCACCACAGAGCCAGAGATGTTTGAGAAAAGTTAGTCACCACAGAGATGAGATATTTGAGAAAAGCTAGTCACCACAGAGATAAGATATTTAAAAAAAAGCTAGTCACCACAGAGATGTAATATTTGAGAAAAGCTTGTCACCACAGAGATTAGGTATTTTAGAAAATCTGGTTACCACATAGATGAGATATTTAAGAAAAGCTAGTCACCACAGAAAAGAGATGTCTGAGAAAATTTTGTCCCCATAGATATGAGATATTATAGAAAAGCTAGTCACCATATATATAAGATATTTGAGAAAAGTTAGTCACCATAGATATGAGATATTTGAGAAAAGTTAGTCACCATAGATATATGATATTAGAGAAAAGTTAGTCACCATAGATATGAGATATTTGAGAAAAGCTAGTAACTACAGAGATGTGATATTTGAGAAAAGCTACTCACCACAGAGATGAGATATTTGAGAAAAGTTAGTCACCACAGAGATGAGATATTTGAGAATAGTTAGTCACCACAGATGAGATATTTGAGAAAAGCTAGTCACCACAGTGAGATGAGATGTTTGAGAAAAGTTAGTTACCACAGAGATGAGATATTTGAGAAAAGTTAGTCACCACACAGATGAGATATTTGAGGAATGTTAGTCACCACAGAGATGAGATGTTTGAGAAAAGTTAGTCACCAAAGAGATGAGATGTTTGAGAAAAGTTAGTCACCATGTAGATGAGATGTTTGAGAAAAGCTAGTCACCACAGAGATGAAATGTTTGAGAAAAGTTAGTCACCGCAGATCACAGATGTTTGAGAAAAGTTAGTCACCACAGAGATGAAATGTTTGAAAAAAGTTAATCACCACAGAGATGAAATGTTTCAGAAAGGTTAGTCACCACAGAGATGAGATGTCTGAGAAAAGTTAGTCACCACAGAGATGAAATGTTTGAGAAAAGTTAGTCACCACAGAGATGAAATGTTTGAGAAAAGTTAGTCACCACAGAAATGCGATGTTTGAGAAAGGTTAGTCACCATAGAGCAGAGGTTTGAGAAAAAATAGTCACCACAGAGCAGAGATGTTTGAGAATAGTTAGTCACCACAGAGCAGAGATGTTTGAGAAAATTTAGTCACCACAGAGCAGAGATGTTCGAAAAAAGTTAGTCACCACAGAGCAGAGATGTTTGAGAAAAGTTAGTCACCACAGAGCCAAAGATGTTTGATAAAAGTTAGTCACCACAGAAGCAGAGATGTTTGAGAAACGTTAGTCACCACAGAGCAGATATGTTTGAGAAAAGTTAGTCACCACAGAACAGAGATGTTGAGAAAAGTTAGTCACCACAAAGATCAGATATTTGAGGAAAGCTAGTTACCACAGAGATGAGATATTTGCGAAAAGCTAGTCACCACAGAGATGAGATATTTGAAAAAAGATAGTCACCGCAGAGATGAGATATTTGAAAAAGGCTAGTTACCACAGAGATTAGATATTTAAGAAAAGCTAGTTACCGCAGAGATGAGGTATTTTAGAAAAGCTGGTTACTAGAGAGATGAGATATTTGAGAAAAGTTAGTCACCACAGAGCCAGAGATGTTTGAGAAAAGTTAGTCACCACAGAGATGAGATATTTGAGAAAAGCTGGTTACCACAGAGATAAGATATTTAAGAAAAGCTAGTCACCACAGAAAAGAGATGTCTGAGAAAATTTTGTCCCCATAGATATGAGATATTTTAGAAAAGTTAGTCACCATATATATGAGATATTTGAGAATTATTAGTCACCATAGATATGAGATATTTGAGAAAAGTTAGTCACCATAGATATGAGATATTTGAGAAAAGTTAGTCACCATAGATATGAGATATTTGAGAAAAGCTAGTCACCACAGAGATGAGATGTTTGAGAAAAGTTAGTTATCACAGAGATGAGATATTTGAGAAAAGTTAGTCACCACAGAGATGAGATATTTGAGAATAGTTAGTCACCACACAGATGAGATATTTGAGAAAAGCTAGTCACCACAGAGATGAGATATTTGAGAAAAGTTAGTTACCACAGAGATCTGATATTTGAGAAAAGTTAGTTACCACAGAGATGAGATATTTGAGAAAAGCAAGTTGCCGAAGATATGAGATGTTTGAGAAAAACTAGTTATCGAAGAGATGAGATATTTGAGAAAAGTTAGTCACCACACAGATGAGATATTAGAGGAAAGTTATTCACCACATAGATGAGATGTTTGAGAAAAGTTAGTCACCACAGAGCAGAGATGTTTGAGAAAAGCTAGTTATCACAGAGATGAGCTGTTTGAGAAAAGCTAGTTACCGAAGAGATGAGATGTTTGAGGAAAGCTAGTTATCAGAGATTAGATGTTTGAGAAAAGCTAGTTACCACAGAGATGAGATGTTTGAGAAAAGTTAGTTACTACAGAGATGAGATATTTGAGAAAAGCTAGTTACCACAGAGATGAGATGTTTGAGAAAAGCTAGTTACCAAAGAGATGAGATTTTTTAGAAAAGCAAGTTACCACAGAGATGAGATGTTTGAGAAAAGCTAGTTACCACAGAGATGAGATGTTTGAGAAAAGCTAGTTATCACAGAGATGAGATGTTTGAGAAAAGCTAGTTACCGAAGAGATGAGATGTTTGAGAAAGGCGCTTGGAATGACCACAAGAGGCAAACTCAGAAAAAATGTCGGAAGAGAGAGATTGGGCATTGATTCCCCTTCTTCTTTCCTTCCTCATTTGCCTTTCAGCGTCGAGGGGAGAT
>JAVIAB010000156.1:42399672-42524672 GCA_032433765.1 Megaustenia siamemsis | reverse complement strand
TCCAACTATTGACTATTGTCCAACAAGGAAATAACTCTGGAGGCAAAACGAGCACTATGCAATACAATCTTCATCCAACGACGTGTTACCAATGCCAGACCTGGACCCTAGATGCAAGAACAATAAGAAAAATAACCTCTATAGAGATGAAATGTGTTAGACGAATGACAGGAAACAGTATGAGAGATAAGATCAGAAATGAAGAACTGAGAAAAAAGCTAGGAATAGTCCCCGCCATAGAATATATAAGGAAACAACAGATAAAATTGTTTGGCCACGTGACAAGGCAGAAAGAACAAAACACAACACAACGAGCCTTCAACAAACGTTGTGAGAACACCAGACCCAAAGGTCGACCACGAAAAAGATGGGTCGATGGAATATTAGAAGCACTATGAAACATAACAGCAGCAGAGGCGAACAGAAGAGCAAAAGACCGCAAATTATATCTCCCCTCGACGCTGAAAGGCAGATGAGGAAGGAAAGTAGAAGAAGAGGTTTGATCCAAGGAGTTAGTTGGATCATATTTTGGTTGCGTCAACACTTCTCCCTGTGAGGGAAGAGGTGTGTCACTGACTCATAACTGATGACTTTCCCATTAATCGATGGACCAGAACTATTCAGATCTGACTCCACCTCTTGGCGGTGCCCATAGAGACAGACTAATCAGTCTAATCTGGCCAAGTGATTAGGGAATAAGACGAAGGATAGCCCGGTACTCAAAAACGTCGTGCTGAAGTCGAATGTTTCGGGCAAATGGGCGCAAATATCGCAGTTCGACTAAAACAACGCACATACGCTCATTTTCATCATCATCATCTGTCATACCGGTTGGCATAGGCGATCATGTCCTTCCACAATCTTCTATCTACAGTGCATCGTATCAGTTCTGTTGTTGACTGTTTTCCATGCCATGACACCGAGCTATCTAGTATTTTCTCTCTTTGTCGTCCGCGATCTCTCTTTCCTTTTATTTTGCCAGTTGTTCACTTTACGTCCTTTGAAAGGCGGTTGGCGAAGTGGTCTATCGTTTCCTTTAGGCAGAGGATGAACGCAGGCAAGCAACTTCTCGCTGTTAATTGTAAAGACATTAATACGCTGTTCTCATCGTATCTCATTCCTGTTTAATTCTTCCTTCTTGTGCCTTTTGGAAGGACAACACTGGAGGTTCTCCCTTGATTAAACCAAAGAAGACATGCTGTCTTGAAGTCAATGGCCTTATAGTGTGTGAATAACATTCAAAATTAGACATGTCAAACTCATCATCATGTCGGATATCCTTAGAGGAACGTTGCATTCACCACACTCCGTCTGAAGGAATCTCTGTCTCCAGCCAGATCTCCCACAGAACGTTGCATTCACCACACTCCGTCTGAAGGAATCTCTGTCTCCAGCCAGATCTCCCACAGAACGTTGCATTCACCACACTCCGTCTGAAGGAATCTCTGTCTCCAGCCAGATCTCCCACAGAACGTTGCATTCACCACACTCCGTCTGAAATATTCTCTGTCTCCAGCCAAATCTCCCACAGAACGTTGCATTCACCACACTCCGTCTGAAATATTCTCTGTCTCCAGCCAGATCTCCCACAGAACGTTGCATTCATCACACTCCGTCTGAAATATTCTCTGTCTCCAGCCAGATCTCCCACAGAACGTTGCATTCACCACACTCCGTCTGAAATATTCTCTGTCTCCAGCCAGATCTCCCACTTCATCTGTTGTTGTGTTCAAGATTTCTTTGAAATATTAAAACCACATTTTTCATGTTCTGCTTCTTGATATGCGTCGTACAGGAATCATGATGGAAGAATAGAAGACATTATTGTTCTTTCCAACCCTTGTGTCTTTTGACTTGGCCATAGTTTTTATTTAATTTCCTCTGTGGTAAAGTGTTTATAAGCCATTTTTTTTTCAAAATTTAAGACTCTTAATAATTTATGAAAACTAAATCGTCTCGACTATCATTAACTACTTAAGACTGCTGTGTCTGCTGGCGTCGGTGATTATGTCTCCACTTATATTTAAGTCTCAACAGTTGTTTACGAGCTCTGCATTTGATATTCTACCATACCATACAGTTCAACTGATCTTGTCTTTTCCCCTCTATTCTTCTGTCATTTGTTTTCAATTGACATTATGTTTCAGCTGTTTTCTTGCCATAACAGGGTCACAGAAGCGATGACTTTTTCCTCGTAATGGTATATACATTTATTATACATATGTATGTTTAAGATTCTATTCTATTAATGGAAATAGATTCACTGCAGTCGGGGCATCCCCATATCCGCTCCACCACTCGTCCCAGCATTTTCTAAGCGTATGCAGACTGATTGTTCCAGTAAGATGTTGATTGTATATACATCAGCTTTTCTTCCCACCAAGCACTCCATATCGGGCACACTTTCTTTCCACCTTTAGTCTCCCCTTTCTCTCAATGTATACATCATTGTCCCATTAATTCTCTCAATGTATTCATCATTATCCCACTAATTCTCTCAATGTATTCATCATTGTCCCACTAATTCTCTCAATGTATTCATCATTGTCCCAACCATTCTCTCAATGTATACATCATTGTCTCACTAATTCTCTCAATGTATTCATCATTGTCCCACTAATTCTCTCAATGTATTCATCATTGTCCCAACCATTCTCTCAATGTATACATCATTGTCCCATCCATTGTCACAATGTATACATCATTGTCTCACTCATTCTCTCAATGTATACATCATTGTTCCACTCATTCTCTCAATGTATACATCATTGTCCCAACCATTCTCTCAATGTATACATCATTGTCCCAACCATTCTCTCAATGTATACATCATTGTTCCACTCATTATCTCAATGTATTCATCATTGTCCCACCTATTCTCTCAATGTATACATCATTGTCCCAACCACTTTTTCAATGTATACATCATTTTTCCAACCATTTTCTCAATGTATACATCATTGTCCCACCCATTCTCTCAATGTATACATCATTGTCCCAACCACTTTTTCAATGTATACATCATTGTCCCAACCACTTTTTTAATGTATACATCATTGTCCCAACCACTTTTTCAATGTATACATCATTGTCCCACCCATTCTCTTAATGTATACATCATTGTCCCAACCACTTTTTCAATGTATACATCCTTATCTCACTCATTCTCTCAATGTATACATCCTTATCTCACTCATTCTCTCAATGTATACATCATTGTCCCACCCATTCTCTCAATGTATACATCATTGTTCCACTCATTCTCTCAATGTATTCATCATTGTCCCACCCATTCTCTCAATGTATACATCATTGTTCCACTCATTCTCTCAATGTATACATCATTGTCCCACCCATTCTCTCAATGTATACATCATTGTCTCACTCATTCTCTCAATGTATACATCATTGTCTCACCCATTCTCTCAATGTATTCATCATTGTCCCAACCACTTTTTCAATGTATACATCATTGTTCCACTCATTCTCTCAATGTATACATCATTGTCCCACCCATTCTCTCAATGTATTCATCATTGTCCCACCCATTCTCTCAATGTATACATCATTGTCCCACTCATTCTCTCAATGTATACATCATTGTCCCACCCATTCTCTCAATGTATACATCATTGTCCCACCCATTCTCTCAATGTAAACATCATTGTTCCAACCATTTTCTCAATGTATACATCATTGTCCCACTCATTCTCTCAATGTATACATCATTGTCCCAACCATTTTCTCAATGTATACATCATTGCCCCAACCATTCTCTCAATGTATACATCATTGTCCCACCAATTCTCTCAATGTATACATCATTGTCCCACCCATTCTCTCAATGTACACATCATTGTTCCAACCATTCTTTCATTGTATAGAGATTGTCCCACCCATTCTCTCAATGTATACATCATTGTCTCACCCATTCTCTCAATGTATACATCATTGTCCCACCCATTCTCTCATTGTATATATCATGTCCCAACCATTCTCTCAATGTATACATCATTGTCCCACCCATTCTCTCAATGTATACATCATTGTCCTACCCATTCTTTCAATGTATACATCATTGTCCCATCCATTCGCTCAATGTATACATCATTGTCCCGCCCATTTCCCTCCTCTTCTCTTAAGGAACGAAAAGCAATCTTGACGATGTCCTCTTTGTCCAGAGTAAGGTCACACTCAGTGTCAGAGCTGCTAGTGAGTTTATTTCCTATTTTATTGTCATGTGCACCAGCGTGCACTGGACAGTACACCCAGGTTAACGAGCTCACTGTAGAGCAATGCAAGGGCTGCACCCACTTCTGCCGTTGACACTAACTTCTATAGTCTACTTTGTGAGCCCGTCATTAAGATTGCTTGAACCACGTGTTGTGCAAGCGGCCAAATTATCACGCTGTTGCTTCTATTATTTCTATTATCTCCATTCTCTATTTAAGAATGTTTTAGCTTTTCTTTCTAGCTGTCTACTATGTCCTCAACACTTGTGTGAAAGCAAATTTCCTTGGTTTCCATTAATTTTATTGTTTATTTTTCTATTTCCGCATATTCACTATCGTATTTCAGACTCGAATTTACTTTACACGATATATCTAAATTTGGAGAATTACAATTGAAAATAATTCTTTCTGCAAAAATGCCAACTGAAACAATGCTTGAAAATCTATCGTTAAAACCCACTTTTCATCTTGGGAATAATAAAATTGTACACACGCCTTATCATTTGATGTATGAGATGTTGTCACGCTCTATCCCTATTCTGATTACATTGCTTGTCCGGTTAAAAATCGACCTCTCTAACTCCAAATGCGTCATTCTATAAACATTCATTAATAATTACAATAAATAACTTTGGTGTTATAAACGACTTATATTATACTCCTCATACTTCACAATCTAATCCATAATTGATACCTTCACTCGTAAAAGTATGTCAATAATTGCATCATTCTAGAGCTATGAGTATGGTAGCTGGTGTGAGTCAATTTCAAATCCAGAATGTATTTTCTATTCTCGACATTTACATTCAACTCAGTGTTCACTTGGATACTAATACTAATACTAATAATACTAATTGGGCATTTAGCGCCCACATTTACGGAATATAGAACAGGAATAAAAGATAGGCCACTGATTATATAATGTTGTGGTTTACTACGGAAACGTTGAAACTGTTATTCCTTTACAGAAAGATGTGTCTGTGTTTATGTCTTCAATTACAAAGTGCTTTCACTAGAACACAACATTTAGGTTGAAAACACACACACTTCGATATGAAAGCCGACAACACTTAAATATGAAAGCCGACAACACTTTTTTTTCCAAATTCAACTTTTAGTTTTAGAAAGCCACATAATTTTGAAATGCAGAACGTTTAGTTTAAAAATTAGTCCTATCATCATCATCATTGTGTGCCGTCTCCGCAACGAAGGTTGGCTACCATGAAAAGCCATTCCTATGTTAGTCCTACGTTTTTTTTTCTAACTTCTGCCTTTCTTGATGTCTTTTTGATATTTGGAACCAGGAGGTCAAGAGGTTAGACGTAGGTCTCTAGAGTAAAAGGTGGGAATTTGGGTCCTCGAATCTGTGGCTTCTTCGTGGCTCTACGTTCTACTGTTCTCTAATTAACGAGATCAGATGTCTAGCTCTCTCGGATAAAGACAAAGACAGGAGGTTGCACTCTTACGCACGTTAAAGAAGCCTTGAGAGGTACAAGTATGAAAGAGTAGCTTGGGGAGAGTTATAGCCTGTTTTTCACAAACAGACGTTCAATTATTGTATTACACTTTCAAGGAATTGTTATTTACTTATGTTGTCTCTACTCCTATCCATGATAAATAACAATGGTAAAAGTACGTTGTGACATCTTTCTATCTATTGACATTTCGAGCCGTAGCCGGCCCATAGGGCGTAGACCAAGATACTCCTTCTCTTATCTGAATTTGTGTTCTAGCAGTTTTCAATTCTTTTAAAGATATTTTATCAAATCACTCCATGACTTAATAATTTATGTTAATATAATATAATATATATTAACATAAATTAATAGATATAGCTGCATCTATCTCATTGAGGGATACGAATCCTGCTTCTCTTGCCTCTCTCATCAATGTTCTTCTCAGTGTCTCTCTGGATCTTCCTCTTTTTCTCTTACCTGTTGTTTCCCAAATGAGGGCTTGCTTTGCTATTCGATTATTATCTCTTCTCATCACATGTCCAACATATGACCATCGTCTTTTATTTATTACTGAAGATATTAGTTGTTGATTGGCGATTTCTCTAATTTCCTCGTTTGTTTTGAATTCGTTTCACACTATACCAAGTATTTTCCTTAGACATTTATTTTCGAATGCGTTCAACTTTGTTTCTATATCTCTTGTTGTTTTCAAGCTGTTGTGACATAACACATCAATATTTGGCGTAATTAAATTTAAGGATATTCATGTTTGTGGTCGTATGTGCGCGTGTTTGTGGCCGTATGTGCGCGTGTTTGTGGCCGTATGTGCGTGTGCGTTAGATTGCATTATAAAAAAAACAGGTGAATGCCAGGAATAATTAAACCTAAAGTCAATAATTTAGAGGCTTCACATCCAGAAACCATTTTCCAGGCAATAATTTGTTTACATCGACTGTCGTGCTACTCTCAAGTACCATTAACACAGCGGGTGGAATCTAATTGAAGGTTCTTCGCTCTGTGATAGCAGATTATATCATTACAGTTCCACAGACACGAGAGCTTGTCTATGACACGAGTAAGCGGTTAACTCAATTGAACAGTAATTTGTTTTTTCTACATCTCCTGAGATATTGAAATGCAGAGTTGCGGAAAATAGGAACACATTCAAGTTGTGTGTTTTTAGAAGGCTTCATGAGATTCTGTAATAGTTTATTTGTGATGATCATTGGGGTAATATCGCAGCTCTTGCTTTTCTTAAAAAGTGTAGATTGTTCTTCAGTGCTACGTGAAGCTAGTCTTAATATGTAGATGTGAATCATAGATAATTGGGAAACAGACAAGAAAATTGTTGGATGTTAAAGAAATGTAGCTTTACAGAAGATTGTTTAGAATACCACGGACAACTAAAGAGAGCAACGTGGATTGTTATAAATGAGGACAAAGCAAAGATAAATTAACCTTAAACATCAGGAAAAGCTTGTCATTTCTGGTCATGTAACGTTGAAGGGATCAACTGGAATGTATTAAGACAACAGGAAAAATTGAAGAAAGAGGGAAACAAAGAGAAAAAATGCATAACAGTTTGAAAGAACGGTTTGGTGGGAAGTCAACGAAAGAATGGATAAACACGTTTAGAGACTGAAAGTTGTAGAGAGACATGACCGTCTACGCCAGCAGAAACCATGTTTTATGACGATGACGTATCAGATGAAAGCGTGACACTTTTTTCTTTGTGTTGAAAGATGCAGTGGAGGAACGACAACTTTTCTTTTGTGTTGAAGTGTTGAGTGACATTCTCGTTTTGTGTCGAGGTGTTGAGTGACATTCTCGTTTTGTGTCGAGGTGTTGAGTGACATTCTCGTTTTGTGTCGAGGTGTTGAGTGACATTCTCGTTTTGTGTCGAGGTGTTGAGTGACATTCTCGTTTTGTGTCGAGGTGTTGAGTGACATTCTCGTTTTGTGTCGAGGTGTTGAGTGACATTCTCGTTTTGTGTTGAAGTGTTGAGTGACATTCTCGTTTTGTGTCGAGGTGTTGAGTGACATTCTCGTTTTGTGTTGAAGTGTTGAGTGACATTCTCGTTTTGTGTTGAAGTGTTGAGTGACATTCTCGTTTTGTGTCGAGGTGTTGAGTGACATTCTCGTTTTGTGTTGAAGTGTTGAGTGACATTCTCGTTTTGTGTTGAAGTGTTGAGTGACATTCTCGTTTTGTGTTGAAGTGTTGAGTGACATTCTCGTTTTGTGTTGAAGTGTTGAGTGACATTCTCGTTTTGTGTTGAAGTGTTGAGTGACATTCTCGTTTTGTGTTGAAGTGTTGAGTGACATTCTCGTTTTGTGTTGAAGTGTTGAGTGACATTCTCGTTTTGTGTTGAAGTGTTGAGTGACATTCTCGTTTTGTGTTGAAGTGTTGAGTGACATTCTCGTTTTGTGTCGAGGTGTTGAGTGACATTCTCGTTTTGTGTTGAAGTGTTGAGTGACATTCTCGTTTTGTGTCGAGGTGTTGAGTGACATTCTCGTTTTGTGTCGAGGTGTTGAGTGACATTCTCGTTTTGTGTTGAAGTGTTGAGTGACATTCTCGTTTTGTGTCGAGGTGTTGAGTGACATTCTCGTTTTGTGTCGAGGTGTTGAGTGACATTCTCGTTTTGTGTTGAAGTGTTGAGTGACATTCTCGTTTTGTGTCGAGGTGTTGAGTGACATTCTCGTTTTGAGTTGAAGTGTTTAGTGACATTCTCGTTTTGAGTTGAAATGTTTAGTGACATTCTCGTTTTGTGTTGAAATGTTGAGTGACATTCTCGTTTTGTGTTGAAATGTTGAGTGACATTCTCGTTTTGAGTTGAAGTGTTGAGTGACGTTTTTCGTTTTATGTTGAAGTGTTGAGTGACATTCTCGTTTTGTGTTTAAATGTTGAGTTACATTTCTCGTTTGTGTTGAAATGTTGAGTAATATTTCCGGTTTTGTGTTGAGTGACGTTTCTTGTTTGCGTTGAAGTGTTGAGTGTCGTTCTTCGTTTGTGTTAAACTGTGCTGTTAAAGAATGACAACTTTTAGCATGTATTGAGGAGTGAGTGAATGTGTGGTAATACTCGGTTTGGTTGAAGTATTGAGGAAAAGAGTATCACTTTTATTTTATGGTGAAGTATTGAGTAAAAGAGTATCACTTTTAGTTTATGGTGAAAAAAGTACGGTGAAAGAATGACTACTAGTCGGCTGTGTTGAATGAAAAAAATGCATGTTAGTTCCTTCGACGTGAAAGATCACATTTTCTTTGAGCTGATGTTTTGGATGGAGACAACACAACTTTTCGTTATTGTTTTGAAGCTTTGAATGTTAGAATGACTAATTTGGTTATGCTACAGAGTTTAAGAATTGCTACTTGTTTTGTGTTGCAGCGTTTAGATGGAATGAATAATCTTGGACTGTGTTAATGTTTTGCATTACTACTTTTTATTGTATTGAAACGTAGAATGGGTAAATTACTACTTTTTGTGAACAGGTTTTGAGTGAAGAAAATGTTACTTTTGTTGAGTTGGTGTTCCGTTGAGAATTTTTTTTGTAACAATTAAATGTTGAGTTAGATTAAGTAGTTCCGCAATCCATTTTTTCTCTAGCCGATGCTTTGATTTAGTTTTCTCATACCTTTTTTAACGGCTTGTTTTGTCAGATGTAGTTTGTATTTTAGGTGGACATATAAATGTATTAGTTGTATCTTTATATATTCAACAGAGGATTTCATTCATTATTATTGTCTTACTTCTTCACTTTTGATCTATCTTCTAGGGTGTTTTCTGTCCTGGGTCAAAGCATTTAATTTTAGCGGTTGTTTTATTTTTTCCGATTTCTCATGAGTTTAACGCCCAAATCTAATCTGATAACATAACTTTACAATGAAGATAATTTCTTAACTTTCATTTTTATTTTGTTCTTAGAGTTGCTATAACAACACACTGGATACTATCAGCCCATTTCAGCAGATGAAGTGTAAGGACAGTACCCCGCTTGTTATGCGCCTACACGTTGCACGTTGTCATTGAAACATCCACGACGTTGTATTCCAGATTACAACAGCTTCAACCCTGTATAATGTTTTATAACTGTATCGGCGTCCAACATTTTCAATCAGGTCATCAATACATCACCCACGTGAATGTAACAATCGGTCAATCCATCAACTTTCCCATTACTACGAATCCCAACAGAAAAGGGCAAATAACCATACCAACTTTTTCCCCCACATTATATACACATATATATATATATATATATATATATAATTATCGTTATTTGTTAAAGTATTTATATTAATAAATATATATTTATATATTGATTTATATATATTGGAGGTCATAATATAAATAATCTAAGGTATGCTGATGATACAGTATTAATGGCTAAGAGTGAAAATGAGTTACAAGAAAAGTTGGACATTATAGTGTAAGTCATTATATAGAAAGAAAGCAATAATAAAGGACTCAGCCTTAATAGCAAAAAGACGGAGGTAATGGTAACAACAAAGAAAAAGTCATCACCTCAGTGTAAAATAAAGACAAGTGGAACAATATTAAAACTGGTAAATGAATTTAAATATTTGGGAACTTTGTTAACGTCAGACGGAAGATGTACAAAAGAGGTGGATGCAGAACGGCTCAGGCAAAAGCAACTTTCCAAAAAAAAAAAAAAGAAGAAAATACTATGCAATCCATTTTTGACAATAGAAACAAGAAAAGAGTTCTTAAATGTTACGTAGAGCCAGTCTTAACATATGGATGCGAGTCATGGACAATAGGACAACTGACAAGGAAATCACTGGAGTCTGTAGAAATGTGGTTTTACAGAAGAATGTTGAGAATATCATGGACAGCTAAGAAGAGTAATGATGAGGTTCTGAGAGAGGTCAAAGCAAAAAGAGAGCTAATTTCCAATGTTAGGAAGAAACAATCATCATTTTTTGGCCATGTAATGAGAAGAGAACAACTTGAATATATTGTAACAACTGGACAAATTGAGGGACGAAGAGATAGAGGGAAGCAAAGAGAAAAAATAACAGACAGCTTAAGAGACTGGCTTGGCAGAAATGATAAAAAGCTGCCGAGATTGAAAGTTGTGGAGAGACATGATCACCTACGCCACTAGGCCCGGTACTTGATGATGATGATGATATATATATATATATATATATATATATATATATATATAAACTGGTAAAGAGCCCCCGTCACGCCAAGTGCGTATAGGGAATATGGTGTTAGTGACCATACATTTTACAGACCTTCGGCACATGATTTTTGGGGTAATGTGGTCGGTATTACGCCCGTGCAGTTTTACTTTCCCAGAAAAGACTCAGGTACCCATTTAAGGCTGGGTGAACCCGAAAGCCGTCGGTTGGGATCGAACCCTACCCCTTGTTCTTTGTAGTCCAGTTCACTAACCACTGAGCTGTTGCGGCTCCACATATATATATATATATATATTAATCAGAGTAATATATATTGTGCCGGAGATAACCAATTCTCAGCGATGTATGAGTCTAATGTTGCTGCTACCATATTAATCAGTTGAAACAATGCCACATTATTCTGGCAAGATGGATATATCTACTCATCATCATCATCATCATCATCATCATCATCATCATCATCATCATCATCGAGTGCCGTCTCCGCAACGAAGGTTGGCTACCATGGATCGCCATTCTACTCTTTTTCTTGCTTTGATGGTGCAGGCTGTCATAGATTGATTGTCCATCTTGTGATGTTACTCATACATGTTAGTCTTGGTCTGCCTCTGTCTCTTTTACCTTGTATTTTTCCTTCCAATATTACTTTTAGTAGGCTGTTGTGTCTTTTAACATGCCCCAAAAATTTCATTTGTCTTGTCTTAATTGTGTTCAGCAGTTCTCTTTTTATTTTTAGTTGTTTTAAAACTTCATCGTTTGTTATCTTTTGTTTCCATCCAATTCTACCTTTTCTTCTATAAATCCACATTTCAAAGGCTTCAATTTTCTGTTCTGTTTTCTTGTCTAATATCCATGTTTCTGCACCATACAGGATTATTGAGAAGATGTAACATTTTGCCATTCATAGTTTCAGCCCTGTTGATATTTGTTTTGTTGTTAGTATATTTTTCATGGCATTAAAATTACTTTTTGCCATACCTATTCTTTTGTTTATTTCAATTTTGCATATATATCTACAACAAGATAGATATATCTACAACAAGTTAGATACATATGCTAAAAGAAAAGTATTTAACTCTTTTCTCTTAACTTTAACAAAAATGTCAATTTTCGATAACGGAGAAAATGCGTGCTACAGCCACAGAGCTGGATTCTGACAGCGACTCACAGTTGATGGATAGCGCCAGGATCAGTGCACCAAAAATATCCAGACCCTTCCCCATTTCTCCGTGATACTCACCCTTCCCCATTTCTCCGTAGCACTCACCCTTCCCCATCTCTCCGTGATATTCACCCTTCCCCATCTCTCCGTGCACTCACCCTTCCCCATCTCTCTGTGGCACTCACCCTTCCCCATCTCTCTGTGGCACTCACCCTTCCCCATCTCTCTATGGCACGCACCCTTCCCCATCTCTCCGTGGCACTCACCCTTCCCCATCTCTCTGTGGCACTCACCCTTCCCCATCTCTCTGTGGCACTCACCCTTCCCCATCTCTCTGTGGCACGCACCCTTCCCCATCTCTCTGTGGCACTCACCCTTCCCCATCTCTCCGTGATACTCACCCTTCCCCATCTCTCGGTGGCACTCACCCTTCCCCATCTCTCCGTGATATTCACCCTTCCCCATCTCTCTGTGGCACTCACCCTTCCTCATCTCTCCGTGATACTCACCCTTCCCCATTTCTCCGTGGCACGCACCCTTCCCCATTTCTCCGTGACACTCACCCTTCCGCATCTCTCCGTGACACTCCTAGTAACAGTGCAACTAGTCTAGTCTTTCCATGAAAGAAGTAGGGATCGAAAGTGAAGTGAACCCATCATGTCGAAGACGGGTGTATTGGACAGAAAGATGCAAACATCGTAATTTACTGTCAACGTTAATACAACGCATTTACGCCCAGATAACGTCCTTTAACCTTGAAAAGAGGATGTCACTATACATATTCTAGTAGTAATATACATCAATTATTTGAAACAAAGTAATAGATTTGAATCAGAATAGTAAAGGCAGCAACGAATTAAAAGAAAATATGGACAAAATATGTAAGTCAAAAAACCCTAAACAAGAAAACTAAACTTAGAATATTTAACTCAAACGTAATATCAACCCTTACATACGCATGTGAAAGCTGGAGAAAACAAAGAAAACAAATTGAGAGAAAGCTAACAGCTTTTGAAGACACGTGCCTATGAAGAATACTCTGTGTACATTGAAATGAATTCAAAATTAATATTGAGATAAGAGAAATGGTCATGCAACCAACGATCTCATCTACCATTAGAAGGAGAAAATGGACATATGTCAGATCTATGTTGAGAAGAGACAGTAAGAAAATTCCAAAACAGTCTCGTCTATGGGAAACACTAGGATACAGAAAAAGAGGAAGACCTACGGGGGAACTAAAATAATACTTATAATAGAGGTAAAGTTGGTGGCAAGATAGACTCATTACATAAGATCAAACACCTCGCTCAGAATAGAAATGGGTGGTCGAAAACCCTATAAGCCCTATGTGACGTCACGCAGCGCGGGAAAAATCAAACCAATATCAAAAACGTCTTTTACAGGATGGATGGAGACGAGGTATAACTATTCTTTCAGTCATTCTATCTATCTATCTATCTATCTATCTATCTATCTATCTATCTATCTATCTATCTATCTATCTATCTATCTATCTATCTATCTATCTATCTATCTATCTATCTATCTATCTATCTATCAATCTATCTATCTATCTATCTATCTATCTATCTATCTATCTATCTATCTATCTATCTATCTATCTATCTATCTATCTATCTATCTATCTATCTATCTATCTATCTATCTATCTATCTATCTATCTATAAATCTATCTATCTATCTATCTATCTATCTATCTATCTATCTATCTATCTATCTATCTATCTATCTATCTATCTATCTATCTATCTATCTATCTATCTATCTATCTATCTATCTATATATCTATCTATCTTTCTGTCTGTCTGTCTGTCTGTCTGTCTGTCTGTCTGTCTGCATGCCTGTCTGTCTGTCTGTCTATTGACCTTTCGAGCCGGAGCCGACCCATAGGGCGTAGACCAAGATACTCCTTCTCTTATCTGAATTTTTGTTCTAGCAGTTTTCAATTCTTTTAAATATACTTTATCAAATCTCGCCATTTGTCGCTGTTCTGTGCAAGCAGCTCTATCTCATTGAGGGAGCCGACTCCTGCTGCTCTTGCCTATCTCATCAATGTTTTTCTCAATGTCTCTCTGGGTCTTCCTCTTTTCCTCTTATCTGTTGTTTCCCACATGAGGGCTTGCAGGTAAAAGGAAAAGATGAAGATCCGGGCTAAAGCCATTAGGTGACCGCAAAGAAGAGAGAGAGAAAGAAAGGGAGAGAGATGATATAGACGGAAATATGAAATATGAAGAATTTCAAAGAAAGAACCACGTCACAATCCTAGCTTCGAGATGAAAACAAATATGATTTTAGCAATCTGGTTTTTCTTGACGTTCAGCACATTTTTGTGTATTGTTTTCAGCATTAATCCAGGCCATATCTTTTTCCACATAAAAATATCCAGTACTCAATTACGACCGCATGAAAGGTGGTTACTGGATTAACGTGGATCACGAAAATAACAAAGCGAACCCTTCAAATTGGCATCACATCAGGATCAAGAAAAAGAGTCAGACCTCGAGAGAAAGAGACTTTCTCAAATTCCAAGTTGCTCGCATTTAAGTCTCTACTCCATCTCTTTCATTAATGAACCAATCTTTCTTGAGACCCCAATCCTAATCTCTTATAAGAATATCTGCTGTGGCCACTAGCTAGAGCGTCGGTTCCAGTTTGCTCATGAATCTCCTCATACTTTTAAATCACATAATTTTGAATTCTGGCGTTATACGGTACTTGCACGAATGTTTATTTTTATCATCAAAGTAGCCTTTTAGTAGCATGTAATCATCATTTTTGGCCACGTAATGAGAGAACAACTAGAATATATTGTAACAACTGGGATAATTGAGGGATGAAGAGATAGATGGAAGCAAAGAAAAGATACCAGACAGCTTAAGAGAATGGATTGGCAGAAGATCAACAGAAATACTAAATAAGTGACGAGATCGAAAGTTATGGAGAGACATGTTCACTTATGCCGGCAGGCCCGGCACATGATGATGATGATAAACCTTTTAGTTATATTTCTAGCAACTGAAGTATTTATCGGTAACAATGCCTTAAATGTTAGACACATGACAGAAAACAGGCTGCGGGATGTCATTATAAATGAAGAACTGAGAGAAACGCTAGGAATAATTCTAGCCATAGAAGACATAAAAAAAAAAAACAATGGATACATTGGTTTGACCGCGTGATAAGACAGAAAGATCAAAACACAACGCAACGAGCCTCCAATAAACGTTCAAGAAAACCAGACTCAAAGGCCGACCACGAAAAAGATAGATTTATGGAATCTTAGAAACACGAGGAAACATAACAGTAGGAGACGTCAACTGAAGAGCAAAAGATGGATTTATGGAATATTAGAAACACGAGGAAACATAACAGTAGGAGAGGTCAACAGAAGAGCAAAAGATGGATTTATGTAATATTAGAAACACGAGGAAACATAAGAGTATGAGACGTCAACAGAAGAGCAAAAGGCCACAAATTGTATCTCTCCTCGACGCTAACAACCAAATTATGAAATAAAGAAGACTGTGATACTTTGAGTCTTCTACGTTGGTGGAAGTGGTGCAGCGCACACAATTTAAACGTATATATTTAAATATATTTTTAGCGAAACTAGTAGCTCTATTAGTACTGTTTTAGTTTATTAATACTTATGTGAAGAACTAGTTTGGTTTAGTTTAGTCCAAAGGTCATACTTTCCAAGAGTGATTGCTATTAATGTAAAAATAAATGTCCCCACCACATCTGGCTAGACTTAATATGACTACACTATTAGCGACTATATACGACCATGACTAACGGAACACCTTCATCATCATTATCGTCATCAAGTACCGGGCCTATTGGTGTAGGTGATTATGTCTCTCCACAACTTTCGATCTCGGCAGCTATTTATCATTTCTATTGTTGACCTTCTGCCAAGCCAGTCTCTTAAGCTATCTGTTATTTTTTCTCTTTGCTTCCCTCTATCTCTTCGTCCCTCAATTTTTCCAGTTGTTACAATATATTCAAGTTGTTCTCATCTCATTACATGGTCAAAACATGATGATTGTCTCTTCCTAACATTGGAAATTAGCTCTCTTTTTGCTTTGACCTCTCTCAGAACCTCTTCATTACTCTTCTTAGCTGCCAATGGTAATCTCAACATTCTTCTGTAAAACCACATTTTTCCAGACTCCAGTGATTTTCTTGTCTGTTGTCCTATTGTCCATGACTCGTATCCATATGTTAAGACTGGCTCTACATAACATTTAAGAACTCTTTTTCTTGTTTCTATTGTCAAAAATGGATTGCATAGTATTTTTTTTTTTTTTTTTTTTTGGAAAGCTGCTTTTGCCTGAGCCATTCTGCATCTCACCTCTTTTGTACATCTTCCGTCTGACGTTAACAAAGTTCCCAAATATTTAAATTCATTTACCTGTTTTAATATTGTTCCACTTGTCTTTATTTTGCACTGAGGTGATGTCTTTTTCTTTGTTGTTACCATTACCTCTGTCTTTTTGCTATTAAGGCTGAGTCCTTTATTTTTGCTTTCTTTCACTATAATGTCCAACATTTCTTGTAACTCATTTTCACTCTTAGCGATTAAGATTGTATCATCAGCATACCTTAGAATATTTATATTATGACATCCAATTGTTATTCCAGGCATGTCCCTTATGGATCTTAAAATAATCTCACTATAAATATTAAACAAATGTGGTGACAGCACACAACCTTGTCTACCTTTATCTACTAACGGAACAGTTTAAGGTAATTTTACCAGGTTGCCTTTACTTCACAGAAAAGCGCTGGTACCCATTTTTAAAGGCTGGGCCCCGAAGATATGTTAGTTAAAAAAAACTCACCACTTTTAAGAATTGAACTCGAACACTTTTGATCACAAATAATGGATGACCACGTTAATTATAAATAATATTTATAGTTATGTTTATGTTACAAGAAAAATGCAATTTTTGGGCCATGTTAAAAGACACAACAGCCTACTAAAAGTACCCCTGGAGGGGAAAATACAAGGTAAAAGGGGCAGAGGCAGACCAAGACTAACATGGACGAGTAACATCAAAAGATGGACAAACAAGCCTATGAGAACCTACACCATCAAAGCAAGGGACAGAGCAGAATGGCGCTCCATGGTAGCCAACCTTCGATGCGGAGATAGCACTCGATGATAATGATGATGATGTTTATGTAGGAATTGTTCAGCCTTAAATGTGTATTTATGTGCAAGCGGTTTAAAAGAAAAGTAGATGGATTGAATTTTCATTTGAAATATCAGATTTCGAAGAAAATCTTTTCTTGTCTGAATTCCGGAAGTGACTCACATCTACATATTACAGAGACTAGCTCCACATAGAACTGAAGAACAGTTCCAGAAAAACAAAAAGCTGTGATATCACTCCAATAAACATCCCTCTAAAATATTCCTGACTCTCATGAAACATTCTAATCCTACAAACACGCAACTTAAATGTTTCCTGTTTTCCGAAACTTTGTAATTTCAACTGAGTTCTTGAATTATTTGTGGGTCATCATCATTGCACTTCGAACATGTCAATAGGTGCTCAGATCCCCCTCCTCAGCAATCCCGGCAGTGTCCAGCGACTGACGACTCCAGTTCTGCATTTAAATATTTCAGGTGACTTAGAAAACATAAATTACAGTTCAATATCGTTATCTGTGTACTGGCATTACAGACTTTTTCATGTCTGCGAACTGTTGGCAGTAAACTGTGACATTTGCACCTTTCTGACCAACACATCCGTCTTCGATATTGTATTTTCGAATGCTAGGTTGCCTTCCCTTTCGATCCCTGTTATACTAACTTGGCAGACTAGACTAATTAGACTTTTACTAGGGGCACCGCGGAGAGGTGGGGTCTGGATAGTTCTGCTTCACTGTCCCTGGCGCCAACCATCACCGATGAGTCGCTGGCAGAATCCAGCTGTGTATCTGTAGCACGCATTTGCTCCAATGCCTATTATTTACCTTTTCGTTTCAGAGTTAAATATTTTTTCTTGTAGCAAAACTCGTGCAAAGTCGAGAATCGGCATATCCAATATAATATATATTTAACTGCTTGATTAATATATATATATGTATATACATATATATATATATATATATATATATATATATATATATATATATATATATATATGACGATCATAGGGAAGGAAGGAGACCAAATGGCAGAGCAGTGTTGAGATATTAAGAATATTTGTAGGGCTCACTTAAGTGAATAGAATATAAAGTGAATAGTAAAAGAGAATGCTACCAATGCCAGACCTGGACCCTAGGTGCAAGAACAAAAAGAAAAATAACCTCTACAGAGATGAAATGTGTTAGACGAATGACAGGAACCAGTCTGAGAGATAAGATCAGAAATGAAAAACTGAAAAAAAACTAGGAATAGCCCCCGCCATGGAATATATAAAGAAACAACAGATAAAATGGGTTGGCCACGTGACAAGGCAGAAAGAACAAAACACAACACAACGAGCCTTCAACAAACGTTGTGCGAACACCAGACCCAAGGATCGACCCCAAAAAGATGGGTCGATGGAGTATTAGAAGCACTAGGAAACATAACAGCAGCAGAGGCGAAAAGAAGAGCAAAAGACCGCAAATTATATCTCCCCTCGACGCTGAAAGGCAGATGAGGTAGGAAAGGAGAAGAAGAAGTTGACTTAAGTGAATTATCAGTGAATAAACTATGTGGATCTGGCTGCAAGTCGTAGCACATATGAGAACAAAAACAAAAAATGGAATAGCAACAATCGAGGCAGTGTTTATATAAAACTCAGAAGAAAAAAGGAGCACGGGAAAGGAGACGAGGCCATTCACCACTAATATATTGTGTACATTCTGCAGTGGAATCTGTTTATCCAATATTGCCAGATTCAGCAAGTAGAGAAGCTATTCAGTAAGGAGACAAGCTATTCAGTAAGGAGAGAAGCTATTCAGCAAGGAGAGAAGCTATTCAGCAAGGAGAGAAGCTATTCGGTAAGGAGAGAAACTATTCAGCAAGCAGAGAAGCTATTCAGCAAGGAGAGAAGCTATTCAGCAAGGAAAGAAGCTATTCAGCAATGAGAGAAGCTATTCAGCAAGGAGAGAAGCTATTTAGTAAGGAGAGAAGCTATTCAGTAAGGAGAGAAGCTATTCAGTAAGGAGAGAGGATATTCAGTAAGGAGAGAACCTATTCAGCAAGGAGAGAAGATATTCAGCAAGGAGAGAAGCTATTCAGCAAGTGGAGAAGCTATTCAGCAAGGAGGGAAGCCATTCAGTAAGTAGAGAACCTATTCAGCAAGGAAAGAAGTTATTCAGCAAGGAGAGAAGCTATTCAGTAAGAAGAGAAGCTATTCAGTAAGGAGAGAAGCTATTCAGTATGGAGAGAGGATATTCAGTAAGTAGAGAACATATTCAGCAAGGATAGAAGCTATTCAGTAAGTAGAGAAGCTATTCAGCAAGGAGAAACGCTATTCACTAGGTAGAGAAGCTATTCATCAAGGAGAGAAGCTATTCGGCAAGGAGAGAAGCTATTCAGCAAGGAGAGAAGATATTCAGTAAAGAAAAACCGTATTCAGTAAGTAAAGAAAATATTCAGCAAGTTTAGAACCTATTCAGCAAGGAGAGAAGCTATTCAGTAAGGAGAGAAGATATTCAGTAAGGAGAGAAGCTATTCAGCAAGGATAGAAGCTATTCAGCAATGTGAGAAGTTATTCAACAAGGAGACAAGCTATTCAGTAAGTAGTGAAGCTATTCAGTAAGTAGAGAACCTATTCAGCAAGGAGAGAAGCTATTCAGCAAGTAGAGAAGCTATTCAGCAAGGATAGAAGCTATTCAGTAAAGAGAGAAGCTATTCAGTAAGGAGAGAGGCTATTCAGTAAGTAGAGAAACTATTCAGTAAGTAGAAAACCTATTCAGCAAGGAGAGAAGCTATTCAGCAAGTAGAAAAGCTATTCAGTAAGTAGAGATCCTATTCAGTAAGTAGAGAACCTATTCAGCAAGTAGAGAAGATATTCAGCAATGAGAGAAGCTATTCAGCAAGGAGAGAGGTTATTCAGTAAGGAGAGAAGCTATTCAGCAAAAACCAAAAGGCTTATATATATAATCGGGGGTGGATGGAGTGGAATATGACATGAATATTCTGCTCATTTATGCAGGGTTTTTTTTTTTAAACAGGAAAATGGATGGATTGACCGATTGTTACAGTCACGTGGGTGATGTATTGATGACCTGATTGAAAATGTTGGACGCCGATACAGTTATAAAACATTATACAGGGTTGAAGCTGTTGTAATCTGGAATACAACGTCGTGGATGTTTCAATGACAACGTGCAACGTGTAGGCGCATAACAAGCGGGATACTGAAACTGAAATCACCTGTCTGTACATTTCGTCTGCTGAAATGGGCTGAGCACTTATGAGTGTATCCAGTGTGTTGTTATAGCAACTCTAAGAACAAAATAAAAATGAAAGTTAAAAAAATTATCTTCATTGTAAAATTATGTTATCAGATTAGATTTGGGCATTAAACTCATGAGCAATCGGAAAAAATGAAACAACCGCCAAAATTAAATGCTTTGGCCCAGGACTGAAAACACACTAGAAGATAGATCAGAAGTTAAGAAGTAAGACAATAATGAATGAATGAAATCCTCTGTTGAATATATAAAGATACAACTAATACATTTATATGTCCACCTAAAATACAAACTACATCTGACAAAAGAAGCCGTTAAAAAAGGGTATGAGAAAACTAAATCAAAGCATCGGCCAGAGCAAAAAATGGATTTCGGAACTACTTAATCTAACTCAACATTTAATTGTTACAAAAAAATTCTCAACGAAACACCAACTCAACAAAAGTAACATTTTCTTCACTCAAAACCTGTTCACAAAAAATAGTAATAACCAACATAGAACTGGATTCGTCAGTCGCTGGACACTGCGGAACTTGCTGAGGAGGGGATCTGAGCACCTACGGACATGTTCGTAGTGCAATGATAATGACCCGCAAATAACTCAATAACTCAATAAAAAGTAGTAAATGCAACACTTTAACATAGTCCAAAACTATACATTCCATCTAAATACTGCAACAAAAACAAGTAGCAATTCTTTCACTAATTACTGTAGCATAACAATATTAGTTATTCTAACATTCAAAGTAACAAAACAATAAAGAAAAGTTGTGTTGTCCCTATCCAAAACATCCACTCAAACAAAATGTAATCTTTCTGTCAACACCACCATTGAACTAAAATGTATTTTTTTCACTCAATACTTCAACACAACAGACACGTAGTTATTCTTTAGTCGAACATTTTTTCTTAACATGAACCAAATGTAATACTCTGGTACCCATTTCAGCGATCAAACGGAGTATTACTACTCATTCACTCACACCACAATACAAGCGAAAAGCTGTCATTCTTTCACAGCACAGTTTAACACAAACGAAGGGTTTCACTCAACGCTTCATTGAGAAATCGTATCACAATCGAGAAATGTATCTCAACACCTCAACACAAACGATTAATGTCACAATCAACACTTCAACATAAACAAAGAGTGTCACAATCAACACTTCAACATAAACAAAGAATGTCATAATCAACACTTCAACACAAACGAGAAATGTAACAATCAACACTTCAGCACAAAAAAGAAATGTCATAATCAATACTTCAACACAAAAGAGAAATGTCATAATCAACACTTCAACACAAAAAAGAAATATCATCATCAACATTTAAACACAATCGAGAAATGTATCTCAACACTTCAACACAAACAAAAAACATAACAATCAACACTTCAACATAAACAAAGAGTGTCATAATCAACACTTTAACACAAACGAGAAATGTCATAATCAACACTTCAACACAAACGAGCAATGTCACAATCAACACTTCAACACAAACGAGAAATGTCACAATCAACACTTCAACACAAACGAAAAATGTCACAATCAACACTTCAACATAAACAAAGAGTGTCACAATCAACACTTCAACATAAACAAAGAATGTCATAATCAACACTTCAACACAAACGGGAAATGTCATAATCAACACTTCAACACAAAAGTGAAATGTCATAATCAACACTTCAACACAAAAGTGAAATGTCATAATCAAAATTTAAACACAATCGAGAAATGTATCTCAACACTTCAACACAAACAAAAAACGTAACAATCAACATCAACACTTCAACATAAACAAAGAGTGTCATAATCAACACTTCAACACAAACGAGAAATGTCATAATCAACATTTCAACACAAACGAGAAATGTCATAATCAACACTTCAACATAAACGAAAAACATAAGAATCAACACTTCAACACAAATGAGAAATATCATAATCAACACTTCAACATAAACGAAAAACATAACAATCAACACTTCGACACAAACAAAGAGTGTCACAATCAAAACTTCAACACAAACAAAGACTGTCACAATCAACACTTCAATACAAACAAAGAGTGTCACAATCAAAACTTCAACACAAACAAAGAGTGTCACAATCACAACTTCAACACAAACAAAGAGTGTCACAATCAAATTTTCAACACAAACAAAGAGTGTCACAATCAAAACTTCAACACAAACAAAGAGTGTCACAATCAAAACTTCAACACAAACAAAGAGTGTCACAATCAACACTTCAACACAAACAAAGAGTGTCATAATCAAAACTTCAACACAAACAAAGAGTGTCACAATCAACACTATAACACAAACGAGAAATGTCACTCAACACTTCAACACAAACAAAGAGTGTCACAATCAACACTTCAATACAAACAAAGAGTGTCACAATCAACACTTCAACACAAACAAAGACTGTCATAATCAACACTTCAACACAAACAAAGAGTGTCACAATCAACACTTCAACACAAACAAAGAGTGTCACAATCACAACTTCAACACAAACAAAGAGTGTCACAATCAAAACTTCAATACAAACAAAGAGTGTCACAATCAACACTTCAACACAAACAAAGACTGTCATAATCAACACTTCAACACAAACAAAGAGTGTCACAATCAACACTTCAACACAAACAAAGAGTGTCATAATCAAAACTTCAACACAAACAAAGAGTGTCACAATCAACACTATAACACAAACGAGAAATGTCACTCAACACTTCAACACAAACAAAGAGTGTCATAATCAAAACTTCAACACAAACAAAGAGTGTCACAATCAACACTTCAACACAAACAAAGAGTGTCACAATCAACACTTCAACACAAACAAAGAGTGTCATAATCAAAACTTCAACACAAACAAAGAGTGTCACAATCAACACTATAACACAAACGAGAAATGTCACTCAACACTTCAACACAAACAAAGAGTGTCACAATCAACACTTCAACACAAACAAAGAGTGTCACAATCAACACTTCAACACAAACAAAGAGTGTCACAATCAACACTATAACACAAACAAAGAGTGTCACAATCAACACTTCAACACAAACAAAGAGTGTCACAATCAACACTATAACACAAACGAGAAATGTCACTCAACACTTCAACACAAACAAAGAGTGTCACAATCAACACTATAACACAAACGAGAAATGTCACTCAACACTTCAACACAAACAAAGAGTGTCACAATCAACACTATAACACAAACGAGAAATGTCACTCAACACTTCAACACAAACAAAGAGTGTCACAATCAACACTATAACACAAACGAGAAATGTCACTCAACACTTCAACACAAAAGAAAAAGAGCAATCCGCTTTCATCTGACACGTCGTCATCATAAAATATGGTTTCTGCTGGCGTAGACGGTCATGTCTCTCCACAACTTTCAGTCTCTAAACGTGTTCATTCAATCCATCATTGACTTCCCACCAAACCGTTCTTTCAAATAGTCATGCATTTTTTCTCTTTGTTTCCTTCTGTCTCGTTTTCCTTCAATTTTCCCTGTTGTCTTAATACATTCCAGTTGATTCCTTCGCGTTACATGACAACAAATGGCAAGCTTCTCCTGTTTGAAGTAAATTTATTTTTGCTTTGTGCTCATTTATAACATCCACGTTGCTCTCTTTAGTTGTCCGTGGTACTCTAAACAATCTTCTGTAAAGCTACATTTCTTTGACATCCAACAATTTTCTTGTCTGTTTCCCAATTATCTATGATTCACATCTACATATTAAGACTAGCTTCACGTAGCACTGAAGAACAATCTACACTTTAAGAAAAGCAAGAGCTGCGATATTAGAATGATCATCACAAATAAACTATTACAGAATCTCATGAAGCCTTCTAAAAACATGCAACTTGAATGTGTTCCTATTTTCCGCAACTCTGCATTTCAATATCTCAGGAGATGTAGAAAAAACAAATTACTGTTCAATTGAGTTAACCGCTTACTCGCGTCACAGACAAGCTCTCGTGTCTGTGGAACTGTAATGATATAATCTGCTATCACAGAGCGAAGAACCTTCAATTAGAGTCCACCCGCTGTGTTAATGGTACTTGAGAGTAGCACGACAGTCATGTAAACAAATTATTGCCTGGAAAATGGTTGCTGGATGTGAAGCCTCTAAATTATTGACTTTAGATTCATTTATTTCTTGCATTCACTTGTTTTATTTTTATAATGCAATCTAACACACATTCACATACGCCCCCCACTCTCTCTCTCTCTCTCTCTCACACACACACACAAACACACACACACACACACAGAGAGAGAGGAGTCCGCGTTTTATATGAAAATGAAGTTTCCATAGCTTCCAAATTAGAATTCTGAAACTTAATTACCCCAAATATTCATTTGATAAGTAAAACTGTACTTCCATCTTTGTTATTTATTGTATTGTGAATTCGAATATACACAAAATAAGGAAATTAACAACTTCCAGCAAATGCAACACCATAAGTGAACACCTATTTGCAGTCGACCAGCCAATATAAGCAAATAACGTAATTACAACAATATCTTAACAAATTAAATGTCGGTTGCAAGAAAAATAATACGAGAATTAACGAAGAGAAGATGGAGGCCATTATCCTTAACAGAAAAGACGAACAAAATAAATCGGAAATTTACATCGAAAACACATAGTTAATACAAGGTGAGGACTCTGGGCAGTTTTGAATAAACAAATAGAAAAATTGAGACTGAGATTGGAAATGTGTAAGAAAGCAAATTAATAATAGGAAAGATAACGCTCCATTAAAAAGAACATTTAAAAAGGCTTGCTGTCGAAGCTACTGAGTTATGTGCTCTGTGCACACCGTGAGCTGTGCGTTTCATCTGTTTTGATCGTGTTTTGATGATGTTGGTGTAATTTCCTTGATAAGGATTGGAGGGTATTTTCATTCACTTATATTTGATCATATGTTCATACGTGGAGTGAGCTTAGGCTCTATCCAGCTGTCGCCCAAGGGTGAACGGCTTGACCTTTTTCTAAACGTGTCCAATAGTGGAACAGTGGCCGGCCTCTAGATATAGAGACGTGCTGCGAATATAGAATAACTGCACAAGGCTCGGGCAGATGGTGCTCGTAAACCCGGGAGGGCAGACCATCTAAGGGCAGAACCCCCCCTACAGAAAAGACAAGCTGCTGCCTTGCAGGAAGATTGGGGGGCAAGCAAAGGCTAAGGAAAGCAAACCTGAATAAAATGCTGGCTGAAATCGGATGCACTGGGCTATTGGCGCAGAACACAGTGCAACATTTTAACAAGTAATCAATCAGACTGGATCTAACAGACTTTAATCATGGTGCTCTATGTGTGGAGTCCCCCCCCCCCAGGCAGGTGGAATCCCGGGCCCCATGTCTCGTTACTTAACCAGACAGCTGCCTTCACGAGAGAGTCCGGATCCTACTCTGAAAGAGTCATGATCGCAGAAGTAGAAGAGGAAGAAGAGAGGAAGATCGTGTTTCAATATTCCGATTGCTTACGATGAATGATGATATCGTGTGACGGAGATGGCTATGTTCACTTTCTGTGCGGTTTCGCCTTATGTCTTTTGGCGTGTGCTGAGACTGATATGATGAGGACTGAAGCTACCTTTCTTTGTTTGGGTGATGATATATTAATTCGGATGATTCCACAGGCACAATCGGTTGAGCAATTATGAATTTTAATTCGTTTGCAGTGATGCCAGGTCCTTTCATAACCATAATCATTAAAAATTATTTGATGAAGAATGAAAAAAACAATATACAGCTCGATAGCTCTGCCAAAGTCATGTTATCAGTGCCAAACACGGGGTCATGAGTAGCAAATGGTGAACGAAAGACCACAACTACGAGAATGGAATTCTTCAAAGATTACTCTTAATGTGACAATACAAGAATTTTCTTCCTCTCCTCTTCTTCGCATTAAGCTCACGTTTAATCACATTAAGCTCACGTTTAATCACATTAAGCTCACATTTAATCACATAAAGCTCACATTTAATCACCTTAAGCCTTTGAGTTACTCACTTCCTCAAGATACTAAATATAAGTCTCAACTATTTACCCTTTTAAATGCAATGAACGGACTTGAAGTACCTTAAGAAAAGTACAATTTATAAAGTTATACAATACCACCAGAGGCAAGCGATGACTAAACAAAATTATAAACTAACGGTGTTGTATTGTGTAAACAAAAGTCCAAATTTAACGCGTAATTAATTATCTGCCATAAATGTGACACAAAGAGAGCTGAATGTATGGCCACTGCTTGCTTTCATTTTGTATGGGGACCAGTGGCTTATCGATTTGGCGTTTCAAAATGATGCTGACATCCATCGTGATGATATAGTGACTATTGGAGAATCCTTAATGAAGACTTTCATGGGAGGTCATGTATGTGTTGAATCTTCTCTGCGAGAATTTAGGAAAAATTGGAAACGTTCATATAATATCCGGGGGACTGGTTAATCTCGGGGAAAGACGCCGGCCTCGAGACAGAGAGGTTGTGGGTTCAAATCCCGGCTGCACCAGTTGGGATTTTTATTTGTGATTTCTCTCTGTGGCAACCACGTTTGGCATCAACAGCGAGTCCCGGCTTGAAACCTCAATTACTCATCGACGGAAAAAATATGAGTACCTCCGAAGACGGAGCTATCTTCCTGTGCGGCGAGGGAACCCCTGTGCACACGGCTGACAGAGAAAAACGGATTAACACGCAAAATTCAGTTTCTAGTCTCTGAGGACTTCGTCAGAAGTAAAAGCTGGCGAACGCGAAAAGAAAACAAATCCTATCCATCCGCCAATGGTTTATCCAATAAGAACGTCTTATATTTTTTGTTTATTTAACGCTCTTAAAAAGGCGTTACATGGGCGTGAATTTGTTGAGTTCTGGATTGCAGTAAACTACTATCTTTCTTGTGAGACACGCAAAGCTTCAAAGCGCATCATTTATAAATCGTTGGTTGACTTCCCTCTTGGAGCCTTGTACGCTTGACCAGAATGGTTAATCAATACGAGGCGGGAAGTTAGAGCTTGGTTTTGTTCCGCTTTGATTCACTGACCGTGACAGAACTAGTCAGCTTTGTATAGGTGATCGTTTTCATCTCGTTTGTGGGTGCCTTGGGCCCGTGTAATCCAGCATCGATGAGAAAACTATTAGACTCTGTCTACCACGTAGTTTGTGCCGTGGGCTGAAAACGAGTGTAATCACAAAGTTATTTGAAAACAAATGAACACTATTTCAATACAATGATTCGTCTTATTCTTTCGTTTCCCGTTCAGCGCTGATGGTTTAAATAATTTACTGTCTTTTACTCTTTGATTGGCTACTTTTGCTGTCACGTTTCCGTGAGTTTACAATTTTCCATCATCTTTTCCATTGAATGTCCTCTGTGTCTGTTGTTTCCGTAGCGTTGGTAGCTGGGTATGTTATGATTACTTGTTTACATTATGTCACATGACCAAACCCTTTAATTTAATGTTTCTTTATTTATTCTATTGTGAATGGGAGGGCGAAAGCTCTAATTGTCGTCTTACTTCTTCATTTCTAATTTTGTTTCTAAAGCTGGCGCTCATCAAACAATTATCACATTTCCTTTCCATGGATTTTATTTTATTGATAGTTCCAGGATCTAGCATTCATGTTTGACATTGATAACACAGAGTTGGAACGAAAATTGAATACAATCTTGTTGGTTTTATTGACGTGAACAATCCAGCTGCTGATAGCCTTATGTTGACACCATTTATACCTTTCATTTTAACCACTCCCTCAAACTAATAATAATTTCATCTTGCATTTAGCTACAGCTTCCAGTTTGACTTAATTCGCCCTTTTGCCAAAATGCCAAAACAAGAAAAACTGAAAATAGAAAGTAATAGCACTGTCTACATTCTCCACGACAGGTGTCATCAATTTTACAGACAAGAACATAAGCATCACGTACTGGTAGTATCATCGTAACCAGCCATTCTAACATTCCTACCTCAGATACGTGTCTCCGAGCGGCTCAAAATTACCAGTATTCCAGAAACCCGTTGTTGCTGCAGGGACAGAAACACAATCAATATTGATTACTATAGCAACAGCCGCTGCTCCCAGAAGATCAAACGTGACAGCCTTTTTCATTTTTTCTTTCCTTTTACAAAAATGTGCATTACTTCTGTTGTAGTTATTACAATTTTATTATGCCACCTTTGTTGCTGGTATCAAGGCAAGGGTAGAGATAGCGATGCAAACGACACAGAGACAGTAAAGCGGTTTCTTAAATAGTCCACACACAACAACAGAAAACACACACAATAGTCATCGTCTGGTCGCAAGTCCTTTGCAGATCGTTGCATTCACCACAGCCCATCGGAAAGAATCTATCTCTAACCATATCCCCTACTTCTTCTGTTGTTATGTTTAAGATCTCTTTGATGTCTTGAAACCACCTTCGTCTTGCTCTGCCCCTGATGGAACCAAGCCTTCCATTATTTTTCTTTCCAGCGCGCTGTGTGTTTTTGACACGGCCGTCGTATTTTATTTTCCTCTGTAGAATGGTGCTTATAAAACTGTTGTTTTTACTATTTAAATCTGATAATGTCCTCTTTGCTCTTTTTCATTATCCAGAGGATATTACAGATTTTGCTGTATTTGCTTTTGTTTCGAATGAATCGATTTTCTTTCTTGCTGTTTGCGAGATTATCCATGATTCAAAACCTTGATGTTCTATTGGGAAGATACTAATCCTCAGTAATTTTAATGTTACTTCCTTGCTGGTATTGTGACACATGTTCTCCATAACGTTTGATTTTTGTGTTGCCTTTGCTAATCTTTTGATCTCTTTCTGGCTATCTCTATTGTTAGTTACCACAGATCCCAGATATTCATAGTTTGTCGCAATTTTTAATTTTTCATTTGTGATGATAAGGTGTAGTTGGCTTTTTCTTTTGTCAGAGGGTATTATTTTAGATTTCTGTATGTTGAAATAGAGAATGTTCTCTTCAGTATTGTCTCTTTTTAAAATACACTCAATTGTCTCTTTTAATCGTTCTGCACTGTTCGAGAGGAGGACTGTGTCATCAGCGTATCTGAGTTCTGGAACTATGCTGCCATTTATTGTGACAAAGTTGAACTTCACAAATTTGTCATCGTTTCTGACATTTCTCACGATGTTCTCATAATAGATTAACAGACAATATGGCAGGCATGATTTAATTTATATTCTGGAGCTATACACACGGCCCTACATATTATTTAATATTTATTATATTTGATATATGTGTTATCTCTTTATAATCTATGAATCATGTATACAGTTCTATGTTGTAGTCCCTACATTTCACAAGGATGTTTCTCATGTTAAAGATTTGGTCCCAGGTATCTCTACTATATCTGAAACCTGCTTGAACTATATGAAGTTATAGTTCTAACTTTCTTGCTATCCTATGTATGATGATCCGAAGATTATTTTGATGGCATGGCTTATTATGGCAATAGTTCTGTAGTCGAAACACAGCTTCAGATTTTCTGTTTTTGCAATGCAGATGTACACTGATCTTTTCCAGGCTTTTGGCCAGTCTGCATTTTGTCCAGATCTTCACACACATCATCATCATCATGTACCCTGCCGGTTGGCGTAGGCGATCATGTCCCTCCACAATCTTCTATCTACAGTGCATCGTATCTTCACACATAGCGAATGGTAAATACGAACGCCGCTCTCCCCTCCTGCTTGGATAAATTCATCTGGAATATCATCATTTCCTGATGACTTCCCTCTCGCCAGAATTTTTATTGCGAAACAAAATTCATATATCGTAGGCTCTGGATTCTTTTTCTTCACTTTCTGTCACTACTTTTGAGTGTTTTGAAGTATTTTCACACATTGATGTGCTGTAATCGCTTCATCTTTGCAATATTTCCTTTTGTTCGGTTAATGCGTTGCCAATGTGGCCATTAAATACATGAACTGATGGTCTAAAATTGCCTGTTATCGTTCTCATTTCTCTGAACATTTCTCCGTTTCTCCCTTGCTGATAGAGCTTTCCCAATTCTGCCACAGATGTTTATAATATCATTCTTTTTGTTTACTGATCGATACACGAACTGATTTTGTGTATTTTCTGTTTTCATTGTTGTTTCGCTTTGCACCAATTTGGGAGCCGCGATAGCTCAGTGGTTAGTGAACTGGACTACAACGGACAAGAGGTGTAGGGTTCGATCCCAACCGACGGATTCCAGTTCACCCAGCCTTTAGTGGGTACCGGATTTTTTTCTGGGAAAGTAAAGAGGCACGGGCGTAATGCCGACCACATTACCCCAACAATCATGTCCCGAATTCTGTAAAATGTATGGTCACTGACACAATATTCCCTATACGCAGCTTGGCGTGACGTACTTTACTTTTTTTTCCACCAAATTTTTTTTTAATTTTCTTCCTTGTTCTATGAAATCAGTGTTTTGTCTGATATTTAATTTTGTTTATTGTACGCTTTTCTGGGGATGATGTTTTATGCTCATGAGATGAGAGTATCTCTTGCTTATGTGGCTAGCTCATCTGGTGACATGTCTTCTTGTGCTGCCATCAACAAATCAAATAATTTATTTTTAACTTCTTTGTTTTTTTATGGTATGATCGCTGTATTAATAAAGCACATTGGTCTTAGCCCTCTCACCACTTTTTTAAAGTCTTAATTTCTCTCTCTCCCTCTCTCTCTCTCTCTGCGATCAGGACTCAATCAGAGTAGGATTCCAGACACTCACATGAAGTCAGCTGTCAGGTTAAGTGTGTTGATCGCCCCCACAGGCAGAACATCACAATTAGAGTCTTCAAGATCCACTCTGATTGAACACCCGTTAAAACGTTGCACTGTGTTCTGCGCCAGTGGCCCAGTGCATCCGATTTCAGCAAGCATTTTATTCAGGTTTACATTCCTTAGCCTTTGCTTGTACCCAATCTTCCTGCAAGGCAGCAGATGATCTTTTCTGTAGGGGGATTCTGCCCTTAGATGGTCGGCCCTCCCAAGTTTACGAGCACCATCTGCCCGAGTCACTAGAGGTGACTAACACAGACATGCACACACAAAGTCTTAATTTGAGCTCGGTTATTTTTAGTTCATGATTTGAGTCGGAGTCAGCGTCAGGTAGTGTTTTGGATAATGTCACTTCAGATCTACGTCTTTGCTGGACCAGGATGAAATCCATTTGATTTCTTGCGTTGCCATCTGGAGAGGTCCAATTATATAATCTTCTTAGATGTTGTTTAAAGAAAGCGTTGGCAAAAGCAAGGTTGTTTTCATGGCACAATTCTATAAGTTTATTTCTCTTCTGTCATTCTTATGTCCTGTGCTTAAAGCCCTCGAACTTTGTTTTCTTCTTTTCTTTCCATGCTAACTTTTGTGTTGAAGTCTCACATGATGGATAGAATACCTCTTTTATCTATGTATCTATGGTATCCTGCAGTGAGTTGTAAAATTCTTCAATTTGTTCACAATTTGTTACTTTTGCGGCGCATATACTTGTAAGTTTGTTATGTTTTTGCTTTTTCCTTCTTAGTCTAATTATTAGTAATTTATCGCTGACAGGATTGTAACAAAGCAGAGTTGCATATATTTTCTTTGTCAAGATAAACCGTACACCTCCTTGTCCGTTCTTTTCCTTTCCTGAATATATAAACGTATTGCCTGATTGAATCTCCAAATGCCCTTTTCCAGTCTATCTGTGTTCAGAGATGCCCAGGATGTCTACATTGTATCTGTCCCTTTCATTCTTCTTCTTCCTCTTCTACTTTTCAGCTCCCTGTGAAGCATAGGTCTTCAACAAACACTTTCCAAGCCGTTCTGTTTCTTGCCATTTTTTTAAGTTCATTCCATGTCTTTCCCAATCTCTTCATATCTGCTTCCACTTGTCTTCTTCGTGAATATTTTAGTCTTCCTCTTTGTCTACCTTGGGGATTTCAGATAAGGACATGTTGTGTACTACTCTCAGTTGGTTTCCGGAGTGTGTGTCCTATCCAGCGGTATTGTCCATTTCATTACTGATGATTACATGTTTTCCCTGATTAAGGCTCCCTTACATTCCAAGTTCTTAGCCTGTATTTTGATTTACATTTATGTTGCCCAGCAACGGTTTTCCACAAAAACACAGTCGGAACTTTTGGCCGTCATCACAATTACTAGTACTTGCTCTGCAGTTAGTCAGTTCCGCGGTTCGCATATTTGATCTGCCTGGTCTGAGGGTCTAGCCATCATATCTTCGAGATTTATTCTTTTTTGGCAGTCTTGATTTCTCGACAGTCTACAATCAGTAGTTTGCCGTTGCTCTCTGATTGGTTCAAAAAACAAAACAGTATGAGTATTTCACGTGCTTTCTGTTGTTATATGTGGCTTTTCGTGAGTTCTGTTCCACTATGTTATTTCGTGTGACATTTCAGTTCTCTCAGCGTGGAATTTGTGTTTGTATAGTAGAAGTTGTTTTCATCATTTGTTTTCACTTCGATGATTTCAATGAAAGTTAATTATAAGGAAATACAAACAAAATCGGGGTTGAACATTTGTTTTCGTCTGAGAATAAAGTCCATTATTTACCAATTAGTCCATTAGTTGGTCCAGTGATAAATCGTTGGACTTTCTCTTTCCCAAGTCAAGCCATCATTTATTTCTTACCTTCGGCACAGATCGCTCAAACAAACAATCCTGGTTAGTCTTGTACATAGCGTCTGGCACATAGCGTCTGGCACATAGCATCTGATACATAACGTCTGGCACATAGCGTCTGGCACATAGCGTCTGGCACATATCGTCTGGCACATAACGTCTGGCACATAGCGTCTTGCACATAGCGTCTGGCACATAGCGTCTGGCACATAGCGTCTGGCACATAGCGTCTGGCACATAACGTCTGGCACATAACGTCTGGCACATAGCGTCTGGCACATAACGTCTGGCACATAACGTCTGGCACATAGCGTCTGGCACATAACGTCTGGCACATAGTGTCTGGCACATAGCGTCTGGCACATAACGTCTTGCACATAGCGTCTGGCACATAACGTCTTGCACATAACGTCTTGCACATAGCGTCTTGCACATAGCGTCTGGCACATAACGTCTGGCACATAGCGTCTGGCACATAGCGTCTTGCACATAGCGTCTGGCACATAGCGTCTGGCACATAGCGTCTGGCACATAACGTCTTGCACACAGCGTCTGGCACATAACGTCTTGCACATAACGTCTTGCACGTAGCGTCTGGCACATAACGTCTTGCACAAAGCGTCTGGCGCATAACGTCTTGCACATAGCGTCTGGCACATAACGTCTTGCACTTAGCGTCTGGCACATAACGTCTTGCGCATAGCGTCTGGCACATAACGTCTTGCACATAGCGTCTTGCACATAGCGTCTGGCACATAACGTCTTGCACATAGCGTCTGGCACATAGCTTCTTGTATATATATCGTCTTGTATATAGCGTTTTATATATAGCGTTTTATATATAGCGTCTTGAACACAGCGTCTTGAACACAGCGTCTTGTACACAGCGTGTTGTACACAGCGTCTTGAACACGGCGTCTTGTACACAGCATCTTGTACACAACGTCTTGTACACGGCGTCTTGTACAAGCGTCTTGTACACGGCGTCTTGTGCACGGCGTCTTGTACAAGCGTCTTGTACACGGCGTCTTGTACACAGTGTCTTGTACACAGCGTCTTGTAGAACAACAACTTCTTCATTTCAACTGGTCATCGGTAAAACCATCACTCTCCTCCGCCAAAATGTCTACCCTTCTGCTGCCGGAATCCACAGCATGACAACTTGTGTGACAGCTTCTTCATCTCATTTGGAATGCTTGACCTGGTATACAACTCAATCGTCTGCATTTTATCGATGTGTACATTTTATCGATGTGTACATTTTCTCTGAGCTGCCCTTTTTGAGCAGTTAAGTAACAGTTAATTACTTGTTGAGCGGTTCAGATAGTAAATTTTGTTTGTGTTGATTTTGATTTTGTGCAAGAGCTCTTGGCTATAGTACGGGATTTATTTATCGTTGTGTACTTTCAATTTTTTTTATAATTAATATTAACTTCTCTTGTTATCATTACATCTTTTTGAAAATCTTGTTAGGTCTCTATTACTAGCGGAAAATCCTAAAGATTTACAACAATTACTTAATGAAATAACATTATAAACAAAACATATGGATTAGATATGAATATCACAAATACTAAAACTATGATCATAAACAAATCTCAAAACCTACAAGTAGATACCCCAATTGAAGAATAGACCTGGAGACAGTTCAAAGCTACAACTACCTTGGACATACTATAACCAGTGATGGAAAATGTACAACTGTAATAAATAAAAGAATAGGAATGGAAAATGTAGTGTTAATGCCATGAAAAGTATACTAACATCAAAACAAATAACACCAGGGCTAAAACTAAGAAGAGCAAAATTGTATATCTCCTCAACATTCATGCATGGGGCAGAAACATGGACATTAGACAAGAAAACAGAACAGAAAATTTAAGCATTTGAAATGTGGACTCATAGAAGAATGAGAAGAATTTGGATGGAGAGAAAAGAAAACAAACGATGAAGTTTTTTTTTTAAAACTAACAATGGAAAGAGAACTATTAAACACAATTCAAATAAGACAAATGAGATTTTGTGGCATGTTAATAGACACAGCAGACTAATAAAAATAAACTTGGAAGGGAAAATACAAGGTAAAAAGAGGCAGACCAAGATTAACATGGACAAGCAACATCAAAAGATGGACAAGTCAGTCTATGACAACCTACACCATCAAAGCAAGAGACAGAACGGAATGGCGCTCCATGGTAGATAATCGTTGATGATGATACCTTACTCAATAATGATGATGATGATGAATGGTTTTTATTACCACGTATTTTGTGAGATTTATTAAAATATTTGTATTGAGTGCTTTTTATATTTTTTTAAAACATTTTATCAATATCGTATGGACACATAGTAAAGAATATGAAGGTTGCCATGATCACGTTATTGACGGATTTGGAACATTATGTAGTGCACATATTATCAATTATCAACTTACTTTATAGGCGATATAGCCTGTAAGCTGCTTTTCCTTTTACAGAAAATCTTCAGTGTCCATTTTGAGAGACAGAATGAGCCCCTACGCCGTTTCGGTCAGAAGCTTTTACATTCTCTATGAAGTACAGGTGCTCAACAAAAGTTTGTCAAAAGATCTCTTTTTTACCTCGTTTTCTTAAGGTCCTTCCACGTCTATCTCCGTCTTTTTCATCTCCGCTGATTTCTCTTCTACAACTATTTGTTTCACTGTCTACATCACTCTGCATAAATACAGCATTGGCATTATTGATAATAATGTTGAGGGCTTAAACTAAGTCATAAATATAGCTGACTAAGACAGTTCATGCAACCTGGCAGGAGAGAAATATTTCATTCATTTTCCTCTCGGACCGAAGACAGCACACAATCCGGAATTCATGGTTCTCCACGAATGACGAATTGGTGTTAATTCTTGTAGATCTCTGTTGTTTCTTTTTTCCATCAATTTATGTTGTTTTTTCGTCATTACAATCGTAGATTAGACTTTTCATTTCAATTAGCGTAGATCTTAGATATCGTTTTACCCAGTTTTCCAAAAGTGACTAAACAATAGAATATATAGAACAACAACAACTTAAATGGTTTAGCTACCTGGTCAGAATGGAGTCCTTACCAATTACCATCAAGGGCGGTCTTCTCGAGAATGCATGGAAAAAGACCAAGAGGAAGATTCAGAATAAGATGGATAGATGCTGTGACAGAGACATGTAACAACAAAGGAAAATCACTAATTCAGACAGTTCGAGCAGCTCAAGAACGACAAATGATATAACCACGACACCTTTTAGGTATCAGTGAAAAGAGAAAAGAATAAGATGGATAGATGCTGTGACAGAGACATGTAACAACAAAGGGAAATCACTAATTCAGACAGTTTGAGCAGCTCAAGAACGACAAATAATATAACCACGACAGCTTTTCGGTACCAGTGAGAAAGAGAAAGAAGAAGAAGACTAAACAACGCCGCCTAAATTAAAGTGTTCGTGCACCGTGTCCGACCTTCGTGTAGCGATGAGGACAAAATATTAAAGTTTTAATTAGCACTGTCCAAATACAGAAGTAAGAGAAATGACAAAACATCCAGAAATAGCATCTATAATCAAGAGAAAAAGGTGTTTATATGTTGGCCATGCAACGAAAAGAGACAACAAGTGAACTTCAAAGCATACCTTCGATCAAACCAGTGGGTAAAGGAAAAGGGGCTGAAATAGAGAAACACTAAAATTAACTCCGATGCTGGAAGCGACAGCAGCAGGCATTAGCTCCCATGCACAGATTAGGAACCTCCTCCCTCTTTCTCCGAAAAGCAGGGATGTGTGGAGAGATGCAATTCTGGCTCTGTGCAAGTTTTGTAACTTTATAATAAATATAGTCGTACACGGAGAGTCTAGAATAATTGCCTTGTATACCCTCTTAGGCTCGAGGACGACAGACAAACGGGCAGACATACCAACAGCAGACAGACAGACAGGCAGACAGACAGACAGACAAGCAGACAGGCAGACAGGCAGGCAGACAGGCAGACAGGCAGATAGATAGATAGATAGATAGATAGATAGATAGATAGATAGATAGATAGATAGATAGATAGATAGATAGATAGATAGATAGATAGATAGATAGATAGATAGATAGATAGATAGATAGATAGATAGATAGATAGATAGGTAGGTAGGTAGGTAGGTAGGTAGGTAGGTAGGTAGGTAGGTAGGTAGGTAGGTAGGGTAGATGATAGATAGATAGATAGATAGATAGATAGATAGATAGATAGATAGATAGATAGATAGATAGATAGATAGATAGATAGATAGATAGATAGATAGATAGATAGATAGATAGATAGATAGATAGATAGATAGATAGATAGATAGATAGATAGATAGATAGATAGATAGATAGATAGATAGATAGATAGATAGATAGATAGATAGATAGATAGATAGATAGATAGATAGATAGATAGATAGATAGATAGATAGATAGATAGATAGATAGATAGATAGATAGATAGATAGATAGATAGATAGAAAGAAAAATGGAAAGAAAGAAAGAAATGAATCGTGCAAATCACACTACTGTTACGTAATACTCTATCGGAATGTATAGACGAAGATGAACATGCCCTTTCTTGATGTTATCACCTTCTCTAACTCTGTCAGCTGTCATCAGACATTGATGTACCGGAACACGACTAAAGTGTAATCATGAAGCTAGCGTGCCACGCCAAGCCAAGCGGCAATTGGGCTTGCTTCTTCATTTTTGAGTTAATTTCTAACCAAAAAAAATTATTCTCATCTCGCTCATTCGATTTTGGAAATATTAACACAGGGAATAGATTAAATTATTTCCTACAAAAAAAAATATTACTTGACCGTTGTCTGTTCGCATAATCGTCGTCATCATCATGTACCATAGCTGCTGACTTAGGTGATCAAGTTTCTTCACAATTTTCCATCTATATAATCAGTTCAGAACTATAACTACCTTGGACATACTATAACCAGTGATGGAAAATGTACAACTGAAATAAACAAAAGAATAGGAATGGCAAAAAGTAATTTTAATGTCATGAAGGACATACTAACATGAAAACAAATAACACCAGAGCTAAAACTAAGAATAGCAAAATGTTACATCTTCTCAATATTCCTATATGGTGCTGAAACATGGACATTAGACAAGAAAACAGAACAGAGAATTGAAGCCTTTGAAATGTGGATATATAGAAGAATAGGTAGAATTGGATGGAAGGAAAAGAAAACAAACGATGAAGTCTTAAAACAACTAAAAATGAAAAGAGAACTTCTGAACACAATTAGAACAAGACAAATGCGATTCTTGGGCCATGCTAAAAGACACAACAGCCTACTGAAAGTAATCCTGGAGGGGAAAATACAAGGTAAAAGAGGCAGAGGAAGACCAAGATTAACATGGACGAGTAACATCAAAAGATGGACAAATCAACCGATGACGACCTGCACCATCAAAGCAAGAGATAGAGCAGAATGTCGCTCCATGGTAGCCAACCTTCGCTGCGGAGACGGCACTCAATGATGATAATCTACAATTGTTTGTTCTGTTCAATTATATTTTTTTATTGTTTAAACAATGATATTTTAAAATAACAGAGAAAAATAAATTGAGGAAATAAAAGAGGAGAAATGTGAGATATTAGGACTAAAATATATAGGATTCATTCTGAGCAGGAACTGTTAGTCAAATACAATATAAGAGGCACTGCATAGCAAAAATGAGTTAGGTAGATACTACTGGAGATCGACACACTGTTCTTAAACCTCTGTAGAGACGTAAAACTTCATAAAGTTAATTTTGGTGACTGGTTGTTGTCGAGGCATGACGCCGGTCTCGAGACTGAGAGATTGCACTATTTCACTATGCACACTCAAATCTCGGCTGCACTATTTGAGACTTTTATTTATGATTTCCCTCTGCGGCAACAACCCCTGGTCTCAGCAGCGAGACCCGGCTAGAAACGTCAATTATTCACCGATAGAAAAAATATATGTACCAGCAAAGTCGGAGTTAACTCCCTGTGCGGCGAGGGGGGGGGGGGGAAAACCCCCCCCCCCCCCCCTATACACACGGCTGCCAGGGAAAAATGGATTAACACGTAAAATTCAGTTCCTAGTCTATAGGGACTTCGTCAGAGGTGAAAGCAGACGGACGCAAATTTTTTTTTTTTAGCTACTCTCTTAAACTGTTTTTGCATCTTGCTCTCTACTTCCCTCTATCTTTTCTTCCACTATTTTCCAGTTTTTGCCATATATTCCACTTTTCATCACCACATAACATGGCAGCCAAGTAATTGATAACTGTTTCATTCTCATGATGGGAATACGTTTTTGTTTTACCTTTGACCTCCTGTGGAAAGTCCGCACCTCTATTATTAACTGCTCATGGTACTCTCAATATTCTTATGTAAAACCACATTTCTGTAGTCTCCAACGAATTTCGTGTCTCTTGTCGGATTATCCAAGACACGCATCCATATATCAAAACTGGCTCCATTTTACGCCAAAGTGCTCATTTTCTTATTTACATTGACAAAAGTGAATTGCTGAATATCTTCCTCATTCTTTAGATTGAACCCTTTGCCAGTCTGCTAAAAACAAATATAAAAGGTACAAAAGTGGTATATATATATATATATATAATTACTGACGTTAGTGCGGAGAGCCTTAATTGCTACTGAAGACTGAAGAAAACATGGCTGATAGCTCTATTCTCTTGTCTTATTTCCTTCCAGTACTCTTCTTCTTTCTTCTTTCCATCCTCTATTGCCGTTATCGTTGAGGGGAGATACAATCTACGATTCTTTGCTCTTCTGTTTGCCTCTTCTGGTGTTATCCTTCCTAGTGACTCTAGTATTCCCTTTATCCATCTCTTTCTCGGTCTTCATCTTAATCTGGCGTTTTCGTAACGTCTGTTTATGGCTCTTTGAGTCAATGTCAAGCAGGTAATTTTACCTGCTACTGTATGCAGTAAACAGTACAACCTGTGGATGCCCTGCTGCCTTGCAGGTAAGCTCGGGAGAGTAAACTTAGTAATTTATGGGGAGCTTAGTTTGAATATCTAGATGCTTAAGGTGAATAACTGTGCGGGGTTTAGGGTAAGTAGCTATGTGGGGCTTAATATAACTAGAGGATTAAGATGAACAACTGTGGAGGGCTTAGGATGAGTAACTAAAGGCTTAAGATGAATTACTGCGGGAGGCTTAAGGTGAATAACTAGAGGCTTAAATAAGTGACTTGGGGGGGGGGGGGTGTCTTAGGGTGAGTAACTAGAGTCTTAAGGTAAATACCTGGGGTGCTGGGTGTCTTAGGGTGAGTAACTAAAGGCTTAAGATGAATTACTGCGGGAGGCTTAAGGTAAATAACTAGAGGCTTAAATAAGTGACTTAGGGGGGGGGGCGTCTTAGAGTGAGTAACTAGAGCCTTAAGGTAAATACCTGGGGTGCGGGGTGTCTTAGGGTGAGTAACTAGAGCCTTAAGGTAAATACCTGGGGTGGGGGTGTAACTGAGGCTTAACGTGAGTTACTGGGGAACTTAGAGTAAGAAAGTAAGGGGCTTAACCAGAGTTAATGTAGGTTGAATGTGTTTAATTAGGGACTTAAGACGAGTAGATGTCTTGATTTTATTGTTGTACCGTCCAGGATTAGCAACAGCGACCAATGGCTTATAGAAAAGTTACTCTGTATTTCTCTGTGTTCATTTTCTTATTCTCTCTTCCAAGCGAAGGAAGCATTATTAGATGACACCTGGCAGCCAGGGTTCCAGTAGATCCAAACCCGCAATTTCCTTTAAGAATGTCCAGAACCTAATGGACCGTAACGCTTGTTATGCGGGAATGTCCTTTGATGATTAGATGTTGCACAGAATTACAGTTTCGTATTTAAGGAACTGATACGATGCACTGTAGATAGAAGATTGTGGAGGGACATGATCGCCTATGCCATCCGGCAGGGTACATGATGAAGATGATGGTTTAAGGCTAAAGGAGGAACTTAGAATGAAAATACGGAAACACAAATAATTCAGATGGAACTTTTACCTCATTACGAACCATATGGAAAAATAAAAGAAACAGAATAAATTTAAAGATTTTAAAAATGTTTAACTTAAGTATTAAATTAGTCCTGTTATATGTGAAACTGGAGGACCGCAAAGATGGCATTCACGAAGATACAGAAGATACAAGGATTCCCTTCATTAATGATTGCTTGCACAGAATAAAAGAAAGGATAGAAATAACATGATAAAATTATATACTTTATAAACTAGTAACTATGGGAAGTATAAGACGAACACAAATAGATAAAGAAATGCGACAAAGACTATGACGCTAGATAGAACACATACTAAGGAAGCCAATTGAGATTATTACACAACAGGCCTTTTGTAGAATCCCCAGTGGCGGAGACAAAGGGTAAGTCAAAAGTATACTTTAAAAAGAGCAAGTTGTGGGGTGTATCGTACACTCCTACAAGGTATGGTGACAGCTTTACAAAACTGTGCACAAAAAAATATCGACGTTTCGGCCAACATGCGAACTTTTTTTCAGAAAACGAGAACAACACAAAAAGACAACGAAATAAAAATAAACTCTACCACATCTAGAATGAGCGGGATAAGTAAATCAACGAGATAAAAAAAAATAGGGATAAAAAATGAAATGATAAAATAAAAGGGAGATGTAAGTAGTAGTATAGCAGGAAGGATTTGCTAGCATTTAGGCGCTAAATTAACAAAGATATATAGTGTGGCGCGCGGCGCGCATAAAGCGTGCGGCGCAGGGGGAGTTAACCATGAACGCTCGTGTCCAGATGTTGACCTCTAGTCTCGGTGACCCCGGAAGTGACCTGTTTATGTCTGGTGTGTGCGGACTTTGGAGTTCTTTATGTACTTGATCGTTAGTGATAGGTTAGTAGATTATACAACAGCATTGAAAAACAATCAATATAAAACAAAAGACAAAAGATATATTTTATTCTTTTATTATTTCAATAGGTGTATAACATACAGTGGATATTATATAATATTACAAACATATTCAGTACATTGAGTAAATATATAGTACAAGGATAACAATTATTTATAGCTATGTAGTTGGGTGTCTGCTTAGCTCTATGTCATAAATGAATCATAAGGGGTGAAACTGTTAGAGATTGCTGGGTAGTCTAAGCTGGTAGTGTAAAGAGTTAAATATCTAGAGGAGTTGTCGAGACGTTATCATCAGCTACCTTTCTTTTTATATAGAAATAGGAAAGAGCATTTCTTGTTTGACTGTAGGAAAATATGGAATTATTTAAGACTTTGAAACCTACATTTTTCCCACCCTTGGCCTTTTGCGTGGCGAGAACCGCTAAAAACATATCTTTATCTAATTTGTTGTGTTGCTTGCTTAGCCCTTTACAACTGATTTTATCGTAATCCCCACTATAATGGTACGTCTTACTACATAAGCTAACAAGAGCTGTCCCTTCGTACCCTAGTTTAAAAAGACCGGGCGTTCGTTTGGTGTACGCTTTAACATCCTTACAGCTTATACAATCTGTCTTGCTAATATGCTCATCGCAAAACTCGGCGGGAAACCAGTCTTTATATACCCTATTAAACTCAACCCGTAGACCTGACTTAACTATGTCCTCCAGCTTAGGTGCGCTTAAGGCTAAGTATAAACTATCAGTATCTGTTTCACATAACTGAAAGTTGGACCTATCTACAAACTTATCTAAGAACTCGAAATAAAAATCTAACATACGAAGTTTTGCATATTGATAGACGAAGAAACCAATTTGTAGGGGCAAGTCCCAAACAGTTTTCTTTTTCTCCATCTCATTTTCAAAAAGATCCTCCCCTATTTCAGTCATCTTTTTAAACCGGGAACTATTAATCATTTTCGATATCTCACCCCCCTGAACGTACGAGACAGCGCTATGATTGGCCTTATTGGTTAGCGTCTTCCCGTAGGCTGAGTTTCCTAAGAGCTTCATCGTATCGCTTACTATAGATTGACTTTCGTCTAGATCACCAGCCCTCCTAGCGTCAGAAACCATTTCGCCAAACTTTTTAAAACAACTAGACGGTTGATATTCTATCACTTGATAAATTTTTGTTACCTCCAAACCGTGGTCTAAATACCATTTTAACAGTGGTGTTGCCAACAAAATTTTTTCCCCGACATAACTACCGATTAGGGTGCGACGAGGGGTTGACAACAAGTTATGTTTGAGGGCATATTCATCCATAAAAGGTCCAATATCATCACGCGTGACGTCAATATTTTTGAAAATTGGAGTCATCTCACTGAAATGTTCCTTCAGACGGTCGGGGACGTGTAGATCACATTCCACTAAACCAAAACATGTCCCATCTGAAACAGAAGCCAGAATCTGTTTATCACTGAGAGGGAGCCCTTCTTTAGAGTAAGAGGGTCTAGCTCTAGGGATGGCTTTAGAAAGGAAAGCCCTAATGGTTGGGTCAGACTTTTTCAGAGCCTGCCACTCACATTCCCACATAACTGCTACTGGGACTTTTACCTCCTCGGTTAGGTAGGTGTGTATCTCACATGTTTTTTCAAACAGCTCGAACAAGGGCTTATTATTAACAGGGTTTCTATCTTTATCTTTGGTGAGGGGACAGTCTTTGTGACCATGGTACAGACAACCATGAAAATTGTAACCTCTTCTATTGGATTTATCCCACCCATCCACAGGGATGTTTCTATCACCTAACCGAAACTCCCTCCCGTTAAACTGAGTTTTCAACTCCACCCCTTTTTGGTGGGCGACCCACGTTAGCTACTCTCTACTTTGTTGGACATAATAGTTATCTTTTTCGACCCTAAACCCGGTCTCCATTCTTCTAATAATTGGATAATCTGTTGGCATTGGGTTCATCAGAGCCCAAAGATACAACGCGTTGGCATCGTAACCTTGGATGGATTTGACTACCTTTCCGCCCCTAATAAGCGTTTTGCCTACCTCGTGATACCTATGAAAAATTATAGAGGGACCCCCAACGATATTATCTCTAATCATTTTGTGTAGACTCGCCTGTTTGCTCGAACATAAACTAAACATTACACCCCTATCAACGGTCTTAAAAAGATACTTTAAACAAACACCCGGAACCGAAATGGCGTCTTTAAAACAGTCCACACCCCGCTCCCCATAAAAACGAACCTGCTGCTCCAAGGCTTCTAAGAATGGGACTACATCTTTGTTATTATACCACACCAAAAAGTCCCTAAGTGTGGTCATGTTATTGTCCTGCCATACCTTTTTGCACAGAGCGTACTCCTCCTTGGAAATATTGGAATTTTTTAACGACGAATAAAACGCTTCGTGTAGGGGTAGTTCTGTCTCCTCCAACTTTTGGGGGTCGTCTATATATTCATAACAAAAGTAACCCTTTGTCTCACTAATCTTATAAGCCGCCAGATATTTACTATAGCTAAACCCGGGGGCTAGATAGTTTACTATATCTAAGAATTTTAGATTCGGCGTTGCAATACACATAAAGTTATTGTTTCTTTTAACTATAAACTTGAACGGTTTTGCTACTTTGTAGTCTCCTTCCATTGTATCTTCCTCTTCTTCGTTAGCAGCAGCGGCTTCTTCTTCCTCTTCCATACTATCGCCTTCTTCGTCCACTTGTGGAGCGGCATCCATGAAGTGCTTTATTAAATAAGGTTTAATGACGTTGACGTCATATTTCCCCGAGTTAAACCCTATAACTGGAAGCTCTTTTAAATACTCATCAAACTTAGCTATTAGCTTGTCTTTATTCAGATCATGGAGTTGAGTAAAAATACTTTCAAACCGAGCTCGCAACAACGAGTATGCCTTAGCAGCTATACCAGTGAGATAATCAAGCATCTGACTAACTAAAATTTGTGGGTCACCCTTGGTTATGAAGCATTTTGGGGCCTCCCACCCAGGGACATTTGACGCTACAGAGCAGGAGAGGGGCATGTGTTTAGCTACAAAGGTAGTCGAGTGCGTCTCTTGTGGAACATTCCCATTATCAAAATAACATTCATAATCGAATGTCGCCCTGAATGGGTAAATAAAACACGCTGGAGTAATTATTCCTTCAGCGCTGATTGCGTCCCATACACTTTCAGGTGAAGAATAAACACCACCTTTATATGTCTCTACAGCCATATCCCCATTACACGTTTTTTCGTGCTTATCCATACGCCAAAACTCTTTCCACAATTTCCCACATTTTCCACAAGAAAAGCTTTTACTAGCCCTGGAAAGATCGTTTATATAAAAGAAGTGATTTTTGTAAAGTAAAAGACGGAGAGTTTCACTATAACTACTACCACTTCTCAGGACAATACGCAAGGCTTGTTGAGAATCAAAGTCAAAAATATATATGTTTATTGAAAAACAATTTTCTAAGAGAGGCATTTCGGCAAGAGTTACACCGGGAAAGTTACTTAACATTAGAGACGGGTTAAACTGTTTGAAAAGTAGTCTTGAAGCCTTCCTAACATCAGTATTTGAAGTTCCTCGATGGATAGCTAGACAACGGAAGAAGCAGAGATTATCATTGTAAACTTTAGAATGGGAATCGGTTTGAAGGATATTAATACCATGATTTGATGCAATGTAGGGTGGGATATCTAGCAGAGACCCTATAGGATAATCTTGAAGTTTATAAATATAAACACTCGTACTGACTAAGGCTTCTAAGGTATATTTGGTTGTCTCCCTGTTTTTATTTGCATACCCTAATATATCACTTTCATTTAATCTATCAACAAACGTTTCAAAATCATTTCTGTGGTTAACTAACAGGGGTTTGTCTAACCCTGTCGCGTTATTTGAGCTGGCGTGAAAGTAACGCAGCCCCTGTGTCTCCCTATGTCTTAAGACTAGATGATGACTATAATTCACCTTGAAACGCTTTTTCTGGGCTAGAAAAATTGGGTTTACAAGGGTCTTCCAATCTATAGGAGTATCAGGTTGATGAAATATAGTGTACGTATCCATGTATTTGTTCCGACGTTCATGTGTTCTAATAGCTAACCAGTTGTTCTTATATATCTTCTTAATATCTTGAGGTAACTTATTTAGAGAGTCTGCTTCATTAATAAGTCTTGGTCTCTTTGAGGGTTCTTGAGTCGAACTCTTTACTCCCCGCTTGCGTGAGGTTGTCGATACCAGTGGACCTGTTAGCGTTGATGGTGTTGAGTTGTCCACCGCTTTGGCATGGCTAGCAAGATGTTGTTGCAGATGTCTTGCTCCAGTGAAGCTTTGTTGACAGATATGGCAGATATGTGGGATAACACTGGGCTCTTTTGAAGGTACTTGATCGGCTGACACAGGAGTTGGTGACGCTGGAACTACTGAGACAAGAGATACAGGATGCTCTGTCTTGATATGTCTGGCAAGGCTGTCTACTCTTGTATATACTCGTTCACAAACATCACATTTGTATTCCTGACGCCCATGTACACTAGCAACGTGTCGTTTTATGTCCCGGCTCCGGGTGAAAGTTTTGGAGCAGAGATGACAAGTGTTAGACATCTGTAGAAAATAAATTGAAACATTACAACTAAAGAATAAAGAACAGTAAACATTACAAGAAAAGAAAACAAGAAAAGTAAACAATGAGATTCACAAACTATCGAAATTAGGTTACAAAAGTAACACGTGGACACTAAACAACCAACTTATCGAAAATAGGTTACTAAAATACCACCTGGATACTAAACAACCAACTTATCGAAAATAGGTTACTAAAGTAACATACTATAATATTAAAGAACTAAGATAACACTTACTTTTTTTTATGTGTTTGAAGACACGAGACACATCCGTCGGCAACAACTGTAAGCGAAAGTCTGATTACAAACTTCAAAGTCGCGTTATATATACGCCAGAAACACCGGAAGTGTTACTAAAAATAGAACTGACCGCTGATGCAATACCGGAAGTGTTACTAAAAATAGCTTTTGACGGCTGACGTGATGCCCGTGGAGTTTCTAAAAATAGATTTTGACCTATGATGCAATACCAGGCGACTTTATAGGAGTTTTTCCCCTTGACCCTTTATGAGGGGACGCCCATGAAACTGTTAGAAATAGTAAATTTACACTCTAGGGTTACTCCAAACTTTATATTAAGCATCTCCGTATCAAGAATTGACATAAAAACAACTTTTGAAATTACTACCCCCGTACCCATTTTTGGCCGTTACGCCCATGAAACTGTTAAAAATAGTAAATTTAACATATAGACATACCCCAAACTTTATATTAAGCATCCCCGTATCAAGAAGTTACATAAAAACAACTTTTGAAATTACTACCCCTGTACCCATTTTTGGCGGTTACGCCCATGAAACTGTTAAAAATAGTAAATTTAACATCTAGACATACCCCAAACTTTATATTAACCAGCCCCATATCAAGAATTTACATAAAAACAACGTTTGAAATTACTACCCCTGTACCCATTTTTGGCGGTTACGCCCATGAAACTGTTAAAAAATAGTAAATTTAACCTCTAGACATACCCCAAACTTTATATTAAGCATCCCCGTATCAAGAAGTTACATAAAAACAACTTTTGAAATTACTACCCCAGTACCCATTTTTGGCGGTTACGCCCATGAAACTGTTAAAGATAGTAAATTTAACATCTAGACATACCCCAAACTTTATATTAAGCATCCCCGTATCAAGAATTTACATAAAAACAACTTTTGAAATTACTACCCCAGTACCCATTTTTGGCGGTTACGCCCATGAAATCGATAAAAAAAATTGAAGTTTAACCTATTGGCATACATCAAACATAATTTGTGACACGCCCATGTATCAAATTTGCCTAAAAAATCAACCAAAAATTAGTAGTATAGATTGGCACTTAGGATGGATAGACTATAAGGAAAAAACGGTAGACTCTCATATAAGGAAAAACAGCACCAAAAAATGTGCCTCGATCTGCAGGTAGACTCTCATATAAGGATTTATGTGCCTTCAAAGGCACATTTATCCGTCCTAAATGACATAATATACTACTAATTTTTGGTTGATTTTTTAGGCAAATTTGATACATGGGCGTGTCACAAATTATGTTTGATGTATGCCAATAGGTTAAACTTCAATTTTTTTTATCGATTTCATGGGCGTAACCGCCAAAAATGGGTACTGGGGTAGTAATTTCAAAAGTTGTTTTTATGTAAATTCTTGATACGGGGATGCTTAATATAAAGTTTGGGGTATGTCTAGATGTTAAATTTATTATCTTTAACAGTTTCATGGGCGTAACCGCCAAAAATGGGTACAGGGGTAGTAATTTCAAAAGTTGTTTTTATGTAAATTTTTGTTATGGGGATGCTTAATATAAAGTTTGGGTATGTCTAGATGTTAAATTTACTATTTTTAACAGTTTCATGGGCGTAACCGCCAAAAATAGCTACTGGGGTAGTAATTTCAAAAGTTGTTTTTATGTAACTTCTTGATACGGGGATGCTTAATATAAAGTTTGGGGTATGTCTAGAGGTTAAATTTACTATTTTTTAACACTTTCATGGGCGTAACCGCCAAAAATGGGTACAGGGGTAGTAATTTCAAACGTTGTTTTTATGTAAATTCTTGATATGGGGCTGGTTAATATAAAGTTTGGGGTATGTCTAGATGTTAAATTTACTATTTTTAACAGTTTCATGGGCGTAACCGCCAAAAATGGGTACAGGGGTAGTAATTTCAAAAGTTGTTTTTATGTAACTTCTTGATACGGGGATGCTTAATATAAAGTTTGGGGTATGTCTATATGTTAAATTTACTATTTTTAACAGTTTCATGGGCGTAACGGCCAAAAATGGGTACGGGGGTAGTAATTTCAAAAGTTGTTTTTATGTCAATTCTTGATACGGAGATGCTTAATATAAAGTTTGGAGTAACCCTAGAGTGTAAATTTACTATTTCTAACAGTTTCATGGGCGTCCCCTCATAAAGGGTCAAGGGGAAAAACTCCTATAAAGTCGCCTGGTATTGCATCATAGGTCAAAATCTATTTTTAGAAACTCCACGGGCATCACGTCAGCCGTCAAAAGCTATTTTTAGTAACACTTCCGGTATTGCATCAGCGGTCAGTTCTATTTTTAGTAACACTTCCGGTGTTTCTGGCGTATATATAACGCGACTTTGAAGTTTGTAATCAGACTTTCGCTTACAGTTGTTGCCGACGGATGTGTCTCGTGTCTTCAAACACATAAAAAAAAGTAAGTGTTATCTTAGTTCTTTAATATTATAGTATGTTACTTTAGTAACCTATTTTCGATAAGTTGGTTGTTTAGTATCCAGGTGGTATTTTAGTAACCTATTTTCGATAAGTTGGTTGTTTAGTGTCCACGTGTTACTTTTGTAACCTAATTTCGATAGTTTGTGAATCTCATTGTTTACTTTTCTTGTTTTCTTTTCTTGTAATGTTTACTGTTCTTTATTCTTTAGTTGTAATGTTTCAATTTATTTTCTACAGATGTCTAACACTTGTCATCTCTGCTCCAAAACTTTCACCCGGAGCCGGACATAAAACGACACGTTGCTAGTGTACATGGGCGTCAGGAATACAAATGTGATGTTTGTGAACGAGTATATACAAGAGTAGACAGCCTTGCCAGACATATCAAGACAGAGCATCCTGTATCTCTTGTCTCAGTAGTTCCAGCGTCACCAACTCCTGTGTCAGCCGATCAAGTACCTTCAAAAGAGCCCAGTGTTATCCCACATATCTGCCATATCTGTCAACAAAGCTTCACTGGAGCAAGACATCTGCAACAACATCTTGCTAGCCATGCCAAAGCGGTGGACAACTCAACACCATCAACGCTAACAGGTCCACTGGTATCGACAACCTCACGCAAGCGGGGAGTAAAGAGTTCGACTCAAGAACCCTCAAAGAGACCAAGACTTATTAATGAAGCAGACTCTCTAAATAAGTTACCTCAAGATATTAAGAAGATATATAAGAACAACTGGTTAGCTATTAGAACACATGAACGTCGGAACAAATACATGGATACGTACACTATATTTCATCAACCTGATACTCCTATAGATTGGAAGACCCTTGTAAACCCAATTTTTCTAGCCCAGAAAAAGCGTTTCAAGGTGAATTATAGTCATCATCTAGTCTTAAGACATAGGGAGACACAGGGGCTGCGTTACTTTCACGCCAGCTCAAATAACGCGACAGGGTTAGACAAACCCCTGTTAGTTAACCACAGAAATGATTTTGAAACGATTGTTGATAGATTAAATGAAAGTGATATATTAGGGTATGCAAATAAAAACAGGGAGACAACCAAATATACCTTAGAAGCCTTAGTCAGTACGAGTGTTTATATTTATAAACTTCAAGATTATCCTATAGGGTCTCTGCTAGATATCCCACCCTACATTGCATCAAATCATGGTATTAATATCCTTCAAACCGATTCCCATTCTAAAGTTTACAATGATAATCTCTGCTTCTTCCGTTGTCTAGCTATCCATCGAGGAACTTCAAATACTGATGTTAGGAAGGCTTCAAGACTACTTTTCAAACAGTTTAACCCGTCTCTAATGTTAAGTAACTTTCCCGGTGTAACTCTTGCCGAAATGCCTCTCTTAGAAAATTGTTTTTCAATAAACATATATATTTTTGACTTTGATTCTCAACAAGCCTTGCGTATTGTCCTGAGAAGTGGTAGTAGTTATAGTGAAACTCTCCGTCTTTTACTTTACAAAAATCACTTCTTTTATATAAACGATCTTTCCAGGGCTAGTAAAAGCTTTTCTTGTGGAAAATGTGGGAAATTGTGGAAAGAGTTTTGGCGTATGGATAAGCACGAAAAAACGTGTAATGGGGATATGGCTGTAGAGACATATAAAGGTGGTGTTTATTCTTCACCTGAAAGTGTATGGGACGCAATCAGCGCTGAAGGAATAATTACTCCAGCGTGTTTTATTTACCCATTCAGGGCGACATTCGATTATGAATGTTATTTTGATAATGGGAATGTTCCACAAGAGACGCACTCGACTACCTTTGTAGCTAAACACATGCCCCTCTCCTGCTCTGTAGCGTCAAATGTCCCTGGGTGGGAGGCCCCAAAATGCTTCATAACCAAGGGTGACCCACAAATTTTAGTTAGTCAGATGCTTGATTATCTCACTGGTATAGCTGCTAAGGCATACTCGTTGTTGCGAGCTCGGTTTGAAAGTATTTTTACTCAACTCCATGATCTGAATAAAGACAAGCTAATAGCTAAGTTTGATGAGTATTTAAAAGAGCTTCCAGTTATAGGGTTAACTCGGGGAAATATGACGTCAACGTCATTAAACCTTATTTAATAAAGCACTTCATGGATGCCGCTCCACAAGTGGACGAAGAAGGCGATAGTATGGAAGAGGAAGAAGAAGCCGCTGCTGCTAACGAAGAAGAGGAAGATACAATGGAAGGAGACTACAAAGTAGCAAAACCGTTCAAGTTTATAGTTAAAAGAAACAATAACTTTATGTGTATTGCAACGCCGAATCTAAAATTCTTAGATATAGTAAACTATCTAGCCCCCGGGTTTAGCTATAGTAAATATCTGGCGGCTTATAAGATTAGTGAGACAAAGGGTTACTTTTGTTATGAATATATAGACGACCCCCAAAAGTTGGAGGAGACAGAACTACCCCCACACGAAGCGTTTTATTCGTCGTTAAAAAATTCCAATATTTCCAAGGAGGAGTACGCTCTGTGCAAAAAGGTATGGCAGGACAATAACATGACCACACTTAGGGACTTTTTGGTGTGGTATAATAACAAAGATGTAGTCCCATTCTTAGAAGCCTTGGAGCAGCAGGTTCGCTTTTATGGGGAGCGGGGTGTGGACTGTTTTAAAGACGCCATTTCGGTTCCGGGTGTTTGTTTAAAGTATCTTTTTAAGACCGTTGATAGGGGTGTAATGTTTAGTTTATGTTCGAGCAAACAGGCGAGTCTACACAAAATGATTAGAGATAATATCGTTGGGGGTCCCTCTATAATTTTTCATAGGTATCACGAGGTAGGCAAAACGCTTATTAGGGGCGGAAAGGTAGTCAAATCCATCCAAGGTTACGATGCCAACGCGTTGTATCTTTGGGCTCTGATGAACCCAATGCCAACAGATTATCCAATTATTAGAAGAATGGAGACCGGGTTTAGGGTCGAAAAAGATAACTATTATGTCCAACAAAGTAGAGAGTGGCTAACGTGGGTCGCCCACCAAAAAGGGGTGGAGTTGAAAACTCAGTTTAACGGGAGGGAGTTTCGGTTAGGTGATAGAAACATCCCTGTGGATGGGTGGGATAAATCCAATAGAAGAGGTTACAATTTTCATGGTTGTCTGTACCATGGTCACAAAGACTGTCCCCTCACCAAAGATAAAGATAGAAACCCTGTTAATAATAAGCCCTTGTTCGAGCTGTTTGAAAAAACATGTGAGATACACACCTACCTAACCGAGGAGGTAAAAGTCCCAGTAGCAGTTATGTGGGAATGTGAGTGGCAGGCTCTGAAAAAGTCTGACCCAACCATTAGGGCTTTCCTTTCTAAAGCCATCCCTAGAGCTAGACCCTCTTACTCTAAAGAAGGGCTTCCTCTCAGTGATAAACAGATTCTGGCTTCTGTTTCAGATGGGACATGTTTTGGTTTAGTGGAATGTGATCTACACGTCCCCGACCGTCTGAAGGAACATTTCAGTGAGATGACTCCAATTTTCAAAAATATTGACGTCACGCGTGATGATATTGGACCTTTTATGGATGAATATGCCCTCAAACATAACTTGTTGTCAACCCCTCGTCGCACCCTAATCGGTAGTTATGTCGGGGAAAAAATTTTGTTGGCAACACCACTGTTAAAATGGTATTTAGACCACGGTTTGGAGGTAACAAAAATTTATCAAGTGATAGAATATCAACCGTCTAGTTGTTTTAAAAAGTTTGGCGAAATGGTTTCTGACGCTAGGAGGGCTGGTGATCTAGACGAAAGTCAATCTATAGTAAGCGATACGATGAAGCTCTTAGGAAACTCAGCCTACGGGAAGACGCTAACCAATAAGGCCAATCATAGCGCTGTCTCGTACGTTCAGGGGGGTGAGATATCGAAAATGATTAATAGTTCCCGGTTTAAAAAGATGACTGAAATAGGGGAGGATCTTTTTGAAAATGAGATGGAGAAAAAGAAAACTGTTTGGGACTTGCCCCTACAAATTGGTTTCTTCGTCTATCAATATGCAAAACTTCGTATGTTAGATTTTTATTTCGAGTTCTTAGATAAGTTTGTAGATAGGTCCAACTTTCAGTTATGTGAAACAGATACTGATAGTTTATACTTAGCCTTAAGCGCACCTAAGCTGGAGGACATAGTTAAGTCAGGTCTACGGGTTGAGTTTAATAGGGTATATAAAGACTGGTTTCCCGCCGAGTTTTGCGATGAGCATATTAGCAAGACAGATTGTATAAGCTGTAAGGATGTTAAAGCGTACACCAAACGAACGCCCGGTCTTTTTAAACTAGAGTACGAAGGGACAGCTCTTGTTAGCTTATGTAGTAAGACGTACCATTGTAGTGGGGATTACGATAAAATCAGTTGTAAAGGGCTAAGCAAGCAACACAACAAATTAGATAAAGATATGTTTTTAGCGGTTCTCGCCACGCAAAAGGCCAAGGGTGGGAAAAATGTAGGTTTCAAAGTCTTAAATAATTCCATATTTTCCTACAGTCAAACAAGAAATGCTCTTTCCTATTTCTATATAAAAAGAAAGGTAGCTGATGATAACGTCTCGACAACTCCTCTAGATATTTAACTCTTTACACTACCAGCTTAGACTACCCAGCAATCTCTAACAGTTTCACCCCTTATGATTCATTTATGACATAGAGCTAAGCAGACACCCAACTACATAGCTATAAATAATTGTTATCCTTGTACTATATATTTACTCAATGTACTGAATATGTTTGTAATATTATATAATATCCACTGTATGTTATACACCTATTGAGATAATAAAAGAATAAAATATATCTTTTGTCTTTTGTTTTATATTGATTGTTTTTCAATGCTGTTGTATAATCTACTAACCTATCACTAACGATCAAGTACATAAAGAACTCCAAAGTCCGCACACACCAGACATAAACAGGTCACTTCCGGGGTCACCGAGACTAGAGGTCAACATCTGGACACGAGCGTTCATGGTTAACTCCCCCTGCGCCGCACGCTTTATGCGCGCCGCGCGCCACACTATATATCTTTGTTAATTTAGCGCCTAAATGCTAGCAAATCCTTCCTGCTATACTACTGATGTACTACATATTATAAGAATAAAAATTGATAATAGATAAAAATATGATTATTATTACTAAACAAAAATTGATAGTAAATAAAATTTAGGAGTGTACGTTACACCCCACGACTTGCTCCTTGCTACCAGCTTTACCGCAGCACTATAATCATTTGTCTGTTACCTATACTTGAAAAGGCAGGCGGAAAGAGAGAAGAAGAACATGGGAAAAATGTGGATCGATCTTAAGGGAATGGTACAATATAGGACAGTTCAGAAAGTGATGAAGACCTACACTCCACAGAGAGTTATAAAGAAGAAGGGGATGTTGATGATTATGAAAACGACTGCATGTTAAATCGTATGTGGTTCCTTTTCAACCTTGAAACTCGCACACATAGCCCACAACTTCAGTTCTCCATCAGCAAATCCCAGCTATGCGTGGATACTGGCAATTCTCACATTGTTTGTCAGTTTGTTGTGACACAAACTGCACACAGGAAGTCTCAAAAAAAGAAGTGGCATGCGGTTTTTGATTCGTTTATGTCTCATTAAATAACAGCAGCTTTGGGTTTTCCTATTTATAGAATCCAGTCCCATGGATGTATTTGGAGTACCGGGATGATGATCCTAACATAACATAACGTAACATAATATATCATAACATAACATAACATGACTTAACATAACATAACATAACATCACGAGGTCTGTCAGTGGTGTCCCAAAGACCCACAGGTCGACGAAGTCTGTCAGTGGTGCCCCAACGACCCCCAGGTTGACGAAATCAGTCAGTGGTGCCCAAAATACCCCTGGGGTTATAGGGTCCAGAAGAAAAAAAGAATCCTCTTTCAGACAACATTGCGGAAACATAACGTAGGACCAGTGGGCTGAAAGCGTTCAACGACTCATAGCTGACTGCTTACGTTAAGATCATAAAACGGAACTCCTCCTCTCAGCAGTACCTCCTCTCAACCTATATCCTTGGATATAGATTAACGAGTCTGGCCACTTGAGTAGTGAATGAAAGGTAAAACAAACTAGGTATAAAAATGCAGGAGACAAATAATAATAAATGAATATTATTATGAAGAGAAACTTCCGAGGCGATAATTCAGCAAATCATAGGGGTACGGGTTTGATCCTGCTTCGGACCATATATTGTTCTTTGTTTTTTTTTCTGTCGTTTATTTGTCATTTTTTCTGAGTGCTGTAAAACATACCACATTCTACTATGATTCGCTATAAAAAAAAAATGCACCTTGTTGGAGTCGAATGTGCTGTATCGGAATGTGTAGCCTTTGCAAACTTGTTCCTGTAGTAGACCATACTACAAAGAAAATATACCATTTCAAAGGCGAGCAACAAAAAGAAATAAACGTTCTGATGAAATATTAAATTGATGAAAATAAACGTCAGAAAATTAGCATAATGTCCAATCAGAGACGAATATAACTCGGAGATCTCGTGTCGTCGAAAAAGAAAAGATCTCTTACTTAAAAGTCGTCAAGATTACAATTTACAATTTCTACCACCATTGAAATAACTCAACCAATTTGTATACATTACCTTGGAGACCGCCGTTGATGCCGTTATGTTCATGAACTGTGGCACATTAAAGTGAAATGTTAGTCGACCTTAGGTCTGAAAGGACAAACGAGTTCACTATACAAGAAGTCTTTTGAGACACCATCTTCCATGTGTCTCACGTGACCCAACCACGTTAAAAAAACACCTTTGTTCTAGTAGGCGTATACATTTATAAAAGCAGAAGCTAAAATATATGGAAACTAATAAATAACGTTTCATTTGTTTCTGTAATAGTAAAAAGTAAGTTGTATTCGAAAAGTTACCTTTAATGTTACTAGATAAATATCTTGAAAAATGTGAGTTTGTTAGGATATTGGAAAGTGTCAGATTGAAAGAAATGTTGGTTAAATGAAAATTTATCAATACAAAGGAAGGAAGGAAGGAAGGAAGGGAGGAAGGAAGGAAGGAAGGAAGGGAGGGAGGGAGGAAATAAGGAAGGAAGGAAGGAAGGAAGGAAGGAAGGAAGGAAGGAAGGAAGGAAGGAAGGAAGGAAGGAAGGAAGGAAGGAAGGAAGGAAGGAAGGGAGGGAGGGAGGGAGGGAGGAAGGATGGAAGGAAGGAAGGAAGAAAGAAGGAAGGAAGGAAGGAAGGAAGGAAGGAAGGAACTAGGGGGGAAGGAAGGAACGAACGAACGAAGGAGCTTAGGGATTAGGGAAGGAAGGATTTTAAATACAAATAAAAAATAAAACAATTCAATATAATTAAACACTGCAATAGTTCAAGCAGCTTGCACCCACAACTCAAACATTTAATTACTTGCTTAACAACCTTCAAAATCGACGTTATAATATTTCCATTCCCATCGCCAGTTTCCTTTTCAATAAATTTTCCCACAACTTGACAACCAAGCACGTTGTTGCTTTTCTTTTCAATACAGCAATTAACAAAATGTCACCGGGGCAGCCAGACAGCTAGGAACTCTTCATGACATTCTCCCGGATGTCAGTATATGATCGCTTTAATGAGCCTTCCTTCCGCTTGACTTGTACTTCAGACGCTCTCATGAAGTGTCTTCAGCTTTTATGGAAAAGTATAGTAGAAAATATATCATGTTGATCAACAGGAATTAGGAAATATATGAAATATTTTACGCATGAATTGCATACGATTCACTAGAGATCACGTCACAAAGTCCAAAACTCTAGTTTTTACTTACTTTTTTACAGTTGAATTCGTAGAAAGAATTGGGAGCTACCTTTTCTTTCTTCTAATATTTAATAGGTTACACTCATTATTCTTTGTATTTATACACATGTGGGTGTGAGAGTATATAAAGGGCCTTACAACCGGACAACTTTCGGTAAACTTGTATGATTTTAACGCCCTGAGACACACATTTTAAAACTAACTGAAAATTATAGTTCTTTGACTTGTAGTATTCGACCCGGAAGTCACTGTTATTATTATCAATTATTTTCGCGTTAAATTAATGTAACGTCTCCTGATAATATTGCAGACGACAATTTCTAATGCTGGTTTCAGAAAATGCTTACAAAGTCAAAGTTTATGCTAATTTCCAAGCTATGTAATTAAGGAAATCAAACATTTCTAAAACTTTGCTCATTCCTAGGCAGATCGTCTACAGATTTTTGATAACGCCGTTAAAGGAATGCAAAAAAAAAAAAAGAAGGTAGTGGGAAGTCATGAATTTTGTGCACAGAAGACCACCGCCGTTTCACTCAAATCGTTCGGTCTGCGCTCAAGATAAGAGTGTAGAAACGTACGGCAACGCAAGATAGAGAGGGAAAGCCTAAAAGTTATTGTTATTGAGTTATTTACGGATCATTATCATTTTACTCCGAACAAGTCCATAGGTGCTCAGATCCCCTCCTCAGCAAATCTCGCAGTGCCCAGTGACTGACGACTATAGTTCTGTGTTGGTTGATGAGTCTTCATATACGCCCACTAAGTTTCTCGTTTCTGGCTGTGCCCTTCTTAACTTCCATCTCTTTCATCAGAAGGAGTGACGTAGACTCTTGGATGTCGAAGTCATGTGCCCTTCCCACATCTCGGAGAGCATTGATAATGTCCGCCCGATCCATTGGTTGACCATCTTCAACGACTGCGCAGTTAGCCAACCTGTCCGTTCTTTCATTTCCCCTTACTCCCGCATGTCCTAGGACGTAGACAAATGTGACCTTATGTATTTTTTTTTACTTCTGCAATGATTCTAACCATTGCATGCGTACAGAGCCCGCCTCCACTTTGTTATCATGCTCATCAAATTACTCAGTATGCAGGCTTGGGTGTAGTCTTTTATAACTCTAACCAGATTAATGTCCTGTCACTGCCATCACCTCCATCGTCATACTGCTCGTGGTCATGACGCATGCACCACTGTCTTCCTTGACAATTCTGCCTGCCGAGCGTGCTGTAAATGCCCATACACACCTTTTGTGTCGTATTACAGATCCGGTTGTATAGATGACTGCATCTTTCTCATCGGTGTTATCGCAGATGAGACCGTTGACCTCCGCATTAACCACGACTGAGTTATATTCCCTACTTTTCCTGTCGAGTGTGACAATACACGAGAATGTCACTGTGAATGACGTAGTCACTCCTCGGTATCCACTCCTCGCCAGCGTTGATATTGGTAAAAACCCACAGACCAGTTTGATGACGTGTTCTGCTCGGAACCATGATTTGCCTCTTTCTAGCCTGGCACCTTTCCCTGTGTTGAACTCGTGGTACAGTGAATGCTCATTATCTGCACTTATCTTCAGGTATGCTCGTGCCCTCCAGATCCCTCTTGATTCTGTCACCCATTGTTGGAAAGTCAAGAAGATACCTCATTGCTACACAGGAAGTCGCCATAGTTGATTTTGTCGTTGAAAGTCGATGCTGTTGATGATCTAGACTCACGTACATTCACTCAGTCGCACGGTCCAGAGTCCGTTTTCACGTTATTGACTGACCAACTCCAGTCAACCAGCTCTTCGGCACGTGGATATACGTGAGCCTTTTTACACATAAATGAAATTACGCGTCCTTGGTAACAGACCGTCTTCTTGAGACGCACCAAAAAGCGCCTTCGTGCCCTCCGGATCTTGATTCTGCCATACATGGTTTGAAAGTCAAGAAGATACATCATTGCTACACAGGGAATGCCCCTCGTACACCTCAAGATAATTCGCATAGCTAAATTGTGTATTTTCTCCAGCCTGTCAATTTGCGGCGTACTGACAGTATGAATTGCCAGGACATACTCGATTGGTACGAAGTCTAGTCCCTGGAATAATAGGTTAAGCAGCCTCTGCTCGATGTTGGCAGCGGCCACGACCTTTGGCTAATCTTTTGCGGGATTGTGTTATCACGTGGTCTAAATGTTCCCGAAAACATAGGCTGCGATGACAGTAGACAGTAAAATTTACACAGGAAACGACATTGCAGATATAGACAATACTTCGAGCGAACGAAAGATAGATAGATAGATAGGCTGCGAGGAAACTTAACTCCGAGGTATGTCATCAACTTGTCACTGGTCACCTCATCAGCCCCCATTCGTACCACCGGTGTTTCCGTGTTAACGATGATTGTTAAGGGAGAACCGTGCAATTGATGTTTTATTAGGATTAACCAATGCACCAGGAAGAGGTGAGATCGAGTTCTTTTTGCATGGAGGAGGCGATTTCCCGTCTCTCTCTCTTCCCTGTCGATATACTAGAATATCATCAGCAAAAGTCATAGTTCTTCCCCTCTCATCCAACTGCTGTTCCGTGATCGTTATTGTGTACACGTTAAACAGAACTGATGACAATGGTGAGCCTTGTGGCAGCCCTGACAAATTGATGTTGGCTCGGATGAGCAACTTCCACGTCTGAGTATCACCTTCCTCTGAAGCAGTGCTGCAGCGATCTATCTAATGAGGAAGGGGTGCAGTGCAAATTAGCCCAAAGGTATCTATTGCTAATAACAACCAGGAGCTACACACTATGAACACAGTATGAAATTGTATTACACACAAAAGAAACGTTAATTTGATGACCAGTCTTCATACAGCAAACAGATGTGCTAGAAATCCAACATTTGTTTTTGGACACATTATTTTATTTCAAAACGTTTTATTTGGTCTTAGTTTTCTTAAATAAATATTTGGGCTAAAGAATGTGATAACGAGCGTGCACCAGCCACAGAAACATACCCAGATATTAGGTCTTGTCAAGAGTGATTCATAGTGAGTATGATTCCACTACATTTTCTCACGATGGAAAGATAACGTCGGTATAATAGAGGAACAAATTTTGCCATTTATGAAGATCATATAACCTAATTGGTGCAAATTTCAACATGACAAAGATCAATAGCATAACGCTCACACAATCAAAGCATGGAAGATTGCAAGAGAAGATTACCGCTGTACTTAAATATGATCAACAACAGTCCCGGCGGAAAACGATTTGGCACAACTCAAGAACCATCATTTATGATCAACAACAGTCCCGGCGGAAAACGATTTGGCACAACTCAAGAACCATCATTTATGATCAACAACAGTCCCGGCGGAAAACGATTTGGCACAACTCAAGAATCATCATTTATGATCAACAACAGTCCCGACGGAAAACGATTTGGCACAACTCAAGAATCATCATTTATGATCAACAACAGTCCCGACGGAAAACGATGTGGCACAACTCAAGAACCATCATTTATGATCAACAACAGTCCCGGCGGAAAACGATTTGGCACAACTCAAGAACCATCATTTATGATCAACAACAGTCCCGGCGGAAAACGATTTGGCACAACTCAAGAATCATCATTTATGATCAACAACAGTCCCGACGGAAAACGATTTGGCACAACTCAAGAATCATCATTTATGATCAACAACAGTCCCGACGGAAAACGATTTGGCACAACTCAAGAACCATCATTAAAAAAAAAAGAGTTGACTAACAGATGTTGAACAAATGAAGAGGGCAGATGAAAAATACTGGGAGGGTTTTACCAACTAACATTTGTGGAAAGTATGTCAAGCAGGATCCAGGCTAGCCTTGCAGGAGAAAACAACATGATCTTGTACTATCATTATTGCACTTACTAGAACACTGTTAGTATGTAGGGTAGACATATGTTATTATAATTTGCATCAATGACTGTGTTGCGTTGCTAAATTGTGACTGCCATTTCTTTTCTACAAACTATATAAATATTCCTGTGTGTTAATGGGGCCTCATTATGAGGAAAGTAAAGAATAGTGACACTGTGACCTTCCAGGCATGTCGTAAGAGGCGACTAAGGAGGTTGATCGATGGCTTGACAAGCTGTCATTGTAAAAAGTATTGCTATGGAAACAGCGCCATAGATTTTAGAGCAGTGATCTCGCAATATGTGCCATTTTGGCACGCAAGGTTTTTGATATTGTGGTTCTGCCCTATGTGCCGTCTTCGGCTCGAAAGGACAATAGATAGAAATATAGGTGGTTTATATTCCACTTTCTTATACTAATTCTTTCTTCATTTTCCTCAATCGTTTCATTTATTATTTCTCTTAAACTTCTTTCATTTTTTTTCAAAACAAATTTCTTTTTCCGCTTTCTCCTTTTCTTCTGCGTTCACCCGACAACTATTCCTAGATCAACTTCATTATTTAATAAGGACGTTAAACTGACGTATATACGTTGATTCGCTAGTCCACGACATTGCCGCCATATGTGTGTGTCTTTCGCAGCGATTCATCCGTCTTAGTCAACATGTATTCTTCAAATCCTATTTTTGTATTTTACTAACTTCTGTCATATTTTTTATCATCCGTTTTGCTATTCTGGCCCCCTATTTTATGTCTGATTTTCTTCTACTTACATTTCTCTCCTCTCCTTTCATTTGTTTTCCATCCCCACTTCACTTTCACTTCTTTTTTAACATTGCCGCTATTTGTTCCGCCCTATTGATACCTTTGTAACAGATCTTAATCAAACAACACTTAGTTTACACGCTAATTCTAACTGTTTGTCTGTTTCTAATATTTTTGTTATTTCCTGTGTGTGCGTGGTACATTTCTATTAACAACCTGATTGCTCAGCCTCAACTGACAGCAATGTGTCTTTTTTCCCATTTAAACCCGACAACGCCACATCAGATGTCATATTAGCGTGTTAGATCTTGATGCGGTGTCTATATGTATGTGTCCACTTATGTTTATATTATGTTGTAAATGGCGTAAGTGTATTACTCAACGACTTTAGACGTTCATTTTGTGGACTCGCCCATGTTTGTCAATGACCAGCAGCACATTTGTATGGATGATGTGGTTGATCTCACGCCAGGTAGTCCTACTTTGAGAACAATCCAAGTCCTCAACTAGGGCTGGATGAACCTAGGAGCCGTCCATCCGGATGGAACGTGATCTCTTGTTTTTAGTAGTCCATTTCACTGAGCTGCCTCACTTCTATGTGTGAGTGTCTGTGTGTGAGTGCCTGGGTGTACATGTGTGTGTGTGTGCCTGTGTGTGTGTACGTGTGCGTGTGTGTGTGCGTGTGTGTGTGTGTCTGTTAGTGTCTGTGTGCCTGTGTGTGTGTATGTGCGTCTGTGTGTATGTACGTGTACGTGTGCGTGTGTGCATGCAGGTGTCAATGACTCTATTCTTTTCTCCCCTGACCGCGGTTAGGGTCCTAATAAGCAGCCACTCAAGGCGTTTCACAGAACCGAAATGGACCTTTTCGTCATGTTAGGCGGTTTAGTGGAGCCTACTGTGTATTTTTTTTCTGGGACGTTTTGTTTTTGTTGAACAGCTTCTCCCATGACTGGTTCTATCAATGTTTGACAAACACACACGGCCACAGAATGGAACAAATCAGGCCCACTGATCCACAATGTTTTCTATCTATTTTTCATCAGTCTTTTCTCTTACATGTTTTGCCATAGTACATCCTCAAATGATGTTATGTCATAATATATACAGGCTGTTGCAGTTTCCTCATATTCCAGTCCGGCTTGTTGCAGGAGCTACTGAGTTAAGTGCTCTGTGCACATCGTGAGCTGTGTGTCGCATCCGTTTTGATCATGTTTCGATATTCCAATTGCTTTCGATGAATGATGATATCGTATGACATGGAAAAGTTGGCTGTGTGCACTTTCTGCGCGGTTTCGCCGTATGTCTTTTGGCGTGTGCTGAGACTGCTATGATGGGGACTACAGTTACCTTTCTTTGTTTGGGCGATGAGAATCAGATGATTACGCTGGCACGGGCGGTTCAGCAATTATGGATTTTAATTCATTTGCAGTGATACCGGGGCCTTCCATAACCAAATAACCAAATACATGCTCTTCAAGATATGCAGTCTCTTGCCAGATGTTCCCAGTCATTTTAACAGGTGGAGAAGTCATTCAGAGGTGATTTGCACATATCTCTATATCGTAGTTTGCATCTGCCGATTCGTCTTGTTACATGTATAAGTTCACCATATAGTATTTGCTTAGGAATGCGCTCAAGGTAGTGGAATATTTTGAGTTATTTTAAAGAACAAACATGAAACACTAAAATGAAGGAGACCAATCTTCAACACGGTGACACCAGCGTCAAACTTCGTCATGAAATGTTAAAGAAAACAGCACAATCTTCAACACGGTGACACCAGCGTCAAACTTCGTCATGAAATGTTAAAGAAAACAGCACAATCTTCAACACGGTGACACCAGCGTCAAACTTCGTCATGAAATGTTAAAGAAAACAGCACAATCTTCAACACGGTGACACCAGCGTCAAACTTCGTCATGAAATGTTAAAGAAAACAGCACAATCTTCACAGCAGAAATCAGGCTTGAGAAAAATACAAAAAAGTGACAAAAAAATGGTAAACATAAGACAACATCTCTGTGAAGGCATTAACTTCTCGACTCATCGGGAAAAGTGAGGAGGAGAGACATAGAAATAAGGACACAGGGCTTAGGCAAAGTGAGGAGGAGAGACATAGAAATAAGGACACAGGGCTTAGGCAAAGATTCGGGGTTCATCCAGCCTTTATAAATGTGTAAAATATATTTTTTCTGATAATTAAGGGCGGCTTGGCGTGAAATCAATCACATCATCGAAAAATATGCCATGGTCATGGAAAAAACCTGGTCACTAACGCCATATTCTCCAAACGCCTATCAAGACATGGAGAGAACCTTGTAATTATTTCCATGTTCAATATATTACCGGAGCAGCGATAGCTCAGTGGTTAGTGAACTGGACTACAAAGGACAAGGGGTAGGGTTCGATACCAATCGACGGCTTCCGGGTTCACCCAGCCTTAAATGGGTACCAGATTTTTTTTTTTCTGGGAAAGTAAAGCGGCACGGGCGTAATACCGACCACTTTACCCCAAAAATCATGTGCCGAATGTCTGTAAAATGTATGGTCACTAACACCATATTCCTTATACGTCTCTTGGCGTGACGGGGGCTCTTTACTTTTTTTTTTACTTTTTTTTTCAACATATTACACAGTATCTTTAACTCCAAGTTGGTGTCTAATCCAAGATATCTCGGAGCATTAGTGAATGAAGATGTCTTTAATCTACGCCATTCTTCTTTTTTTCCGAAAATGTGAATGTGGTTTCAGTGAGTGACGTCACATTTTAAAAAATAAATTCTATAGCTGAAGAAGATTCGTGACAGAATAGGAAGTGAATAAGAAAGTCTAGAGTGAAAAGAGATAAGTTAGTGACTTCTCCTTTTCTTCCTCATTTGTCTTTCAGCGTCTAGTTAATGACTGATACTAGGAAACTCTGTGTCAGGATTGCTAAATGTTTATTTATTGTGCCTCAGTTAATTGGAGTCTACTTTTATATATATATATCAGCTTACTAATTTTCACATCTTATCTATTTTTATCCTCCGATATATAGCACAAATCTCTTTCCTTTCATCATTTCATCTCTTATCCCTCTGTCTATTTCACCTTGATTTACCATGTCCGCTCATCCTAGATGTAGTAGAGTTTATCTTTATTTCATTGTTTGTTTGTTTTGTTCTCGTTTTCTCAGGAAGGCCTCATGTAAGCCGAAACCTCAGTATTTTGTTGTGTTACTTTTTTGTAAAGCTGTCACCATACCTTGTAGGAGTGTACGTTACGCCCTACTACTTGCTACCAGATTTACCGCAGCACTGCAATTTTTGCCTGCCCCCCCCCCCCCAAAAAAAAAAATGTTTATTTACATGGTTGCTTGAGGACTTGCTACCAGACTGGCAAGGTGTGGCCAGATCCAGAAGATAAGTGAACATAGTCCAGTAGCTAGCGAGCTAGTGACAGTGTCTAGATGTAAGTCTTTATAGCCTGTTAGATAGAAGTAATAGTCATGTCAGTTAACATGCTAGATAAGAAATTGATTACAGAGAGCGATCAATAAGAAGTAATTTATTTCTGACAATGTGAGTTTCAGTCGCAATATCACATAGTTATTGTCAGAGAGGACAAAAGTTATTGTCAGAGAGGACAAAATCATTTATAATCAAATGTCAAGTGACGCTGATTTCTCACCTAGAACAGAGTCAGTGAGTCATGCTCTGACAGAAGAAAAAAAACTAAATTCCCGATCTCAGAAAGAGAGAGAGAGAGAGAGAGAGAAAGAGAGAGAGAGAGGGTAGAAAAACACACTACAGAAGAGATTACATGGTCATGGTTGGACAAAAAGTAAGTTCTAATCTCTGAGGAAGGAAACTGAAGAGAAGTTAGATAAGTTCATTATAGATAAGAGCCCGGTGATGACGTGGTTAGTGCACGCGCCTGCCGATCTGAAGCCTCCAGGTTTAAATATCGGTGGAGACAAACATTTTTTTCGACCTAAAAGGCTCTCGCGTCAACCTAGTTTCTTTAAAGAAAGAATTGAAAAAAAATAGAAAAAATGGTATGGTAAAAGTTTACGTAATTGATAGACGATCTTTCCCGTAACCCCTTACTAGTACAATATCGCATCAATCACGTAAAGCTTTCACCATACCATTTTTTCCTTCTTTTTTTCAATTCTCCCTCATATTTAGCTTTACTGCAGCTTCATATTTTTATGCATTCATTTGAATTTCTTTGCCTTAACCCGTTACTAGTTTCTTTAAACATGTAGCAGATATATTCTCTGGGTAGGAAGTGGTATACCACCTCATGAAGATAAGGTTTAGAATGATAAAGTCACTAACACTTCACTACCCAACAATAAACACTATGGGACTACCTTTACCTATTTACATTGGCACGGCCAACTATAGATTTACTAAGGCCTGCGGAATGAGAGGGTTTTCCTGAAATCGCCCAAAACTTGTGACGTCTTCAGCTATTCGAGCTATATCATCGGAAGTTTTCATTATGGTAATATTCATTTATTTTTATTTGTCTGAAGTGTAAACCACTGGAAACTACATTTCGTGCTCTTTCGTCCTATAAATGTTTGTCTACAACGCAAGTATTCAGCCCTACTCTATCCGGGGGATACTTGTCTTAATATGAGAATATAGATACAGCATTTATTTCAAGGTTTTGATCGTAACCCTTTGCTTTAATCTTGAGTACACCTGCGTGAAAGACATCGCCAATGATTGCTATTTTTTAATAGCTAAATTGGCCATGTGCGTTTGGTTTATCGTGGCAAGGCGCTGTGCCAAAATGTACGGCCCCGATCCTGCTTCGGATCATCTATTGTACTTTGTTTTTTTTTCTGCTGTTAATTATTTGTGATTTTTTTTTTCCGAGTTCTGTAAACATACCTTTTCCCCTGAAATGATTCACTGATCTATCGCCTCGGAGGTTTCCCTCTATAATAATATTCACTTATTAATATTTGCCTCCTATTCCAACTATAGGCGAATTACGTTATTATATCCACTACCGCCCCTGTTGGCAATGCTGAATAAGTCACAAGCTACGGGATTTCTCTTTCACTGTACGCCTTTGTAGAACTATAGCAGGCTGTGCTATACATACATCATCATCATCATCATCAAGTACCGGGCCTACTGGCGTAGGTGATCATGTCTCTCCACACATTTCGATCTCGACAGTTATTTATCATTTCTGTTCTTCACCTTCTACCAAGCCATTCTCTTAAGCTGTCTGGTATTTTTTCTCTTTGCTTCCCTCTATATCTTCTTTCCTCAATTTTCCCAGTTGTTACAATATATTCCAGTTGTTCTCGTCTCATTACATGACCAAAACATGATGATTGTTTCTTCCTAATATTGGAAATTAGCTCTCTTGCTATACACACACATATATATATACAAACACACTCCTACATTCAATGCATCATGTTTGTTGTTGTTTGTCGTCGGACTAGCTTCATCGCACACCAAAAAAACAGTCCACGGGTGATCAGATCCCTTCCGCAGCAATTCCCACAAAGTGAAACGACTGAGTAAATTAAACACAAACATGAATGTGCTGGCTATTACAAGTTTCCCCTGTTCTCTCTCATCAATTCATGCAACGTCCACCATCTTGACTTGAAGACACACCAGCCCCTGCAGGACAGCACATCCACAAACATCATCGAAATCTTCATCTTGTCCTACTTATTTTAGACCGTTAGGGATATACGATCTGTCCATGAACACGTCAGAGCTTACCAAACCTGTTGTACTTGATTAACTCTGCTTGTCTGGACTATAACTATCAAGGACCAGTTTTGTGTAGAGCTTGGGAAAAATAAAACATAAAAATAAAAACTAGCCCACCACACATCTACCGTATACATCTGATGGTGGATGTCGTGGGGGCACTCGACGGGACCAGAGAAATAAAGGCCGCTTGGTCAAAGCAGTCGTCACGACGTGTGAGAAGAGATCAGGACTTTTATTTCATCCCTGTCTCAGTCTGAATAGTAAGAAAACAGAAGTAATTGTCATATCAAAGAAACAATCATCACCATTATGCAGCATTTGTTTTTATAAAAATAAACAGGACAAATCTGAAACAAGTGCAACGCGCCAAATACTTGGGCACAATAATAACATCAAATGGAAGATGCACCACATAAATAAAAAGCAGAATAGGTCAGGCCAAAATAGCATTTCAGAAAATGAAAAATATCTTATGCATCAAATATATGTCAATAGAAGTGAGAAAGTGAGTTCATCGGTGCTATATAGAACCAATTCTGACCTATAGAAGCGAATCATGGACTGTAGACAAACAAATGAAAAGACGATTAGAGATCACAGAGATGAGATTTCTCAGAAGAGTGTTGAAAGTTCCCTGGACAGCTAAAACGGCCAATGAAGAAATTCTCAAAGAGGGCAACACAAAAAGGGAGCTCTTAAAAAATATCAGAAAGAAGCAATCAACAATTTTCGGGCACATCATGAGAAGAGGAAAGTTGGAATACTTGGTTACAACTGGCCAAATAAAATAAAAGGAAAAAGAGTTCGCGGACGACAAAGAGAGAAAATACTGGATAGCTTGATGTCATAGCATGGGAAACAGTCAACAACAGACCAGATACGAGGTACTGTAGATAGAATATTGTGGAAGGACATGATCGCCTACGCGAACCGCTATGGCACATGATGATGATAGAAAAAAATTCGTTTTCTCTACCGCGGGGTTTGAACACCGTGCGCCCGCTTTTCAGCTAACGAAACAGCGATTATTGTCGCATGGTCACACACTCCTTTTGTTGAGTCATCCATATCATATTTGCTATTGTTACAGTCAACAACAGAATTGATACAATGCACTCTGGATAGAAGAAGAGTGTTGAAGGATGTGATCGCATATGACCTACATCTTCATTATCATTATCATCATTATCGTTATCATGAGGTTCCATCTCATTTGCAGAACGTTGCACTCATCACAGCCCGTCTGAACAAATCTCTGCCTCTAGCCCGACCTCTGACCTCTGCTCTTGTCATGTTCAAGGTCTTTTCGCCGTCTTGAAAAAATGTATTTTCTTCTTGTTCTGTCTGTCTTGTTTTCATGGAACATGGCTTCCATTATTATTCTTTCTAACTCGCTGTGTCCTTTGGCGTCGCCTTAGTATTTTAATTTCCTTGAAAAAATGTTGTTTATAAGCCACTTCTTTTCAATGTTAAGTTCTTTTTTCATTATTATCCAAGGTATCCTAGGATTTTATTGCAGCATTTTTTTACAAAAGAACCAGTTTTCTTAACTGTTTCCAGAATGTCCACGATTATTTGTGGGACTATACGTGTACTCAAGATGATTTAATTGTACTGCCTCGTTGGCAGTACGAGGTACGAGGTATTATTACCTCTCTAGTATTATGCCACACGTTCTTCCAGGAATTTATTAAGAAATACAACAACGGCAAATAAACAATAGAACTAAAAGATCGATAACAAAAAGCAGCGATAACTGTATCTACAAAACAAATCAGCAAAGCGTTTCACGTCATTCGACAGTTATGATCACTACTGTCCAACAAGAAATTAACTCGAGGCCTAATGGGCAATCTACAATACAATCTTCATTCCAGCGTTGTGCTACCAATGCCAGACCTGGACCTTAGATGCAAGAACAATAAGAAAATAACCTCGACTGAGATGAAATGTGTTAGACAAATGACAGGAAATAGTTTGAGAGATAAGATCATAAATTAAGAACTGAGAAAAAAGCTAGTAATAATTCCCGCCATATAGTACATAAAGAAACAACAGATAAAATGGTTTTGCCACGTGACAAGGCAGAAAGATCAAAACGCAACACAACGAGCTGCAATAAACGTTGTGAGAACCCCAGACCCAAGGGTCGACCACGAAAAAGATGGATAGATGGAATATTACAAACACTAGGAAACATAACAGCAGCAGAGGTCAACTAAAGAGTAAAAGACCGCAAATTATATATCTCCCCTCGACGTTGAAAGGCAAATGAGGAAGGAAAGAAGAGGAAGAATATCGCATCTAACTAAACCCATGCACATTTTAAAAGTTTAGCTTGTCTGTTCCATTTGAAGTTTTTGCTTTGTTGGGGAAACATACATGAAGGTAAAGTAGGGCGACCAATAACAAAAGACGAGCCACTGGCTAAATATTTTACTCAGAACAATCGATCGGAATGAAGATTTGAGACTGAATATATAGGAGATAAGGGATAAGTGAATGACACAACACGAGCTGTGCGATTGCCCCAGCCGGGTCGCTGTGTAATTGCTTTACTATCAGATCTGAGACAATATTACATGTAAGCGAACATGTTGGTAGGTTATGATGATGGATAATGAGATAATGATTGCGTTTATAAGTTAAACATGAGTAAGTGAGAGAGCGAGTGAGTGGGAGGAAGAGTGGATGAGTGAGTGGGTGGGAGGAGTGAGTGGGTGGGTGGAGTGAGTGAATGAGGGGGTGAGTGAGTGGGTAGGAGGAGTGATTGAGTGGGTGAGTGAGTGAGAGGATGAGAGGATGAGTTGATGAGTGAGTGGGTGGGAGGAGTGAGTGAGTGAGGGGGTGAGTGACTGGGTAGGAGGAGTGATTGAGTGGGTGAGTGAGTGAATGAGAGGACGAGTTGATGAATGAGTGTGAGGGTGAGTGGGTCAGTGAGTGGGTGGGAGGAGGAGTGAGTGGGTGGGTGAGTGAGTGAGTGTGAGGATGAGTGAGTGAGGGAGAGGATGAATTGGTGAGGGAGTGAGTGAGTGAGAGAATGAGTGTGAGAATGAGTGAGTGAGTGAGTGAGTGAGTGAGTGAGTGAGTGAGTGAGTGAGTGAGTGAGTGAGTGAGTGAGTGAGTGAGAGTGAGCGTGTCAGTATGTCAGTTAGTTTGCCTGTCAGTCAATCAGTGGAAGATAGGGCGAGAAAGAAAGAAAGAACCGCAACACAAATCGAGTGTGACTTACAGGGAATGGAGTGTAAATGTCCATAGTGATCAGGAGAAGGTGCATCCTAAAATGTAAAAGCTTTTGCGGTAAACAATTACATATCGCAATCCCAAACATTCTCAGTTCTGCCAAACGTCAATCTTTTTTATTACGAGCATTTACTATTAAAATATCATCCGTACATGACATACTTCCCATTGGCGTGAGTGCGTGGTATCCGAATTGTTGTAGTGCGCCTTTTGGCTGGTTGCCTCCGACTTCAGCACTTAAACTTGCTAGAGCAGACTGTGGTCTTGTTCGGGTGTAGGAAGGCCTGGCCAGTCTTGGTTTTCAGTCCCTGGTGACTGTTAAGCCTCAACCCCACGACAAGGAGCTGGCCTTGAAAAGGATGACATGAAAATTTACTTTTGCTGAAAATCTTACTTTTTGAGTGCTGTGTCATAACTTGAAACCACTTCCGTAACGTAATAATTGTAAGAGCAAGAATATTAGACTCAGGACATTTTTGTCCATAAACAATGCAAAATATATTTCCAATATTAGAACGAAAATGCTACTTTGAGATGAAAGCAAACAGCTGTGATCATATACGTCTTATGAAAAAAAAACCCACACACACATACACAACAATAAAGGGAATCACTACACAATTGCAAATGACTTCGACTCAACAACAACAGTTCAGTTTAGTCGATAGGTCATCCCCTATGCGCATCGTACAAGTCTGTAAGTGCTCATATCATCGTACAAGTCTATAAGTGCTCATATAATCGTACAAGTCTGTAAGTGCTCATATCATCGTACAAGTCTGTAAGTACTCATATCATCGTACAAGTCTGTAAGTGCTCATATCATCGTACAAGTCTGTAAGTGCTCATATCATCGTACAAGTCTGTAAGTGCTCATATCATCGTACAAGTCTGTAAGTGCTCATATCATCGTACAAGTCTATAAGTGCTCATATCATCGTACAAGTCTGTAAGTGCTCATATCGTCGTACAAGTCTGTAAATGCTCATATCATCGTACAAGTCTGTAAATGCTCATATCATCGTACAAGTCTGTAAGTGCTCATATCATCGTACAAGTCTGTAAGTGCTCATATCATCGTACAAGTCTGTAAGTGCTCATATCATCGTACAAGTCTGTAAGTGCTCATATCATCGTATAAGTCTATAAGTGCTCATATCATCGTACAAGTCTGTAAGTGCTCATATCATCGTACAAGTCTATAAGTGCTCATATCATCGTACAAGTCTGTAAGTGCTCATATCATCGTACCAGTCTGTAAGTGCTCATATCATCGTACAAGTCTGTAAGTGCTCATATCATCGTACAAGTCTGTAAGTGCTCATATCATCGTACAAGTCTGTAAGTGCTCATATCATCGTACAAGTCTATAAGTGCTCACACCTCCTCCGACCTATATCACCCAACGTACAACTCCTAACGGCACCAGTGTTGTGTTGGTTTACAAGTCTTCTTTGGATTCCTGAGTAGCTATCCCGCCTGGTATCTTCCACCTTGACATGGTGCGATTGCAGTCGGTTTATAGCTGCGGATTCAGGTTCATTTGGAGTAATTTTTTTCGTTTAGTGCCTCTGAGGTCACTTATAATGTGATCGCGGTCCATTACCATTACGCCAACAACAGTCAACCCGGCAAGGCTGTCACTGCGTTCATTACCACTTACACCCACGTGCCCTGACACGAAAATGAAGCACACTTTTGCTTGACCCCCACCCCCACACATACACATAGACTCTAGCCACTACCGTCCAACCCAGCCAGTGTTATCTTTCTGAACATACACATTGAGTGACTGAGAAAACAAACATGTATATAAAAAAAAGTAAAGAGCCCTCGTCACGCCAAGTGGCGTATAGGGAATATGGTGTTAGTGACCATAAATTTTACAGACCTTCGGCACTTGATTTTTGGGGTGATGTGGTCGGTATTATGCCCTTACCGCTTTACTTTTCCAGAAAAAAGTCCGGTACCCATTTAAGCCTGGGTGAACCCGGAAGCCGTCGGTTGGGATCAAATCCTACCTCTTGTCCTTTGTAGTCCAGTTCACTAACCACTGAGCTATCGCGGCTGCCCATAATTTCTATGGTCAAAATAATTGTCCACGCGAAACAAGCATTGTCTTTCTCCATATTCCTACCTCCAACATGAGCTGTGAAAGTCCTAGAACTCCGTACGTGTCTAATAGCAGACTCATTGGTATAAATGGCTGCGTCACTCTCGGAAGTTTTATAGAAAATCAAGGCCTCCACTCCTACCTCAACGACCAATATTATCTACATTCTCTGTCCTGTGTGACGACTATAGGAAAGGACGTTCTGCGCTCTCACTTCATTCGTACCCATTCACCCAGGGTTTTATGTTCATTATTGAACACACCTGCTGAACAATATTCATAGCCTACCCAATCTATGATTTCCCTCTCCTTTTAATCTACTGCCTTTTGTACCCACAAATTCACAGTAAATCGGTTAAATGTGGAGCTTCACTAATTGGAATGCAGGCATGTGTTTGGCAAAGTTTGATGTTCACTGCCATGGTAGGAAAATGGAGAAGGTAGCGCATCGCCCTATACTAAGTATCTTGTGTGTATCCACGGATGATACGTATGACCTTATTTTATATAATTCCCAGTCGTTCCATTTTGCATATGTGTTGAGTGTCAGGATCGCCAGTGTATACTCAATCACACACTGGTCTAGCCCCTGCTATAAAAGAACCTTATGACGCAGCTCACAATGAAAGTAAAGTAAAGAGCCTCGTCACGCTAAGTGGCGCATAGGGAATATGATGTTAGTGACCATAATTTTTTATAGATATTCGGCACATGATTTTTGGGGTATTGTGGTCGGTATTACGCCCGTGCCGCTTTACTTTCCAAGAAAAAATCTGGCACCCAGTTAAGGCTGGGTGAACCCGGAAGCAGTTGATCGGGATCTCCTGTCCTTTGTAGTCCAGTTCACTAACCACTGAACTATTGCGGCTCCCCAGCTCAATGTGCGCTGCTGCCATATGCCTCATTGCATATAAGCTTTTTCTACACCACCTGGTCTACATGCTTGTTAAAAGCAAGACTCCATCCGACCCCACACTCCTAGGTAACTCATTGCATGAATTGTCTACACAACCTCTCAACACAGATTCCCATTTGGTGTTATCATGTTGACTATACTATTATTCAAAGAAAACTATATCACAGTTGCCTTTATCGGGTTGACAAGTGCTTCTCCCTCCCCACACCACACGCTGTTGCGATCAAGCTCTGTCTGAAGTTCTCCAGCAACACTCTTTCTGACTGCTGATATACCAAAACACCATCAGGGTAAACAAATGTTCTGCCCCGTACTAAGATTTGGTCACTTGTGAGTGTTACTGTTTAGGCGTTGAAGAACACTGGTGATAATGGTGAACACCGTGGAAGGGTTCTACATTCTAACTATATACCAGTCAATAGTCGTTGGTTAAGAGGCTCATGTACCATATTTAAATACAAGCTTTCGTTGGGAAGGGGCCGTAGAAATCCAATTAAGGAGGAAATGGTTGATCTTGAATTTAAAAAGCAGAAATATCCAGAGGTATTATGTTGTATCTATTCTTAGGTCAATAGTAGTAGCTAAGGTTTCAGTGTCTGCATGGAAGCCATCATAAACATCATGGGCAAAGTTCTCAACATTGACATCACAACATTAACTAATCAACATTAACATCGCAACATTAACTAATCAACATTAACATCTCAACATTAACATCGCAACATTAACTAATCAACATTAACATCGCAACATTAACATCTCAACATTAACATCGCAACATTAACATTGCAACATTAACATCTCAACATTAACATTAACATCTCAACATTAACATCGCAATATTAACATTGCAACATTAACATTGCAACATTAACATTGCAACATTAACATAGCAACATTAACATCTCAACATTAACATCTCAACATTAACATCGCAACATTAACATTGCAACATTAACATCTCAACATTAACATCTCAACATTAACATTGCAACATTAACATCGCAACATTAACATTGCAACATTAACATCTCAACATTAACATCTCAACATTAACATCTCAACATTAACATCTCAACATTAACATCTCAACATTAACATTGCAACATTAACATCGCAACATTAACATTGCAACATTAACATCTCAACATTAACATCTCAACATTAACATCTCAACATTTACATCTCAACATTAACATCTCAACATTAACATCTCAACATTAACATCGCAACATTAACATCGCAACATTAACATTGCAACATTAACATCTCAACATTAACATCTCAACATTAACATCTCAACATTAACATCGCAACATTAACATCGCAACATCAACAACGCAACATTAACATCTCAACATTAACTAATCAACATTAACTAATCAACATTAACATCTCAACATTAACATATCAACATTAACTAATCAACATTAACTACGCAACATTAACATCTCAACATTAACTAATCAACATTAACATCTCAACATTAACCAATCAACATTAACTAATCAACATTAACATTTTAACATTAACTAATCAACATTAACATCTCAACATTAACAACGCAACATTAACATCTCAACATTAACAACGCAACATTAACATCTCAACATTAACTAATCAACATTAACTAATCAACATTAACATCTTAACATTAACTAATCAACATTAACATCTCAACATTAACAACGCAACATTAACATCTCAACATTTATCAGTTTCTCCGTGTAGACGTACCGTCTACTGAAGGCTAAAGACGACACAGCCTCTCCAGCTGCTAGGTTTATTTTCTAGCAATTATTTTGTCCAACTACCCACCATGGTAATTATGCAATAGTCCTGTATGTTGAACTACTATGTTCAACAGTGATAACAAGAAACAAATAATATCAACTGAACAACCTTGCTTTCATCAGACAATATAACTTATGTTACACAGAAAAGACAAATGTGTATTTACATAATACTTCAAGCTGTGATGGCACAGAAACGAATAAAAATCAGCACGTTGTGAACGCACAAAATCGATCACTCCATTATCCATGACACAAAGTGCAAAAGAAAATATCACATCGCATATAAACATTGCTGTTGTGCAGAGTGTTTCTCATTCATTGCCGGACCTCATTGTCACTGTAAACACGAAGTAAACAAACACTCATTTAGAGAAAGGTACATCGCTACAGATGAGAGACAATCAACAAAATAATCAAACAGGCTGTGACATCTGCAAATATCAATTACCCATTCACTAGAAAGGTCTCAGATCCACTGATGGTAGATTGATGCGAAAAGCATAAAAAGAAAATACACAATATTATTATTAAACATCATGTTTTCCTGACGTAGGTGATTATGTATCTGCTGGCGTAGGTGATTATCTATCTGCTGGCGTAGGTGATTATCTATCTGCTGACGTAGGTGATTATGTATCTGCTGGCGTAGGTGATTATGTATCTGCTGGCGTAGGTGATTATGTATCTGCTGGCGTAGGTGATTATGTATCTGCTGGCGTAGGTGATTATGTATCTGCTGGCGTAGGTGATTATGTATCTGCTGGCGTAGGTGATTATGTATCTGCTGGCGTAGGTGATTATGTATCTGCTGGCGTAGGTGATTATGTATCTGCTGGCGTAGGTGATTATGTATCTGCTGGCGTAGGTGATTATGTATCTGCTGGCGTAGGTGATTATGTATGTATCTGCACCATATTTATGTCCATGCATCAATTCAGTTTATTATCGTTCTATTTGTTTCATTTGCCGCCCGCTATCTTTTCTTTCTGGTTCCCACTACTTTATCTACCCTCGATTTTTTTCTAATATCGTGATCTACTTCAGCTTTCAACTTTTCATTTCAAGACAAAAAATAATGATTATTTCCTCTCGATGTTAGTAACAAACTTTATGCTAGCCTTTCTTTCCTTTTGCTTCTCGCTTTGAATATTTTAATTACCAGTTTTTTTGTATTTGTAAAAAAAATTACCGGAACAATCAATAATCAATCCCATAAAACGTTCCCTCCACACTTTGTAAAAGTAACGGGAATGTGGTGTTAGTGAAAATATTTTACTTTGACCATGGTACATTTTTGTGTGATGTGGTCGGTATCACGCCAGGCCACCTTTACTTCCCAGAAAAACTTCTAGTATCTATTTTTAAATAGAGCCGCTAAAACATATATTCATTACAAGGGAATATAATAACATTTATAATCTTTCAAATTGTATTTTTTAGAAAATAATAATTGACTACTGAAAAGATTATCCGATGTTACAATCCCCATACAATTAGAGAACATGCTCAAGGGAGTTTGAAATAGGATGCAATCTGATCATCAGAAGTGGATAATGCCTTCTGCTGCCAACTCTGCTTTAAGAGTTCCCCGTCATCATCTGGAGATCAATAACAAGATTTTAATACGCTTCAGTTCCTCTAACAGATTATGCAAATTAAACTGACTGATTTTTCCGGTTGCTGATATGTCCTGTCTGTTATCTCGTACACTACTACAAAGCCTGACTCTCAGAATTATTCCGTCATGAATCCTTGTGTTTACGCTATAATTACGGTAATTGGGAGATTTATGGTCCCCATTCTGTTTTCTTGGACATCAGAGAAACAAATCAGGCAAAGGCCTGCACAGATTGAGGCGTATATTTATTTTCGTTGACTGATTATAAAGAAGTTTAAACATTGTTGCACACCGGATAAGCCCATGGGTGTTCAGTCATCAGTAAGGTAAATTTTATATTTATATAATCTTTAGAGCTTAACGAGAGGAAGTCAAAGAGATGGGGCTACCAGAAGAATGTTAAGGGTTCCCTGGACAGCTAAAATGACCAACAAGGAAATTCTCAAACAGGCCAACACAAAAGGGAACTCTAAAAAAAAAGTCAGAAAGAAACAATCTACATTTTTCTGGCACGTCATGAGAAGAGGAAAGTTGGAATACTTGGTTACAACTGGCAAAATATACGGAAATAAAATATCTCGGATTACAAAGAAAGAATATATGATATTGTAGCATGGAAAAGTAAAGAACAGAATTGATACAATGCACTATGGATAGTGTATCATCTACGATCGTTCTTAGCAACCTAAGATATGCTGATGATACTGTACTACTAGCAGAAAATCATAAAAATCTACAACAATTATTTAATGAAATAAACATGACAAGCATAAAATTTGGACTAGATATGAATATCAAAGATACTAAAACTATGATCATAAACAAAGAAAATACTCAAAACCCACAAGTGAATATCAACATTGAAGGAATAGATCTGGAGACAGTTCAGAACTACAGCTACCTTGGACATACTATAACCAGTGATGGAACATGTACAACTGAAATAAACAAAAGAATAGAAATGGCAAAAAGTAATTTTAATGTCATGAAAAATATACTAACATCAAAACAAATAACACCAAGGCTAAAACTAAGAATAGCAAAATGTTATATCTTCTCAACATTCCTACATGGTACAGAAACATGGACATTAGACAAAAACGGAACCGAGAATTGATGCCTTTAAATGTGGATATATAGAAGAATAGGTAGAATTGGATGGAAAGAAAACAAATGATGAAGTCCTTAAACAACTAAAAATGAAATTAGAACTATTAAATACAAATAAAACAAGACATTTTTGGGCCATGCTAAAAAAAACAACAACATCATACTAAAAGTAATCTTGGAGGGGAAATTACAAGGTAAAAGGGGCAGAGGCAGACCAAGACTAACATGGACGAGTAACATCAAAAGATGGACAAATCAGCCTATGACAACCTGCACCATCAAAGCAAGAGATAGAGCAGAATGGCGCTCCATGGTTGCCAACCTTCGTTGCGGAGACGGCACTCGATGATGATGACTGAGGATAGAAAATTGTAAAAAAGGACTTTATTGCTCACGCCAATCGATAAGGCACGTGACGATGATGATGAGAAAATAAAAAAGTAAAGTACCCCCGTCACGCCAAGTAGCTTATAGGGAGTATGGTGTTAGTGACCATAAATTTTACAGACCTTCGGCACATGATTTTTGGGGTAATGTGGTCGATATTACGCCCGTGCCGCTTTACTTTCCCAGAAAAAAATCCGGTACCCGATTAAGGCTGGGTGAACCCGGAACCGTCGGTTGGGAATGAAGATGAGAGCTTAACAAATAATGAATGTCCAGTCATATTTCAGTTTTTGTTATGTTTATGTCTTATCTATTGTGAGAGAAGTAGCGTGATGGTTAGCGCTGTTGCTTGGAAATACGGGGAAAGTGAGTTCACTTATAATCTGACGCTCTCCAATAAACGAAGCAACAAAAAGAAAAGGTAACTGGTTGATGAATTGTGAGATGTATTAGCAGCAACAAAAAGAAAAGGTAACTGGTTGATGAATTGTGAGATGTATTAGCAGCAACAAAAACAAAAGGTTACTGGTTGATGAATTGTGAGATGTATTAGCAGCAACAAAAACAAAAGGTAACTGGTTGATGAATTGTGAGATGTATTAGCAACAACAAAAACAAAAGGTAACTGGTTGATGAATTGTGAGATGTATTAGCAGCAACAAAAACAAAAGGTAACTGGTTGATGCATTGTGAGATGTATTAGCAGCAACAAAAACAAAAGGTAACTGGTTGATGAATTGTGAGAGGTATTAGCAGCAACAAAAGAAAAGGTAACTGGTTGATTAATTGTGAGAGGTATTAGCAGCAACAAAAAGAAAAGGTAACTGGTTGATGCATTGTGAGATGTATTAGCAGCAACAAAAAGAAAAGGTAACTGGTTGATGCATTGTGAGATGTATTAGCAGCAACAAAAAGAAAAGGTAACTGGTTGATGAATTGTGAGATGTATTATCAGCAACAAAAAGAAAAGGTAACTGGTTGATGAATTGTGAGATGTATTATCAGCAACAAAAAGAAAAGGTAACTGGTTGATGAATTGTGAGATGTATTATCAGCAACAAAAAGAAAAGGTAACTGGTTGATGAATTGTGAGATGTATTATCAGCAACAAAAAGAAAAGGTAACTGGTTGATGAATTGTGAGATGTATTATCAGCAACAAAAAGAAAAGGTAACTGGTTGATGAATTGTGAGATGTATTATCAGCAACAAAAAGAAAAGGTAACTGGTTGATGAATTGTGAGATGTATTATCAGCAACAAAAAGAAAAGGTAACTGGTTGATGAATTGTGAGATGTATTATCAGCAACAAAAGAAAAGGTAACTGGTTGATGAATTGTGAGATGTATTATCAGCAACAAAAAGCACTTTCTCCACTACCTCTAAATTTTTTGGTTTTTAGATAGGACCTCTCAGCAATGAGTGGTTATTGCTCCGACAGACTGTGAACAGCATCTTCAAGCTGGTAGCAAGTTCTAGTGGTTTCGGTTTTTGAACTTGTGCTGACGTTTCTATATTGCATCCACAAATGTTTGCCATTGTTTACAGATTTATATATCTCAGCAACAGTGAAGCAAAAATTGTTGAAAATATATATTTACATTTATAATAATGTCTACATTATGTCATAATTATTTTCATCCAATCATATAATTAGGGAAGATTTTTGCCTCTTAGAGATTAAGATTAGAGACATTGATATACCCAAATCCACTCTATTCAATATTACCTACTGGTGAATAATTGCATATACGCCTCTGGTTTGTGAAATAGAATAAATATACTGCAATATTGTTATATAACATTGTTGGAACATTGATAATTAAAAAAAAAAACTAATAAGTAAGAAAAACAAAGAAAATGGCTGGATTAATAATTCTGTGAAGTCTACTAACATTTATGATTAAAATATTACGGTTGGGACAAAAATAGGTCCCCATACATACAGAAAAGGTTTCTAGGATACGCCACTGCTGAGAAATAAAGAAACTGCAACTACAAACTGCGAACGCAAATAATTCTCAGCCACGTGCAGAATAAAAGACTTGAACGCATATTAAATGAGGTCATGGACATAATATTTGGATGCACGGAAGCCACACCGTGAAGGACGATGCGGTATCTCCTCGATATTCCCACCGTCACAGACAGAATACAGGTGCCCATAGCCTGATGTCTCTGATCTGTCAGATGTCTTTGAGTCAGTGCTGATGTCTCTGATCTGTCAGATGTCTCTGAGTCAGTGCTGATGTCTCTGATCTGTCAGATGTCTTTGAGTCAGTGCTAATGTCTCTGATCTGTCAGATGTCTCTGAGTCAGTGCTAATGTCTCTGATCTGTCAGATGTCTTTGAGTCAGTGCTGATGTCTCTGATCTGTCAGATGTCTCTGAGTCAGTGCTGATGTCTCTGATCTGTCAGATGTCTTTGAGTCAGTGCTAATGTCTCTGATCTGTCAGATGTCTCTGAGTCAGTGCTAATGTCTCTGATCTGTCAGATGTCTTTGAGTCAGTGCTGATGTCTCTGATCTGTCAGATGTCTCTGAGTCAGTGCTGATGTCTCTGATCTGTCAGATGTCTCTGAGTCAGTGCTGATGTCTCTGATCTGTCAGATGTCTCTGAGTCAGTGCTGATGTCTCTGATCTGTCAGATGTCTCTGAGTCAGTGCTGATGTCTCTGATCTGTCAGATGTCTTTGAGTCAGTGCTGATGTCTCTGATCTGTCAGATGTCTCTGAGTCAGTGCTGATGTCTCTGATCTGTCAGATGTCTTTGAGTCAGTGCTAATGTCTCTGATCTGTCAGATGTCTCTGAGTCAGTGCTAATGTCTCTGATCTGTCAGATGTCTTTGAGTCAGTGCTGATGTCTCTGATCTGTCAGATGTCTCTGAGTCAGTGCTGATGTCTCTGATCTGTCAGATGTCTCTGAGTCAGTGCTGATGTCTCTGATCTGTCAGATGTCTCTGAGTCAGTGCTGATGTCTCTGATCTGTCAGATGTCTCTGAGTCAGTGCTGATGTCTCTGATCTGTCAGATGTCTCTGAGTCAGTGCTGATGTCTCTGATCTGTCAGATGTCTCTGAGTCAGTGCTGATGTCTCTGATCTGTCAGATGTCTCTGAGTCAGTGCTGATGTCTCTGATCTGTCAGATGTCTCTAAGTCAGTGCTGATGTCTCTGATCTGTCAGATGTCTCTGAGTCAGTGCTGATGTCTCTGATCTGTCAGATGTCTCTGAGTCAGTGCTGATGTCTCTGATCTGTCAGATGTCTCTGAGTCAGTGCTGATGTCTCTGATCTGTCAGATGTCTCTGAGTCAGTGCTGATGTCTCTGATCTGTCAGATGTCTCTGAGTCAGTGCTGATACACAACATCCACTACACAGTGAGACTGGGAGGAGAAATGACAGCAGCGTAAAAAGAGAGAAATGATGGATGTCGCAGGTTAAGGACATTATTCAACAGATGTGTCCACTTCGGGGTCATTGAACCTGGGGATGATTATGAACAGGTGCCAGCAGAGTGCTCTAGGTCTTTTTATTTTTTTTTCATCCAGTTGAACAGAGAATGCAGTCAAGAAAACACTGTGGTCGTGGATGGAGTGGTGCAGATCTTAATCTAAAAAAACTTAACTGAGGGTGGGACAGTCACATACACTAATGGCTCTATTGTTCGGCACAGTCAAAGCTCATGGACTTTCACAGTCCAGGTCAAAGGAACAACAATAAATGAGTGGAGCTGTGCTTTCGAAGTAACTACAACTAGTTTGAACACAAGATCATAGCAGTAACTAAAACAATGATCAGACTAGAAACACAACCTTTTGCTCGTTTATGTTTTCTGAGTGACTTTATGAGTATGCTCGGGAGAATCAAAACGTGTATATCACGAAAATAGTGGATGGTGTCATTAAAGAAATAGGACTGACTTGTACATGTTTCGTTTTCGTCCCTTCGTGTCAAAGAAAATGAATTAACTGACAGCTTGGCTGGAACAGCTGTCGTGGATGTCTGACATGCAATGGACCGGACTGACATTCTGAATGCCCTCAGTGAGGCAGGGCGCTGTGGCTGATGATTCAATCAATGATAACTAATCTATAACCATGTTCAGATTGCACGAATAAGAGGTCAACGCTGAAAAAACTAGTAAGGAGCGCTACACAGGAAGGTAGAAAAGAATAAATCAACAGAGAAGGCGTCATCAGTCTCCAGACACTGAGGGACATACTGGGAAGGAGATGAGAGAACTGATAGACATGTCCGACGTGCAATGAGGATGTCCATTGACTAATTAAACACTTCTGCTTAAAGGGACAATGTTTATTACTTCCAAGCTGTTCGAAAATGTATGTTACTTTCATTGTATAATTTACTTCACATACTTCTAAATAATATAATAGGTTCGTAACAATAATTGTTTACACAAACGCTAGCAAGAGTTAAACAAAAGAAAATATGTTCAATAAAACTCCTTCGGTACGAAGCGTTTCACATTAAAGCCAAGATGTACAAACAAATTATTAATAAAGAAAAGGTCGACGTGCAATGATGATGACTTGCAAATAACTCAATATTAATAAAGAAATCATTTTTGTGGTATTTATGTGCAATTTTGAAGACTGAGACAAAAGGCAAGGTGATCCATGCAATCCTAAAGTGGTATACAGGAAAGATTGTATACTTTACCCCCGAAAGAGAAGAAATACATGTTAACCCATTAGAGTGCACACCTACGATAGTGACAAACGACAGCTTTTAACCCAGTCTAATCAATATCATTGCCACATGAATGCTGCATGTGTAATGTCTTCACAAATCTCTGACTGAAGCGAAGTAGAAATCTAAGTAATCGTCTTGCGCCCCAAAATATGGATCATTCAGTAAAGATACATTTTGTGGGTTTTAGTTCCAATATTGTTCTATTTTTTTGTTCAAAGTTGGTTGTTTTTGTGTTTTAATCAAAGGTCACTGGCACATACTTACAGAAAACGAAATACAAAAATAATCACAGTAAGAAAACATTTAAATACTTCTATAAATGTATATTGTTATGTCATAGTCATCGTTATCAAGTACCAGGCCTGCTGGCATGGAGGATCATGTCTCTCCACAACTTTCGAACTCGACAGTTATTTAACATTTCTGATGTTAACCTTCTGCCAAGCCATTCTCTTAAGCTGTCTGGTATATTTTCTCTTTGCTTCCCTCTATCTCTTCGTCCCTCAATTTTCCCAGTTTTACAATATATTCCAGCTGTCCTCTTCTAATTACATGGCCACAAAATGACGATTGTTTCTTCTTAATGTTGGAAATTAGCTCTCTTCTTGCTTTGACCTCTTTCACAGCGTTTTCATTACTCTTCTTAGCCGTCCATGGTATTCTCAACATTCTTCAGTAAAACCACATTTCTACAGACTCCAGTGATTTCCTTGTCAGTTGTCCTATTGTCCATGATTCCCATCCAAATGTTAGGACTGGCTCCACATAACATTTAAGTACTCCTTTCCTTGTTTCTATTGTCAAAAATTGTTATGTTCTTGTAAATAAAACACTTCAACTTTTATCAAAGGTCATCGTACCCGTTAGCAGACACATTGACATATAGGCAGGGACAAGTTGATATAGAGGCAGTAACAAGCTGACATCACGGCAACCAGAGTTATCACTCATCACTAATGTAATTCTGATAATTATATCTGACATATGCCAATCATATTTGACATATGCCAATCATATTTGACATATGCCAATCATATTTGACATATGCCAATCATATTTGACATATGTCAATCCGAGTTTCTTATTTGATAAGTTTTAGTCTCCTTCAGCTCATGCTGAGCTACCAAATACAATTCGCGAGTGAAATGAAAACATTGAAAGAGTATATCCCAGACTCAAAAACAAAAATAAACCTTCGATAAAAATGGAGGGTCGAGTTATTCGTTTCTATTTTAATTAGGATAAATTTATAGCATACAAATGTGGTAAATGTTCTAATACAGCACTGCATACGGAATGTGTTATCAATAAAGTACAAATTTATGATTATTCTACTAACAAAATACGGTATACGTAGTGTCTTAATAAAGTTGGAAGTGTGAAGTATTTTATTGCTAAAGTATGAAGTGTTCTTCTTTCCTTCATTAGTTACCTTTCAGCGTCGGGGGAATTATAATTTGTAGTCTTTTGCTATTCTGTTGGCTTCTCCTGCTGTTATGTTTCCTAGTGTTGTTTCTAATATTCCATCAATCCATACTTTTCGTGGCTGCCTTCTGAGTCTGATTTTCTTGCACCGATTTTACCGTTCTCGTTGTAATGTGTTTTGGTCTTTCTGTCATATCACGTGTATCTGTTATATATGTTGTATATGCTGTATATGTTGTATCTTTGTGTATCCTATAGCGGAAATTATTCATAGCTTTTTTCCCATGTTCTTCATCTATGATCTTATCTCTCAGGCTGTTTCCTGTAATTCGTCTTACATATTTCATCTCGGTAGTGGTTACTTTTTCTTATTGTTCCTGAGTCTAGAGTTCACTTTTTACATTGGTAGTACACCGTTGAGATGAAGATTGTGTTGAAGGGTGTTTGTTGTTGCCACTAATGTTATATATCCTTGTTGGATAATGGTGGTGATGGTTGAAGTGTATTATATTGTATCTTGGATCCACAATTACTCAAACCATTTCTCTTGATGATAAAATAAACAGCCGAATTGGTAAAGCAGCTACGACTTTCGGCAAAATCACAGAAAGAGCCTGGAACAACACGAAAATATTATTGAAGACCAAACTCTTAATATATCAAACTTGTGTGCTTAGTACACTATTATATGAATCTGAAACCTGGACAACATACTAAAATCACGAAAAAAGACTAAATGTCTTCCACATGTGATGTCTCCGCAGAATAATGCACATCAAATGGCAGGATAAAATAACCAACTTAACTGTCCTGCAACGTGCTAAGACAAAACGTACAAGCGAAAAGATTCATGAAAAAGGATGGAAAACTCAGTGGATCAGTGTTGACTTTTGAATTGTTCAAGTCAGTGTTGACTTTTGAATTGTTCAAGTCAGTGTTGACAGTGGACTTGTTCAATCTGTGGCCGTGTGTGTTTGTCAAACATTGATAGAATTAGCCACGAGAAAAGTTGCTCGAGAAAAACAAAACCTCAAAAAAATACACAATAGCCTCCACTAGATCGTCTGACAAGACGAAAAGGGCCATATGTTCTATATGTTCACTTTCATTGCAATCGGAGCATCCTCATAACCACTTCACCGCCCATCACAGCATTACTCGAAGATAATGCCGACTGATTGTTCATGTAAGATATTGATTTTAAAGTGAATTGAAGTGTAATGTGTTTTGATAGGAAAATAAATCAAATGTGAATAATGTTACCACAATAAGCACGAAGGCACATTATATTTATATAATGTTAATAAAGCTTAATTTATAACCAGCATAAATAAAATATAAGTTTAGTTTGTTCAGATTGGATGTGGACATGGCAACTGATATTAAACCTGATGTGGACATGGTAACTGATATTAAACCTGATGTGGGCATGGTAACTGATATTAAACCTGATGTGGACATGGTAACTGATATTAAACCTGATGTGGACATGGTAACTGATATTAAACCTGATGTGGACATGGTAACTGATATTAAACCTGATGTGGACATGGTAACTGATATTAAACCTGATGTGGACATGGTAACTGATATTAAACCTGATGTGGGCATGGTAACTGATATTAAACCTGATGTGGACATGGTAACTGATATTAAACCTGATGTGGACATGGTAACTGATATTAAACCTGATGTGGACATGGTAACTGATATTAAACCTGATGTGGGCATGGTAACTGATATTAAACCTGATGTGGACATGGTAACTGATATTAAACCTGATGTGGACATGGTAACTGATATTAAACCTGAACCCCTGGACAGAACAGCAATGATTAAAGCAAAACTAGTTCTTCTTTTGCCTTCCTCCTTAAAAAAGGGAATGTGGCTGTAGTCGTATATGCCATTTTAGAGCCTTTCGACCGCAGACATCCTTCCTCAACACGGCAAATTTGGGTAATGTATTGCCTTCCATCTTCTATTCCTAATTGTACGACGCGGTGTGGTACGACCCGTTGCATCAGATCAATAGTACATGCCCTTTCGTACTACAGACTCACAAGATCGTGTTCTCATTGGCCCGTTTGATATTCAGGATTGCTAAACGTGTATTTCCTGGAATCTGATATACACCATCAGCTGTCAACGTTGTCTCCAAACATATATTGGCCAAACAGGTCGACGCAGGGAACAGGCAAATAATTGCAATGCTGCGGTAAAGCTGGTAGCAAGGAGCCAGTAGTGGGGTGTGATAAGCACTCCAAGGTATGGTGACAGCTTTACAAATAAGTAACACAACACAATACTGATGTTTCGGCCTGTGGCCTTCTTCAGAATACAAGGACAACGACAACAAACGGTGAAGTACAATTATCTATAACTACATGTCTGATGATAAAGTATAGAAGGAGAGGAGAAGTCAGACGGTACGATAAGAAAAGAGAGATAGATATATGTGCTACATGAGAGGAGGTAGGATGGTGTAGAGACAGAAAAGTAAATACAGAATCTGTGAATACATGATAACATGAAACATGATTCTGACATTCCTGCCTCCTCCCAACATGAAACATGATTCTGACATTCCTGCCTCCTCCCAACATGAAACATGATTCTGACATTCCTGCCTCCTCCCAACATGAAACATGATTCTGACATTCCTGCCTCCTCCCATTCCAGATCGTCAGACCATGATACATCTGATGACTTCCCTGTTACTAGCATCATCTCTTGTTCCTCTGATACCCATATCTGTTTTACTAGCATCATCTCTTGTTCCTCTGATACCCATATCTGTTTTACTGGCATCATCTCTTGTTCCTCTGATACCCATATCTGTTTTACGTTGGAGAGCCAACTCATAGCCCGCTTCAATACTCTCCAACTGAGAGGATTAAATTCTGTTCACTTTTTTCTTTAAATCACTGGTCTCCTCTCCATTTATTTCCTGTGTCCTATCCCTGTTCCTCCCTGCATTATCTCTATAGCCTCTCTTGCTTTTCTTCTTCCTTGCCACCTCTATTCTTTCTCTCTCTCTCTCTCTCTCTCTCTCTCTCTTTCTTTCTTTCTCTTTTACTCTTATTATCTTTTTCCTCTAAGTAGAATACAGTCAACGGTAAGAAAAAGTGAGATGGAGCAATGAATAGATAAAAAGAGAGCATCAAAGACTGAACGGGCGATAGCATCCGGACAAAAACATTTTCTAGGCAGAGAAAGATGGAAGACATGTCAGCCGATATGAGTTCCAACGACCGAAAAGGTCAACCTGTAGACCAACAAACCCTTCTACCCAGATGTTGGTAAAATATCAGTGGAGATGGAAGCAAGATTAACAGCATGTCAGTAAAAACAGGAAGACTATACACAGCGTTTTGAACAAGAGTTTAACTTATTTCCCAAATGTTTCGGCCATTCATCGTTTTAATAAAAATGTAAGTTTTGTGATTTATATTTAACATTTAAAAAGTTAAATTAAACCTTATAATCATCATCATCATGTGCCATACAGGTTGGCGTAGGCGATCATGTCCTTCCACAATCTTCTATCAACAGTGCATCATATCAGTTCTGTTGTTGACTGTTTTCCATGCCATTACACTAAGCTATCCATTATTTTCTCTATTTGTCGTCCGCGATCTCTCTTTCCTTCTATTTTGCCAGTTGTAACCAAGTATTCCAACTTTCCTCTTCTCATGATGTACCTGAAAAATGTTGATTGCTTCTTTCTGATGTTTCTTATGAGTTTCCTTTTTGTGTTGGCCTCTCTGAGAATTTCCTCATTGGTCTTTGTAGCTGTCCAGGGAACTTTCAACATTCTTCTGAGGAATCCCATCTCTGTGGAAAGGAATGACAAAGTACCTTCTTACATTGCCTAGAATAATCATGCCAAAATCGTATAATAAATAGTTTAAATGTATTAAAGTGAACAAGATGTGTAGAGACGGAAGAAAATCAATGTCAACACTGTAATGTCCAATTCTCGTTGCTCGCTGATTCAGGTGCGACATAAAGAGAAAGATAAAGGTTTATTGTAAGACTTTGACTTCAGTTTTAAAAAAATAATCTTCCTAATGGTAAGACATAATGTTAGTGAAAACGTTAAAACTGCAACAGGTTAAAAAGTTAACAAGTCAAGAGTTTTAAAAAGTTAGCTAACAAGTTACAAGTTTAAAAAGTTATATACAACAAGTTAAAACTACAACTCTTGCTGATTATCGTTTTTCCGCCACATTTTTTTCCAGTAAATGACTGCTTATCAGTTATGTCCAGCTTTTTAAAAAAAATTTTAATTTTTGTCCCCCATTTATTTAAAACGCCGTTTGCATTTAATATATTGTTTAATGTTTTAAATGTTACATTTTAAAGTTTCATAACGAGTTTTAAGACCGAAATTAGCTACATATAATGGCATCATTTGAGGAGTGTTCACGGTACGATCGTTCTGTAATACAGTCCATCTTCTACGTCTACCTAGCTGTTTTATGTGTTCTGTCACTAAAAAATAATAAGCTCTATATGTATATCGGAACCGCGATAGCTTAGTAGTTAATGAACTTGACTACAAAGAATAAGAGAAGGTATCACTGAGTACAACTGGACTGAAGGACATTCTCAGAACATACCAATTTGTTTTTCATATAAAAATTAACAACCACTCACCTTGTGCAACCAAAACGAAATGCTAAAAATGATTACTGGAAGAAGATGAAGCTAGATGGGTCACGTTTTTAGTCGAGATTCAAAGATCGGTACAAGAATTCCCAGACTTCAACAGTAAAAACTATATTATGTGGTGGAGTTGGCGATTATACGCAGTATGGACATGACATGGGACACATTGAACAAAAAACGATATCCAAATAAAGAAAGTGAGGAAACGGTTACTGTTTACAAGTTTTCGTCTGTAAAAAGGAGTTAACATGGTGCAGACTAGTTGCATTGTGGTTTATAGAAAGCTGCATTACCTGCGTCTTTTAGACAAACACATCCACCGTTTAGCATTCATTATTTAGTTAATGAATTTCTTTCCTTGCGGTCACTATTATCTGACTGATTAGATTTACCGGAGACCCCCACGAGGAGGTGAAGTGAGATCTTGATCGGCTATCCTTCACTGATCCTGATGCAAGCAGTCAGCTATGAGTCGTTGTTGTAAAGCAGAAATCAAATCGTCACCAGAATGGCCTCAACCTTTCAAATTAACGACAGTCGAGCCGCTCCCTGGGGACAAGGACCCGGCGCGCGATATGCGGTGCATACTAAGTTGTGGCCCTAAATAAGGAGAGCCCATTCTGGACTCCGATGCTGATTTGCTCAAGAAATTAGGTTTGTCATAGGAGCGGCTACGAAAGGAACCAAGTTTTGAAAAGATATATGGTTCAATGAGTGAGAGAGAAAGAGAGAAAGGAAGAGAGACAGAGAGAGAGAGAGAGAGAGAGAGAGAGAGAGAGAGAGAGAGAGAGAGAGAAGATTGCAAGTATTCAATAGTGTGGATGTGTTTTTTTCTATATGTTCTATCATGTGTGTTTATCCAAGTGTGTGTATCTTTGCTCGTGTACCCATGTGTATCTATGTGTATGTTACTGTGTACTTTACTGTGTGTACATTGGTGTAAGTATCTATGTCTGTGTGTGTAAATTGGTGTAAGTATCTATGTCTGTATGTGCACATTGGCGTAAGTATCTATGACTGTGTGTGTACCTTAATGTAAGTATCTATGTCTGTATGTACCTTAATGTAAGTATCTATGTCTGTGTGTACCTTTCAATGTAAGTATCTATGTCTGTGTGTACCTTTCAATGTAAGTATCTATGTCTGTGTGTGTACCTTAATGTAAGTGTCTATGTCTGTGTATACCTTAATGGGTAATTTCCTAGTTTGATCAGATATAGTATTTCAGTTTGGAAGAGTGATGTCCCCTAAAATATGTCTGCCAAAATACAGTGGTTCTACGCATTCTTGGCGTTGGGGTCATTACGCTGGCATGTAATCATTTCGGAGTATCTGTTGATTGGGCGTTGGGTCCAGGGGTTAGGTTTAGCTTTAGTGTTAAATATTTACAAATATATTATAACGCGTGACAAAAACGACGCCACTCGGCCTAATTATGATCTTCTGATCGAAGGGAATTGTGCGGCGCCAGTGTGAGTGACACATGCCAGCGTAATGACCCCAACGCCAAGAATGCGTAGAACCACTGTATTTTGGCAGACATATTTTAGGGGACATCACTCTTCCAAACTGAAATAATATATCTGATCAAACTAGGAAATTACCCCTTAATGTAAGTATCTATGTCTGTGTGTACCTTAATGTAAGTATCTATGTCTGTGTGTACCTTAATGTAAGTATCTATGTCTGTGTGTACCTTAATGTAAGTATCTATGTCTGTGTGTACCTTAATGTAAGTATCTATGTCTGTGATTACCTTAATGTAAGTATCTATGTCTGTGTGTGTACCTTAATGTAAGTATCTATGTCTGTGTGTGTACCTTAATATCTATGTCGGTGTGCGTACCTTAATGTAAGTATCTATGTCTGTGTGTGTACCTTAATGTAAGTATCTATGTGTGCCTTAATGTAAGTATCTATGTGTACCTTAATGTAAGTATCTATGTCTGTGTGTGTACCTTAATGTAAGTATCTATGTCTCTGTGTTTACCTTAATGTAAGTATCTATGTGTGCCTTAATGTAAGTATCTATGTGTGCCTTAATGTAAGTATCTATGTGTACCTTAATGTAAGTATCTATGTCTGTGTGTGTACCTTAATGTAAGTATCTATGTCTCTGTGTGTACCTTAATGTAAGTATCTATGTCTGTGTGTGTACCTTAATGTAAGTATCTATGTCTGTGTGTACCTTAATGTAAGTATCTATGTCTGTGTGTACCTTAATGTAAGTATCTATGTCTGTGTGTGTACCTTAATGTAAGTATCTATGTCTCTGTGTGTACCTTAATGTAAGTATCTATGTCTGTGTGTACCTTAATGTAAGTATCTATGTCTGTGTGTGTACCTTAATGTAAGTATCTATGTCTGTGTGTACCTTAATGTAAGTATCTATGTATGTGTGTACCTTAATGTAAGTATCTATGTATGTGTGTACCTTAATGTAAGTATCTATGTCTGTGTGTACCTTAATGTAAGTATCTATGTCTGTATGTACCTTAATGTAAGTATCTATGTCTGTGTGTACCTTAATGTAAGTATCGATGTCTATGTGGGCTCATCAGTGTCTGTGTCTATCTCTCTGTATGTGTACCAGCGTCTATGTTTGTATCTCAGAGTGTGAACTTGTGTGTGTTTGTGCCGGTGTGTCTGTGCGAGGTGTATATATACAACAAAATACAAGTAAGAGAACACATTATATTTTGTTATCAAAGTTTGCACTCTTTAACGCTAGAGTTAGAAAGTGCAGTTGTTGTACAACAATCATGTTGCATCACAACATATAAACATTGAAAGCGTTTGTTACATTTGGTTTGTTCGTCGATTATTTTTATTCAATTCTTTGTTGGTTTCTTGTTTCGCTCGTCCGAAAGATTGTTAATTTTGTCGTTTTTGTTTGTTGATTACTTAATTAATTTTATAGCTGATTGGTTCGTCTAGTTGTTCATTAGTTAGTTTATTTTTGTTGGCTTAATGTTTGGTCTAGTTGTTCATTAGCTAGTTTATTTGTTGCTTATTGTTTTGTCTAGTTGTTCATTAGCTAGTTTATTTGTTGCTTATTGTTTGGTCTAGTTGTTCATTAGCTAGTTTATTTGTTGCATATTGTTTGATCTAGTTGTTCATTAGTTAGGTTATTTGTTGCATATTGTTTGGTCTAGTTGTTCATTAGTTAGTTTATTTGTTGTTGCTTAATGTTTGGTCTAGTTGTTCATTAGCTAGTTTATTTGTTGTTGCTTAATGTTTGGTCTAGTAGTTCATTAGTTAGTTTATTTGTTGCATAATGTTTGGTCTAGTTGTTCATTAGCTAGTTTATTTGTTGTTGCTTAATGTTTGGTCTAGTTGTTCATTAGTTAGTTTATTTGTTGCATATTGTTTGGTCTAGTTGTTCATTAGCTAGTTTATTTGTTGCTTATTGTTTGGTCTAGTTGTTCATTAGTTAGTTTTTTGTTGTTGCTTAATGTTTGGTCTAGTTGTTCATTAGCTAGTTTATTTGTTGCTTATTGTTTGGTCTAGTTGTTCATTGGCGAGTTTTTTTGTTGCTTACTGTTTGGTCTAGTTGTTCATTATCTAGTTTATTTGTTGCATATTGTTTGGTCTAGTTGTTAATTAGCTAGTTTATTTGTTGCTTATTGTTTGGTCTAGTTGTTCATTAGCTAGTTTATTTGTTGCTTATTGTTTGGTCTAGTTGTTCAATAGTTAGTTTATTTGTTGTTGCTTAATGTTTGGTCTAGATGTTATTATTTGTTGCTTATTGTTTGGTCTAGTTGTTCATTAGTTAGTTTTTTGTTGTTGCTTAATGTTTGGTCTAGTTGTTCATTAGTTAGTTTATTTGTTGCATATTGTTTGGGCTAGTTGTTCATTAGCTAGTTTATTTGTTGCATATTGTTTGGTCTAGTTGTTCATTAGCTAGTTTATTTGTTGCTTATTGTTTGGTGTAGTTGTTCATTAGTTAGTTTTTTGTTGTTGCTTAATGTTTGGTCTAGATGTTCATTAGTTAGTTTATTTGTTGCATATTGTTTGGTCTAGTTGTTCATTAGTTAGTTTATTTGTTGTTGCTTAATGTTTGGTCTAGTTGTTCATTAGCTAGTTTATTTGTTGTTGCTTAATGTTTGGTCTAGTTGTTCATTAGTTAGTTTATTTGTAGCATAATGTTTGGTCTAGTTGTTCATTAGCTAGTTTATTTGTTGTTGCTTAATGTTTGGTCTAGTTGTTCATTAGTTAGTTTATTTGTTGCATATTGTTTGGTCTAGTTGTTCATTAGCTAGTTTATTTGTTGCATATTGTTTGATCTAGTTGTTCATTAGCTAGTTTATTTGTTGCTTAATGTTTGGTCTAGTTGTTCATTAGTTAGTTTTTTGTTGTTGCTTAATGTTTGGTCTAGCTGTTCATTAGCTAGTTTATTTGTTGCTTATTGTTTGGTCTAGTTGTTCATTAGTTAGTTTTTTGTTGTTGCTTAATGTTTGGTCTAGTTGTTCATTAGCTAGTTTATTTGTTGCTTATTGTTTGGTCTAATAATTCATTAGCTAGTTTATTTGTTGCATATTGTTTGATCAAGTTGTTCATTAGTTAGTTTATTTGTTGCATATTGTTTGGTCTAGTTGTTCATTAGTTAGTTTATTTGTTGCATATTGTTTGGTCTAGTTGTTCATTAGTTAGTTTTGTGTTGTTGCTTAATGTTTGGTCTAGTTGTTCATTAGCTAGTTTATTTGTTGCTTATTGTTTGGTCTAGTTGTTCATTAGTTAGTTTATTTGTTGTTGCTTAATGTTTGGTCTAGTTGTTCATTAGCTAGTTTATTTGTTGCATATTGTTTGGTCTAGTTGTTCATTAGTTAGATTATTTGTTGCATATTGTTTGGTCTAGTTGTTCATTAGTTAGTTTATTTGTTGCATATTGTTTGGTCTAGTTGTTCATTAGTTAGTTTTTTGTTGTTACTTATTGTTTGGTCTTGCTGTTCATTAGCTAGTTTATCATTTGCATATTGTTTGGTCTAGTTGTTCATTAGTTAGTTTATTTGTTGCATATTGTTTGGCCTAGTTGTTCATTAGCTAGTTTATTTGTTGCTTATTGTTTGGTCTAGTTGTTCATTAGCTAGTTTATTTGTTGTTGCTTAATGTTTGGTCTAGTTGTTCATTAGTTAATTTATTTGTTGCATATTGTTTGGTCTAGTTGTTCATTAGCGAGTTTTTTTGTTGCTTATTGTTTGGTCTAGTTGTTCATTAGTTAGTTTATTTGTTGCATATTGTTTGGTCTAGTTGTTCATTAGCTAGTTTATTTGTTGCTTATTGTTTGGTCTAGTTGTTCATTAGCTAGTTTATTTGTTGCTTATTGTTTGGTCTAGTTGTTCATTAGTTAGTTTTTTGTTGTTGCTTAATGTTTGGTCTAGTTGTTCATTAGTTAGTTTATTTGTTGCATAATGTTTGGTCTAGTTGTTCATTAGCTAGTTTATTTGTTGTTGCTTAATGTTTGGTCTAGTTGTTCATTAGTTAGTTTATTTGTTGCATATTGTTTGGTCTAGTTGTTCATTAGTTAGTTTTTTGTTGTTGCTTAATGTTTGGACTAGTTGTTCATTAACTAGTTTATTTGTTGCTTATTGTTTGGTCTAGTTGTTCATTAGCGAGTTTTTTTGTTGCTTACTGTTTGGTCTAGTTGTTCATTATCTAGTTTATTTGTTGCATATTGTTTGGTCTAGTTGTTCATTAGCTAGTTTATTTGTTGCTTATTGTTTGGTCTAGTTGTTCATTAGCTAGTTTATTTGTTGCTTATTGTTTGGTCTAGTTGTTCATTAGTTAGTTTATTTGTTGTTGCTTAATGTTTGGTCTAGATGTTATTATTTGTTGCTTATTGTTTGGTCTAGTTGTTAATTAGTTAGTTTTTTGTTGTTGCTTAATGTTTGGTCTAGTTGTTCATTAGCTAGTTTATTTGTTGCATATTGTTTGGTCTAGTTGTTCATTAGCTAGTTTTTTTGTTTCATATTGTTTGGTCTAGTTGTTCATTAGCTAGTTTATTTGTTGCTTATTGTTTGGTGTAGTTGTTCATTAGTTAGTTTTTTGTTGTTGCTTAATGTTTGGTCTAGATGTTCATTAGTTAGTTTATTTGTTGCATATTGTTTGGTCTAGTTGTTCATTAGTTAGTTTATTTGTTGTTGCTTAATGTTTGGTCTAGTTGTTCATTAGCTAGTTTATTTGTTGTTGCTTAATGTTTGGTCTAGTTGTTCATTAGTTAGTTTATTTGTTGCATAATGTTTTGTCTAGTTGTTCATTAGCTAGTTTATTTGTTGTTGCTTAATGTTTGGTCTAGTTGTTCATTAGTTAGTTTATTTGTTGCATATTGTTTGGTCTAGTTGTTCATTAGCTAGTTTATTTGTTGCATATTGTTTGATCTAGTTGTTCATTAGCTAGTTTATTTGTTGCTTATTGTTTGGTCTAGTTGTTCATTAGTTAGTTTTTTGTTGTTGCTTAATGTTTGGTCTAGCTGTTCATTAGCTAGTTTATTTGTTGCTTATTGTTTGGTCTAGTTGTTCATTAGTTAGTTTTTTGTTGTTGCTTAATGTTTGGTCTAGTTATTCATTAGCTAGTTTATTTGTTGCATATTGCTTGGTCTAGTAATTCATTAGCTAGTTTATTTGTTGCATATTGTTTGATCAAGTTGTTCATTAGTTAGTTTACTTGTTGCATATTGTTTGGTCTAGTTGTTCATTAGTTAGTTTTTTTGTTGCATATTGTTTGGTCTAGTTGTTCATTAGTTAGTTTTGTGTTGTTGCTTAATGTTTGGTCTAGTTGTTCATTAGCTAGTTTATTTGTTGCTTATTGTTTGGTCTAGTTGTTCATTAGTTAGTTTATTTGTTGTTGCTTAATGTTTGGTCTAGTTGTTCATTAGCTAGTTTATTTGTTGCATATTGTTTGGTCTAGTTGTTCATTAGTTAGATTATTTGTTGCATATTGTTTGATCTAGTTGTTCATTAGTTAGTTTATTTGTTGCATATTGTTTGGTCTAGTTGTTCATTAGTTAATTTTTTGTTGTTGCTTAATGTTTGGTCTAGTTGTTCAATAGCTAGTTTATTTGTTGCTTATTGTTTGGTCTAGTTGTTCATTAGTTAGTTTATTTGTTGTTGCATAATGTTTGGTCTGGTTGTTCATTAGCAAGTTTATTTGTTGCTTATTGTTTGGTCTAGTTGTTCATTAGTTAGTTTTTTGTTGTTGCTTAATGTTTGGTCTAGTTGTTCATTAGCTAGTTTTTTTGTTGCTTATTGTTTGGTCTAGTTGTTCATTAGTTAGTTTTTTGTTGTTGCTTATTGTTTGGTCTAGTTGTTCATTAGTTAGTTTTTTTGTTGTTGCTTAATGTTTGGTCTAGTTGTTCATTAGATAGTTTATTTGTTGCTTATTCTTTGGTCTAGTTGTTCATTAGTTAGTTTTTTGCTGTTACTTATTGTTTGGTCTTGTTGTTCATTAGCTAGTTTATCATTTGCATATTGTTTGGTCTAGTTGTTCATTAGTTAGTTTATTTGTTGCATATTGTTTGGCCTAGTTGTTCATTAGCTAGTTTATTTGTTGCTTATTGTTTGGTCTAGTTGTTCATTAGCTAGTTTATTTGTTGTTGCTTAATGTTTGGTCGAGTTGTTCATTAGTTAATTTATTTGTTGCATATTGTTTGGTCTAGTTGTTCATTAGCGAGTTTTGTTGTTGCTTATTGTTTGGTCTAGTTGTTCATTAGTTAGTTTATTTGTTGCATATTGTTTGGTCTAGTTGTTCATTAGCTAGTTTATTTGTTGCTTATTGTTTGGTCTAGTTGTTCATTAGCTAGTTTATTTGTTGCTTATTGTTTGGTCTAGTTGTTCATTAGTTAGTTTTTTGTTGTTGCTTAATGTTTGGTCTAGTTGTTCATTAGTTAGTTTATTTGTTGCTTATTGTTTGGTCTAGTTGTTCATTAGTTAGTTTTTTGTTGTTGCTTCATGTTTGGTCTAGTTGTTCATTAGCTATTTTATTTGTTGCATATTGTTTGGTCTAGTTGTTCATTAGCTAGTTTATTTGTTGCATATTGTTTGGTCTAGTTGTTCATTAGCTAGTTTATTTGTTGCTTATTGTTTGGTCTAGTTGTTCATTAGTTAGTTTTTTGTTGTTGCTTAATGTTTGGTCTAGTTGTTCATTAGTTAATTTATTTGTTGCTTATTGTTTGATCTAGTTGTTCATTAGTTAGTTTTTTGTTGTTGCTTAATGTTTGGTCTAGTTATTCATTAGCTAGTTTATTTGTTGCATATTGCTTGGTCTAGTAATTCATTAGCTAGTTTATTTGTTGCATATTGTTTGATCAAGTTGTTCATTAGTTAGTTTACTTGTTGCATATTGTTTGGTCTAGTTGTTCATTAGTTAGTTTTTTTGTTGCATATTGTTTGGTCTAGTTGTTCATTAGTTAGTTTTGTGTTGTTGCTTAATGTTTGGTCTAGTTGTTCATTAGCTAGTTTATTTGTTGCTTATTGTTTGGTCTAGTTGTTCATTAGTTAGTTTATTTGTTGTTGCTTAATGTTTGGTCTAGTTGTTCATTAGCTAGTTTATTTGTTGCATATTGTTTGGTCTAGTTGTTCATTAGTTAGATTATTTGTTGCATATTGTTTGATCTAGTTGTTCATTAGTTAGTTTATTTGTTGCATATTGTTTGGTCTAGTTGTTCATTAGTTAATTTTTTGTTGTTGCTTAATGTTTGGTCTAGTTGTTCAATAGCTAGTTTATTTGTTGCTTATTGTTTGGTCTAGTTGTTCATTAGTTAGTTTATTTGTTGTTGCATAATGTTTGGTCTGGTTGTTCATTAGCAAGTTTATTTGTTGCTTATTGTTTGGTCTAGTTGTTCATTAGTTAGTTTTTTGTTGTTGCTTAATGTTTGGTCTAGTTGTTCATTAGCTAGTTTTTTTGTTGCTTATTGTTTGGTCTAGTTGTTCATTAGTTAGTTTTTTGTTGTTGCTTATTGTTTGGTCTAGTTGTTCATTAGTTAGTTTTTTTGTTGTTGCTTAATGTTTGGTCTAGTTGTTCATTAGATAGTTTATTTGTTGCTTATTCTTTGGTCTAGTTGTTCATTAGTTAGTTTTTTGCTGTTACTTATTGTTTGGTCTTGTTGTTCATTAGCTAGTTTATCATTTGCATATTGTTTGGTCTAGTTGTTCATTAGTTAGTTTATTTGTTGCATATTGTTTGGCCTAGTTGTTCATTAGCTAGTTTATTTGTTGCTTATTGTTTGGTCTAGTTGTTCATTAGCTAGTTTATTTGTTGTTGCTTAATGTTTGGTCGAGTTGTTCATTAGTTAATTTATTTGTTGCATATTGTTTGGTCTAGTTGTTCATTAGCGAGTTTTGTTGTTGCTTATTGTTTGGTCTAGTTGTTCATTAGTTAGTTTATTTGTTGCATATTGTTTGGTCTAGTTGTTCATTAGCTAGTTTATTTGTTGCTTATTGTTTGGTCTAGTTGTTCATTAGCTAGTTTATTTGTTGCTTATTGTTTGGTCTAGTTGTTCATTAGTTAGTTTTTTGTTGTTGCTTAATGTTTGGTCTAGTTGTTCATTAGTTAGTTTATTTGTTGCTTATTGTTTGGTCTAGTTGTTCATTAGTTAGTTTTTTGTTGTTGCTTCATGTTTGGTCTAGTTGTTCATTAGCTAGTTTATTTGTTGCATATTGTTTGGTCTAGTTGTTCATTAGCTAGTTTATTTGTTGCATATTGTTTGGTCTAGTTGTTCATTAGCTAGTTTATTTGTTGCTTATTGTTTGGTCTAGTTGTTCATTAGTTAGTTTTTTGTTGTTGCTTAATGTTTGGTCTAGTTGTTCATTAGTTAATTTATTTGTTGCTTATTGTTTGATCTAGTTGTTCATTAGTTAGTTTTTTGTTGTTGCTTAATGTTTGGTCTAGTTGTTCAATAGCTAGTTTATTTGTTGCATATTGCTTGGTCTAGTTGTTCATTAGTTAGTTTTTTGTTGTTACTTATTGTTTGGTCTTGTTGTTCTATTAGCTAGTTTATTATTTGCATATTGTTTGGTCTAGTTGTTCATTAGTTAGTTTATTTGTTGCATATTGTTTGGCCTAGTTGTTCATTAGCTAGTTTATTTGTTGTTGCTTAATGTTTGGTCTAGTTGTTCATTAGTTAATTTATTTGTTGCATATTGTTTGGTCTAGTTGTTCATTAGCGAGTTTTTTTGTTGCTTATTGTTTGGTCTAGTTGTTCATTAGTTAGTTTATTTGTTGCATATTGTTTGGTCTAGTTGTTCATTAGCTAGTTTATTTGTTGCTTATTGTTTGGTCTAGTTGTTCATTAGCTAGTTTATTTGTTGCTTATTGTTTGGTCTAGTTGTTCATTAGTTAGTTTTTTGTTGTTGCTTAATGTTTGGTCTAGATGTTCATTAGTTAGTTTATTTGTTGCTTATTGTTTGGTCTAGTTGTTCATTAGTTAGTTTTTTGTTGTTGCTTAATGTTTGGTCTAGTTGTTCATTAGCTAGTTTATTTGTTGCATATTGTTTGGTCTAGTTGTTCATTAGCTAGTTTATTTGTTGCATATTGTTTGGTCTAGTTGTTCATTAGCTAGTTTTTTTGTTGCTTATTGTTTGGTCTAGTTGTTCATTAGTTAGTTTTTTGTTGTTGCTTATTGTTTGGTCTAGTTGTTCATTAGTTAGTTTTTTTGTTGTTGCTTAATGTTTGGTCTAATTGTTCATTAGCTAGTTTATCATTTGCATATTGTTTGGTCTAGTTGTTCATTAGTTAGTTTATTTGTTGCATATTGTTTGGCCTAGTTGTTCATTAGCTAGTTTATTTGTTGCTTATTGTTTGGTCTAGTTGTTCATTAGTTAGTTTTTTGTTGTTGCTTAATGTTTGGTCTAGTTGTTCATTAGTTAGTTTATTTGTTGCTTATTGTTTGGTCTAGTTGTTCATTAGTTAGTTTTTTGTTGTTGCTTCATGTTTGGTCTAGTTGTTCATTAGCTAGTTTATTTGTTGCATATTGTTTGGTCTAGTTGTTCATTAGCTAGTTTATTTGTTGCATATTGTTTGGTCTAGTTGTTCATTAGCTAGTTTATTTGTTGCTTATTGTTTGGTCTAGTTGTTCATTAGTTAGTTTTTTGTTGTTGCTTAATGTTTGGTCTAGTTGTTCATTAGCTAGTTTATTTGTTGCTTATTGTTTGATCTAGTTGTTCATTAGTTAGATTTTTGTTGTTGCTTAATATTTGGTCTAGTTGTTCAATAGCTAGTTTATTTGTTGCATATTGCTTGGTCTAGTTGTTCATTAGTTAGTTTTTTGTTGTTACTTATTGTTTGGTCTAGTTGTTCATTAGTTAGTTTATTTGTTGCTTATTGTTTGGTCTAGTTGTTCATTAGTTAGTTTTTTGTTGTTGCTTCATGTTTGGTCTAGTTGTTCATTAGCTAGTTTATTTGTTGCTTATTGTTTGGTCTAGTTGTTCATTAGCTAGTTTATTTGTTGCTTATTGTTTGGTCTAGTTGTTCATTAGTTAGTTTTTTGTTGTTGCTTAATGTTTGGTCTAGTTGTTCATTAGTTAGTTTATTTGTTGCATAATGTTTGGTCTAGTTGTTCATTAGCTAGTTTATTTGTTGTTGCTTAATGTTTGGTCTAGTTGTTCATTAGTTAGTTTATTTGTTGCATATTGTTTGGTCTAGTTGTTCATTAGTTAGTTTTTTGTTGTTGCTTAATGTTTGGACTAGTTGTTCATTAACTAGTTTATTTGTTGCTTATTGTTTGGTCTAGTTGTTCATTAGCGAGTTTTTTTGTTGCTTACTGTTTGGTCTAGTTGTTCATTATCTAGTTTATTTGTTGCATATTGTTTGGTCTAGTTGTTCATTATCTAGTTTATTTGTTGCATATTGTTTGGTCTAGTTGTTCATTAACTAGTTTATTTGTTGCTTATTGTTTGGTCTAGTTGTTCATTAGTTAGTTTATTTGTTGTTGCTTAATGTTTGGTCTAGATGTTATTATTTGTTGCTTATTGTTTGGTCTAGTTGTTCATTAGTTAGTTTTTTGTTGTTGCTTAATGTTTGGTCTAGTTGTTCATTAGCTAGTTTATTTGTTGCATATTGTTTGGTCTAGTTGTTCATTAGCTAGTTTTTTTGTTTCATATTGTTTGGTCTAGTTGTTCATTAGCTAGTTTATTTGTTGCTTATTGTTTGGTGTAGTTGTTCATTAGTTAGTTTTTTGTTGTTGCTTAATGTTTGGTCTAGATGTTCATTAGTTAGTTTATTTGTTGCATATTGTTTGGTCTAGTTGTTCATTAGTTAGTTTATTTGTTGTTGCTTAATGTTTGGTCTAGTTGTTCATTAGCTAGTTTATTTGTTGTTGCTTAATGTTTGGTCTAGTTGTTCATTAGTTAGTTTATTTGTTGCATAATGTTTTGTCTAGTTGTTCATTAGCTAGTTTATTTGTTGTTGCTTAATGTTTGGTCTAGTTGTTCATTAGTTAGTTTATTTGTTGCATATTGTTTGGTCTAGTTGTTCATTAGCTAGTTTATTTGTTGCATATTGTTTGATCTAGTTGTTCATTAGCTAGTTTATTTGTTGCTTATTGTTTGGTCTAGTTGTTCATTAGTTAGTTTTTTGTTGCTGCTTAATGTTTGGTCTAGTTGTTCATTAGCTAGTTTATTTGTTGCTTATTGTTTGGTCTAGTTGTTCATTAGTTAGTTTTTTGTTGTTGCTTAATGTTTGGTCTAGTTGTTCATTAGCTAGTTTATTTGTTGCATATTGCTTGGTCTAGTAATTCATTAGCTAGTTTATTTGTTGCATATTGTTTGATCAAGTTGTTCATTAGTTAGTTTACTTGTTGCATATTGTTTGGTCTAGTTGTTCATTAGTTAGTTTTTTTGTTGCATATTGTTTGGTCTAGTTGTTCATTAGTTAGTTTTGTGTTGTTGCTTAATGTTTGGTCTAGTTGTTCATTAGCTAGTTTATTTGTTGCTTATTGTTTGGTCTAGTTGTTCATTAGTTAGTTTATTTGTTGTTGCTTAATGTTTGGTCTAGTTGTTCATTAGCTAGTTTATTTGTTGCACATTGTTTGGTCTAGTTGTTCATTAGTTAGATTATTTGTTGCATATTGTTTGATCTAGTTGTTCATTAGTTAGTTTATTTGTTGCATATTGTTTGGTCTAGTTGTTCATTAGTTAATTTTTTGTTGTTGCTTAATGTTTGGTCTAGTTGTTCAATAGCTAGTTTATTTGTTGCTTATTGTTTGGTCTAGTTGTTCATTAGTTAGTTTATTTGTTGTTGCATAATGTTTGGTCTGGTTGTTCATTAGCAAGTTTATTTGTTGCTTATTGTTTGGTCTAGTTGTTCATTAGTTAGTTTTTTGTTGTTGCTTAATGTTTGGTCTAGTTGTTCATTAGCTAGTTTTTTTGTTGCTTATTGTTTGGTCTAGTTGTTCATTAGTTAGTTTTTTGTTGTTGCTTATTGTTTGGTCTAGTTGTTCATTAGTTAGTTTTTTTGTTGTTGCTTAATGTTTGGTCTAGTTGTTCATTAGATAGTTTATTTGTTGCTTATTCTTTGGTCTAGTTGTTCATTAGTTAGTTTTTTGCTGTTACTTATTGTTTGGTCTTGTTGTTCATTAGCTAGTTTATCATTTGCATATTGTTTGGTCTAGTTGTTCATTAGTTAGTTTATTTGTTGCATATTGTTTGGCCTAGTTGTTCATTAGCTAGTTTATTTGTTGCTTATTGTTTGGTCTAGTTGTTCATTAGCTAGTTTATTTGTTGTTGCTTAATGTTTGGTCGAGTTGTTCATTAGTTAATTTATTTGTTGCATATTGTTTGGTCTAGTTGTTCATTAGCGAGTTTTGTTGTTGCTTATTGTTTGGTCTAGTTGTTCATTAGTTAGTTTATTTGTTGCATATTGTTTGGTCTAGTTGTTCATTAGCTAGTTTATTTGTTGCTTATTGTTTGGTCTAGTTGTTCATTAGCTAGTTTATTTGTTGCTTATTGTTTGGTCTAGTTGTTCATTAGTTAGTTTTTTGTTGTTGCTTAATGTTTGGTCTAGTTGTTCATTAGTTAGTTTATTTGTTGCTTATTGTTTGGTCTAGTTGTTCATTAGTTAGTTTTTTGTTGTTGCTTCATGTTTGGTCTAGTTGTTCATTAGCTAGTTTATTTGTTGCATATTGTTTGGTCTAGTTGTTCATTAGCTAGTTTATTTGTTGCATATTGTTTGGTCTAGTTGTTCATTAGCTAGTTTATTTGTTGCTTATTGTTTGGTCTAGTTGTTCATTAGTTAGTTTTTTGTTGTTGCTTAATGTTTGGTCTAGTTGTTCATTAGCTAGTTTATTTGTTGCTTATTGTTTGATCTAGTTGTTCATTAGTTAGTTTTTTGTTGTTGCTTAATGTTTGGTCTAGTTGTTCAATAGCTAGTTTATTTGTTGCATATTGCTTGGTCTAGTTGTTCATTAGTTAGTTTTTTGTTGTTACTTATTGTTTGGTCTTGTTGTTCTATTAGCTAGTTTATTATTTGCATATTGTTTGGTCTAGTTGTTCATTAGTTAGTTTATTTGTTGCATATTGTTTGGCCTAGTTGTTCATTAGCTAGTTTATTTGTTGTTGCTTAATGTTTGGTCTAGTTGTTCATTAGTTAATTTATTTGTTGCATATTGTTTGGTCTAGTTGTTCATTAGCGAGTTTTTTTGTTGCTTATTGTTTGGTCTAGTTGTTCATTAGTTAGTTTATTTGTTGCATATTGTTTGGTCTAGTTGTTCATTAGCTAGTTTATTTGTTGCTTATTGTTTGGTCTAGTTGTTCATTAGCTAGTTTATTTGTTGCTTATTGTTTGGTCTAGTTGTTCATTAGTTAGTTTTTTGTTGTTGCTTAATGTTTGGTCTAGATGTTCATTAGTTAGTTTATTTGTTGCTTATTGTTTGGTCTAGTTGTTCATTAGTTAGTTTTTTGTTGTTGCTTAATGTTTGGTCTAGTTGTTCATTAGCTAGTTTATTTGTTGCATATTGTTTGGTCTAGTTGTTCATTAGCTAGTTTATTTGTTGCATATTGTTTGGTCTAGTTGTTCATTAGCTAGTTTTTTTGTTGCTTATTGTTTGGTCTAGTTGTTCATTAGTTAGTTTTTTGTTGTTGCTTATTGTTTGGTCTAGTTGTTCATTAGTTAGTTTTTTTGTTGTTGCTTAATGTTTGGTCTAGTTGTTCATTAGCTAGTTTATCATTTGCATATTGTTTGGTCTAGTTGTTCATTAGTTAGTTTATTTGTTGCATATTGTTTGGCCTAGTTGTTCATTAGCTAGTTTATTTGTTGCTTATTGTTTGGTCTAGTTGTTCATTAGTTAGTTTTTTGTTGTAGCTTAATGTTTGGTCTAGTTGTTCATTAGTTATTTTATTTGTTGCTTATTGTTTGGTCTAGTTGTTCATTAGTTAGTTTTTTGTTGTTGCTTCATGTTTGGTCTAGTTGTTCATTAGCTAGTTTATTTGTTGCATATTGTTTGGTCTAGTTGTTCATTAGCTAGTTTATTTGTTGCATATTGTTTGGTCTAGTTGTTCATTAGCTAGTTTATTTGTTGCTTATTGTTTGGTCTAGTTGTTCATTAGTTAGTTTTTTGTTGTTGCTTAATGTTTGGTCTAGTTGTTCATTAGCTAGTTTATTTGTTGCTTATTGTTTGATCTAGTTGTTCATTAGTTAGATTTTTGTTGTTGCTTAATGTTTGGTCTAGTTGTTCAATAGCTAGTTTATTTGTTGCATATTGCTTGGTCTAGTTGTTCATTAGTTAGTTTTTTGTTGTTACTTATTGTTTGGTCTTGTTGTTCTATTAGCTAGTTTATTATTTGCATATTGTTTGGTCTAGTTGTTCATTAGTTAGTTTATTTGTTGCATATTGTTTGGCCTAGTTGTTCATTAGCTAGTTTATTTGTTGTTGCTTAATGTTTGGTCTAGTTGTTCATTAGTTAATTTATTTGTTGCATATTGTTTGGTCTAGTTGTTCATTAGTTAGTTTTTTTGTTGCTTATTGTTTGGTCTAGTTGTTCATTAGTTAGTTTATTTGTTGCATATTGTTTGGTCTAGTTGTTCATTAGCTAGTTTATTTGTTGCTTATTGTTTGGTCTAGTTGTTCATTAGCTAGTTTATTTGTTGCTTATTGTTTGGTCTAGTTGTTCATTAGTTAGTTTTTTGTTGTTGCTTAATGTTTGGTCTAGATGTTCATTAGTTAGTTTATTTGTTGCTTATTGTTTGGTCTAGTTGTTCATTAGTTAGTTTTTTGTTGTTGCTTAATGTTTGGTCTAGTTGTTCATTAGCTAGTTTATTTGTTGCATATTGTTTGGTCTAGTTGTTCATTAGCTAGTTTATTTGTTGCATATTGTTTGGTCTAGTTGTTCATTAGCTAGTTTTTTTGTTGCTTATTGTTTGGTCTAGTTGTTCATTAGTTAGTTTTTTGTTGTTGCTTATTGTTTGGTCTAGTTGTTCATTAGTTAGTTTTTTTGTTGTTGCTTAATGTTTGGTCTAGTTGTTCATTAGCTAGTTTATTTGTTGCTTATTCTTTGGTCTAGTTGTTCATTAGTTAGTTTTTTGTTGTTACTTATTGTTTGGTCTTGTTGTTCATTAGCTAGTTTATCATTTGCATATTGTTTGGTCTAGTTGTTCATTAGTTAGTTTATTTGTTGCATATTGTTTGGCCTAGTTGTTCATTAGCTAGTTTATTTGTTGCTTATTGTTTGGTCTAGTTGTTCATTAGCTAGTTTATTTGTTGTTGCTTAATGTTTGGTCTAGTTGTTCATTAGTTAATTTATTTGTTGCATATTGTTTGGTCTAGTTGTTCATTAGCGAGTTTTTTTGTTGCTTATTGTTTGGGCTAGTTGTTCATTAGTTAGTTTATTTGTTGCATATTGTTTGGTCTAGTTGTTCATTAGTTAGTTTATTTGTTGTTGCATAATGTTTGGTCTAGTTGTTCATTAGCTAGTTTATTTGTTGCTTATTGTTTGGTCTAGTTGTTCATTAGTTAGTTTTTTGTTGTTGCTTAATGTTTGGTCTAGTTGTTCATTAGTTAGTTTATTTGTTGCTTATTGTTTGGTCTAGTTGTTCATTAGTTAGTTTTTTGTTGTTGCTTAATGTTTGGTCTAGTTGTTCATTAGCTAGTTTATTTGTTGCATATTGTTTGGTCTAGTTGTTCATTAGCTAGTTTATTTGTTGCATATTGTTTGGTCTAGTTGTTCATTAGCTAGTTTATTTGTTGCTTATTGTTTGGTCTAGTTGTTCATTAGTTAGTTTTTTGTTGTTGCTTAATGTTTGGTCTAGTTGTTCATTAGCTAGTTTATTTGTTGCTTATTGTTTGGTCTAGTTGTTCATTAGTTAGTTTTTTGTTGTTGCTTAATGTTTGGTCTAGTTGTTCAATAGCTAGTTTATTTGTTGCATATTGCTTGGTCTAGTTGTTCATTAGTTAGTTTTTTGTTGTTACTTATTGTTTGGTCTTGTTGTTCTATTAGCTAGTTTATTATTTGCATATTGTTTGGTCTAGTTGTTCATTAGTTAGTTTATTTGTTGCATATTGTTTGGCCTAGTTGTTCATTAGCTAGTTTATTTGTTGTTGCTTAATGTTTGGTCTAGTTGTTCATTAGTTAATTTATTTGTTGCATATTGTTTGGTCTAGTTGTTCATTAGCGAGTTTTTTTGTTGCTTATTGTTTGGTCTAGTTGTTCATTAGTTAGTTTATTTGTTGCATATTGTTTGGTCTAGTTGTTCATTAGCTAGTTTATTTGTTGCTTATTGTTTGGTCTAGTTGTTCATTAGCTAGTTTATTTGTTGCTTATTGTTTGGTCTAGTTGTTCATTAGTTAGTTTTTTGTTGTTGCTTAATGTTTGGTCTAGATGTTCATTAGTTAGTTTATTTGTTGCTTATTGTTTGGTCTAGTTGTTCATTAGTTAGTTTTTTGTTGTTGCTTAATGTTTGGTCTAGTTGTTCATTAGCTAGTTTATTTGTTGCATATTGTTTGGTCTAGTTGTTCATTAGCTAGTTTATTTGTTGCATATTGTTTGGTCTAGTTGTTCATTAGCTAGTTTATTTGTTGCTTATTGTTTGGTCTAGTTGTTCATTAGTTAGTTTTTTGTTGTTGCTTAATGTTTGGTCTAGTTGTTCATTAGCTAGTTTATTTGTTGCTTATTGTTTGGTCTAGTTGTTCATTAGTTAGTTTTTTGTTGTTGCTTAATGTTTGGTCTAGTTGTTCATTAGTTAGTTTATTTGTTGTTGCTTAATGTTTGGTCTAGTTGTTCATTAGTTAGTTTATTTGTTGTTGCTTAATGTTTGGTCTAGTTGTTCATTAGCTAGTTTATTTGTTGCATATTGTTTGGTCTAGTTGTTCATTAGCTAGTTTATTTGTTGCATATTGTTTGGTCTAGTTGTTCATTAGTTAGTTTTTTGTTGTTGCTTATTGTTTGGTCTAGTTGTTCATTAGCTAGTTTATTTGTTGCTTATTCTTTGGTCTAGTTGTTCATTAGTTAGTTTTTTGTTGTTACTTATTGTTTGGTCTTGTTGTTCATTAGCTAGTTTATCATTTGCATATTGTTTGGTCTAGTTGTTCATTAGTTAGTTTATTTGTTGCATATTGTTTGGTCTAGTTGTTCATTAGTTAATTTTTTGTTGTTGCTTAATGTTTGGTCTAGTTGTTCAATAGCTAGTTTATTTGTTGCTTATTGTTTGGTCTAGTTGTTCATTAGTTAGTTTATTTGTTGTTGCATAATGTTTGGTCTGGTTGTTCATTAGCAAGTTTATTTGTTGCTTATTGTTTGGTCTAGTTGTTCATTAGTTAGTTTTTTGTTGTTGCTTAATGTTTGGTCTAGTTGTTCATTAGCTAGTTTTTTTGTTGCTTATTGTTTGGTCTAGTTGTTCATTAGTTAGTTTTTTGTTGTTGCTTATTGTTTGGTCTAGTTGTTCATTAGTTAGTTTTTTTGTTGTTGCTTAATGTTTGGTCTAGTTGTTCATTAGCTAGTTTATTTGTTGCTTATTCTTTGGTCTAGTTGTTCATTAGTTAGTTTTTTGTTGTTACTTATTGTTTGGTCTTGTTGTTCATTAGCTAGTTTATCATTTGCATATTGTTTGGTCTAGTTGTTCATTAGTTAGTTTTTTGTTGTTGCTTCATGTTTGGTCTAGTTGTTCATTAGCTAGTTTATTTGTTGCATATTGTTTGGTCTAGTTGTTCATTAGCTAGTTTATTTGTTGCATATTGTTTGGTCTAGTTGTTCATTAGCTAGTTTATTTGTTGCTTATTGTTTGGTCTAGTTGTTCATTAGTTAGTTTTTTGTTGTTGCTTAATGTTTGGTCTAGTTGTTCAATAGCTAGTTTATTTGTTGCATATTGCTTGGTCTAGTTGTTCATTAGTTAGTTTTTTGTTGTTACTTATTGTTTGGTCTTGTTGTTCTATTAGCTAGTTTATTATTTGCATATTGTTTGGTCTAGTTGTTCATTAGTTAGTTTATTTGTTGCATATTGTTTGGCCTAGTTGTTCATTAGCTAGTTTATTTGTTGTTGCTTAATGTTTGGTCTAGTTGTTCATTAGTTAATTTATTTGTTGCATATTGTTTGGTCTAGTTGTTCATTAGCGAGTTTTTTTGTTGCTTATTGTTTGGTCTAGTTGTTCATTAGTTAGTTTATTTGTTGCATATTGTTTGGTCTAGTTGTTCATTAGCTAGTTTATTTGTTGCTTATTGTTTGGTCTAGTTGTTCATTAGCTAGTTTATTTGTTGCTTATTGTTTGGTCTAGTTGTTCATTAGTTAGTTTTTTGTTGTTGCTTAATGTTTGGTCTAGATGTTCATTAGTTAGTTTATTTGTTGCTTATTGTTTGGTCTAGTTGTTCATTAGTTAGTTTTTTGTTGTTGCTTAATGTTTGGTCTAGTTGTTCATTAGCTAGTTTATTTGTTGCATATTGTTTGGTCTAGTTGTTCATTAGCTAGTTTATTTGTTGCATATTGTTTGGTCTAGTTGTTCATTAGCTAGTTTATTTGTTGCTTATTGTTTGGTCTAGTTGTTCATTAGTTAGTTTTTTGTTGTTGCTTAATGTTTGGTCTAGTTGTTCATTAGCTAGTTTATTTGTTGCTTATTGTTTGGTCTAGTTGTTCATTAGTTAGTTTTTTGTTGTTGCTTAATGTTTGGTCTAGTTGTTCATTAGTTAGTTTATTTGTTGTTGCTTAATGTTTGGTCTAGTTGTTCATTAGTTAGTTTATTTGTTGTTGCTTAATGTTTGGTCTAGTTGTTCATTAGCTAGTTTATTTGTTGCATATTGTTTGGTCTAGTTGTTCATTAGCTAGTTTATTTGTTGCATATTGTTTGGTCTAGTTGTTCATTAGTTAGTTTTTTGTTGTTGCTTATTGTTTGGTCTAGTTGTTCATTAGCTAGTTTATTTGTTGCTTATTCTTTGGTCTAGTTGTTCATTAGTTAGTTTTTTGTTGTTACTTATTGTTTGGTCTTGTTGTTCATTAGCTAGTTTATCATTTGCATATTGTTTGGTCTAGTTGTTCATTAGTTAGTTTATTTGTTGCATATTGTTTGGTCTAGTTGTTCATTAGTTAATTTTTTGTTGTTGCTTAATGTTTGGTCTAGTTGTTCAATAGCTAGTTTATTTGTTGCTTATTGTTTGGTCTAGTTGTTCATTAGTTAGTTTATTTGTTGTTGCATAATGTTTGGTCTGGTTGTTCATTAGCAAGTTTATTTGTTGCTTATTGTTTGGTCTAGTTGTTCATTAGTTAGTTTTTTGTTGTTGCTTAATGTTTGGTCTAGTTGTTCATTAGCTAGTTTTTTTGTTGCTTATTGTTTGGTCTAGTTGTTCATTAGTTAGTTTTTTTGTTGTTGCTTATTGTTTGGTCTAGTTGTTCATTAGTTAGTTTTTTTGTTGTTGCTTAATGTTTGGTCTAGTTGTTCATTAGCTAGTTTATTTGTTGCTTATTCTTTGGTCTAGTTGTTCATTAGTTAGTTTTTTGTTGTTACTTATTGTTTGGTCTTGTTGTTCATTAGCTAGTTTATCATTTGCATATTGTTTGGTCTAGTTGTTCATTAGTTAGTTTTTTGTTGTTGCTTCATGTTTGGTCTAGTTGTTCATTAGCTAGTTTATTTGTTGCATATTGTTTGGTCTAGTTGTTCATTAGCTAGTTTATTTGTTGCATATTGTTTGGTCTAGTTGTTCATTAGCTAGTTTATTTGTTGCTTATTGTTTGGTCTAGTTGTTCATTAGTTAGTTTTTTGTTGTTGCTTAATGTTTGGTCTAGTTGTTCAATAGCTAGTTTATTTGTTGCATATTGCTTGGTCTAGTTGTTCATTAGTTAGTTTTTTGTTGTTACTTATTGTTTGGTCTTGTTGTTCTATTAGCTAGTTTATTATTTGCATATTGTTTGGTCTAGTTGTTCATTAGTTAGTTTATTTGTTGCATATTGTTTGGCCTAGTTGTTCATTAGCTAGTTTATTTGTTGTTGCTTAATGTTTGGTCTAGTTGTTCATTAGTTAATTTATTTGTTGCATATTGTTTGGTCTAGTTGTTCATTAGCGAGTTTTTTTGTTGCTTATTGTTTGGTCTAGTTGTTCATTAGTTAGTTTATTTGTTGCATATTGTTTGGTCTAGTTGTTCATTAGCTAGTTTATTTGTTGCTTATTGTTTGGTCTAGTTGTTCATTAGCTAGTTTATTTGTTGCTTATTGTTTGGTCTAGTTGTTCATTAGTTAGTTTTTTGTTGTTGCTTAATGTTTGGTCTAGATGTTCATTAGTTAGTTTATTTGTTGCTTATTGTTTGGTCTAGTTGTTCATTAGTTAGTTTTTTGTTGTTGCTTAATGTTTGGTCTAGTTGTTCATTAGCTAGTTTATTTGTTGCATATTGTTTGGTCTAGTTGTTCATTAGCTAGTTTATTTGTTGCATATTGTTTGGTCTAGTTGTTCATTAGCTAGTTTATTTGTTGCTTAGTGTTTGGTCTAGTTGTTCATTAGTTAGTTTTTTGTTGTTGCTTAATGTTTGGTCTAGTTGTTCATTAGCTAGTTTATTTGTTGCTTATTGTTTGGTCTAGTTGTTCATTAGTTAGTTTTTTGTTGTTGCTTAATGTTTGGTCTAGTTGTTCATTAGTTAGTTTATTTGTTGTTGCTTAATGTTTGGTCTAGTTGTTCATTAGTTAGTTTATTTGTTGTTGCTTAATGTTTGGTCTAGTTGTTCATTAGCTAGTTTATTTGTTGCATATTGTTTGGTCTAGTTGTTCATTAGTTAGTTTATTTGTTGCATATTGTTTGGTCTAGTTGTTCATTAGTTAGTTTTTTGTTGTTGCTTATTGTTTGGTCTAGTTGTTCATTAGCTAGTTTATTTGTTGCATATTGTTTGGTCTAGTTGTTCATTAGCTAGTTTATTTGTTGCATATTGTTTGGTCTAGTTGTTCATTAGTTAGTTTTTTTGTTGTTGCTTAATGTTTGGTCTAGTTGTTCATTAGCTAGTTTATTTGTTGCTTATTCTTTGGTCTAGTTGTTCATTAGTTAGTTTTTGTTGTTACTTATTGTTTGGTCTTGTTGTTCATTAGCTAGTTTATCATTTGCATATTGTTTGGTCTAGTTGTTCATTAGTTAGTTTATTTGTTGCATATTGTTTGGTCTAGTTGTTCATTAGTTAATTTTTTGTTGTTGCTTAATGTTTGGTCTAGTTGTTCAATAGCTAGTTTATTTGTTGCTTATTGTTTGGTCTAGTTGTTCATTAGTTAGTTTATTTGTTGTTGCATAATGTTTGGTCTAGTTGTTCAATAGCTAGTTTATTTGTTGCATATTGCTTGGTCTAGTTGTTCATTAGTTAGTTTTTTGTTGTTACTTATTGTTTGGTCTTGTTGTTCTATTAGCTAGTTTATTATTTGCATATTGTTTGGTCTAGTTGTTCATTAGTTAGTTTATTTGTTGCATATTGTTTGGCCTAGTTGTTCATTAGCTAGTTTATTTGTTGTTGCTTAATGTTTGGTCTAGTTGTTCATTAGTTAATTTATTTGTTGCATATTGTTTGGTCTAGTTGTTCATTAGCGAGTTTTTTTGTTGCTTATTGTTTGGTCTAGTTGTTCATTAGTTAGTTTATTTGTTGCATATTGTTTGGTCTAGTTGTTCATTAGCTAGTTTATTTGTTGCTTATTGTTTGGTCTAGTTGTTCATTAGCTAGTTTATTTGTTGCTTATTGTTTGGTCTAGTTGTTCATTAGTTAGTTTTTTGTTGTTGCTTAATGTTTGGTCTAGATGTTCATTAGTTAGTTTATTTGTTGCTTATTGTTTGGTCTAGTTGTTCATTAGTTAGTTTTTTGTTGTTGCTTAATGTTTGGTCTAGTTGTTCATTAGCTAGTTTATTTGTTGCATATTGTTTGGTCTAGTTGTTCATTAGCTAGTTTATTTGTTGCATATTGTTTGGTCTAGTTGTTCATTAGCTAGTTTATTTGTTGCTTATTGTTTGGTCTAGTTGTTCATTAGTTAGTTTTTTGTTGTTGCTTAATGTTTGGTCTAGTTGTTCATTAGCTAGTTTATTTGTTGCTTATTGTTTGGTCTAGTTGTTCATTAGTTAGTTTTTTGTTGTTGCTTAATGTTTGGTCTAGTTGTTCATTAGTTAGTTTATTTGTTGTTGCTTAATGTTTGGTCTAGTTGTTCATTAGTTAGTTTATTTGTTGTTGCTTAATGTTTGGTCTAGTTGTTCATTAGCTAGTTTATTTGTTGCATATTGTTTGGTCTAGTTGTTCATTAGCTAGTTTATTTGTTGCATATTGTTTGGTCTAGTTGTTCATTAGTTAGTTTGTTGTTGTTGCTTATTGTTTGGTCTAGTTGTTCATTAGCTAGTTTATTTGTTGCTTATTCTTTGGTCTAGTTGTTCATTAGTTAGTTTTTTGTTGTTACTTATTGTTTGGTCTTGTTGTTCATTAGCTAGTTTATCATTTGCATATTGTTTGGTCTAGTTGTTCATTAGTTAGTTTATTTGTTGCATATTGTTTGGTCTAGTTGTTCATTAGTTAATTTTTTGTTGTTGCTTAATGTTTGGTCTAGTTGTTCAATAGCTAGTTTATTTGTTGCTTATTGTTTGGTCTAGTTGTTCATTAGTTAGTTTATTTGTTGTTGCATAATGTTTGGTCTGGTTGTTCATTAGCAAGTTTATTTGTTGCTTATTGTTTGGTCTAGTTGTTCATTAGTTAGTTTTTTGTTGTTGCTTAATGTTTGGTCTAGTTGTTCATTAGCTAGTTTTTTTGTTGCTTATTGTTTGGTCTAGTTGTTCATTAGTTAGTTTTTTGTTGTTGCTTATTGTTTGGTCTAGTTGTTCATTAGTTAGTTTTTTTGTTGTTGCTTAATGTTTGGTCTAGTTGTTCATTAGCTAGTTTATTTGTTGCTTATTCTTTGGTCTAGTTGTTCATTAGTTAGTTTTTTGTTGTTACTTATTGTTTGGTCTTGTTGTTCATTAGCTAGTTTATCATTTGCATATTGTTTGGTCTAGTTGTTCATTAGTTAGTTTTTTGTTGTTGCTTCATGTTTGGTCTAGTTGTTCATTAGCTAGTTTATTTGTTGCATATTGTTTGGTCTAGTTGTTCATTAGCTAGTTTATTTGTTGCATATTGTTTGGTCTAGTTGTTCATTAGCTAGTTTATTTGTTGCTTATTGTTTGGTCTAGTTGTTCATTAGTTAGTTTTTTGTTGTTGCTTAATGTTTGGTCTAGTTGTTCAATAGCTAGTTTATTTGTTGCATATTGCTTGGTCTAGTTGTTCATTAGTTAGTTTTTTGTTGTTACTTATTGTTTGGTCTTGTTGTTCTATTAGCTAGTTTATTATTTGCATATTGTTTGGTCTAGTTGTTCATTAGTTAGTTTATTTGTTGCATATTGTTTGGCCTAGTTGTTCATTAGCTAGTTTATTTGTTGTTGCTTAATGTTTGGTCTAGTTGTTCATTAGTTAATTTATTTGTTGCATATTGTTTGGTCTAGTTGTTCATTAGCGAGTTTTTTTGTTGCTTATTGTTTGGTCTAGTTGTTCATTAGTTAGTTTATTTGTTGCATATTGTTTGGTCTAGTTGTTCATTAGCTAGTTTATTTGTTGCTTATTGTTTGGTCTAGTTGTTCATTAGCTAGTTTATTTGTTGCTTATTGTTTGGTCTAGTTGTTCATTAGTTAGTTTTTTGTTGTTGCTTAATGTTTGGTCTAGATGTTCATTAGTTAGTTTATTTGTTGCTTATTGTTTGGTCTAGTTGTTCATTAGTTAGTTTTTTGTTGTTGCTTAATGTTTGGTCTAGTTGTTCATTAGCTAGTTTATTTGTTGCATATTGTTTGGTCTAGTTGTTCATTAGCTAGTTTATTTGTTGCATATTGTTTGGTCTAGTTGTTCATTAGCTAGTTTATTTGTTGCTTAGTGTTTGGTCTAGTTGTTCATTAGTTAGTTTTTTGTTGTTGCTTAATGTTTGGTCTAGTTGTTCATTAGCTAGTTTATTTGTTGCTTATTGTTTGGTCTAGTTGTTCATTAGTTAGTTTTTTGTTGTTGCTTAATGTTTGGTCTAGTTGTTCATTAGTTAGTTTATTTGTTGTTGCTTAATGTTTGGTCTAGTTGTTCATTAGTTAGTTTATTTGTTGTTGCTTAATGTTTGGTCTAGTTGTTCATTAGCTAGTTTATTTGTTGCATATTGTTTGGTCTAGTTGTTCATTAGTTAGTTTATTTGTTGCATATTGTTTGGTCTAGTTGTTCATTAGTTAGTTTTTTGTTGTTGCTTATTGTTTGGTCTAGTTGTTCATTAGCTAGTTTATTTGTTGCATATTGTTTGGTCTAGTTGTTCATTAGCTAGTTTATTTGTTGCATATTGTTTGGTCTAGTTGTTCATTAGTTAGTTTTTTTGTTGTTGCTTAATGTTTGGTCTAGTTGTTCATTAGCTAGTTTATTTGTTGCTTATTCTTTGGTCTAGTTGTTCATTAGTTAGTTTTTTGTTGTTACTTATTGTTTGGTCTTGTTGTTCATTAGCTAGTTTATCATTTGCATATTGTTTGGTCTAGTTGTTCATTAGTTAGTTTATTTGTTGCATATTGTTTGGTCTAGTTGTTCATTAGTTAATTTTTTGTTGTTGCTTAATGTTTGGTCTAGTTGTTCAATAGCTAGTTTATTTGTTGCTTATTGTTTGGTCTAGTTGTTCATTAGTTAGTTTATTTGTTGTTGCATAATGTTTGGTCTGGTTGTTCATTAGCAAGTTTATTTGTTGCTTATTGTTTGGTCTAGATGTTCATTAGTTAGTTTTTTGTTGTTGCTTAATGTTTGGTCTAGTTGTTCATTAGCTAGTTTTTTTGTTGCTTATTGTTTGGTCTAGTTGTTCATTAGTTAGTTTTTTGTTGTTGCTTATTGTTTGGTCTAGTTGTTCATTAGTTAGTTTTTTGTTGTTGCTTAATGTTTGGTCTAGTTGTTCATTAGCTAGTTTATTTGTTGCTTATTCTTTGGTCTAGTTGTTCATTAGTTAGTTTGTTGTTGTTACTTATTGTTTGGTCTTGTTGTTCATTAGCTAGTTTATCATTTGCATATTGTTTGGTCTAGTTGTTCATTAGTTAGTTTATTTGTTGCATATTGCTTGGTCTAGTTGTTCATTAGTTAGTTTTTTGTTGTTACTTATTGTTTGGTCTTGTTGTTCTATTAGCTAGTTTATTACTTGCATATTGTTTGGTCTAGTTGTTCATTAATTAGTTTATTTGTTGCATATTGTTTGGCCTAGTTGTTCATTAGCTAGTTTATTTGTTGTTGCTTAATGTTTGGTCTAGTTGTTCATTAGTTAATTTATTTGTTGCATATTGTTTGGTCTAGTTGTTCATTAGCGAGTTTTTTTGTTGCTTATTGTTTGGTCTAGTTGTTCATTAGTTAGTTTATTTGTTGCATATTGTTTGGTCTAGTTGTTCATTAGCTAGTTTATTTGTTGCTTATTGTTTGGTCTAGTTGTTCATTAGCTAGTTTATTTGTTGCTTATTGTTTGGTCTAGTTGTTCGTTAGTTAGTTTTTTGTTGTTGCTTAATGTTTGGTCTAGATGTTCATTAGTTAGTTTATTTGTTGCTTATTGTTTGGTCTAGTTGTTCATTAGTTAGTTTTTTGTTGTTGCTTAATGTTTGGTCTAGTTGTTCATTAGCTAGTTTATTTGTTGCATATTGTTTGGTCTAGTTGTTCATTAGCTAGTTTATTTGTTGCATATTGTTTGGTCTAGTTGTTCATTAGCTAGTTTATTTGTTGCTTATTGTTTGGTCTAGTTGTTCATTTGTTAGTTTTTTGTTGTTGCTTAATGTTTGGTCTAGTTGTTCATTAGCTAGTTTATTTGTTGCTTATTGTTTGGTCTAGTTGTTCATTAGTTAGTTTTTTGTTGTTGCTTAATGTTTGGTCTAGTTGTTCATTAGTTAGTTTATTTGTTGTTGCTTAATGTTTGGTCTAGTTGTTCATTAGTTAGTTTATTTGTTGTTGCTTAATGTTTGGTCTAGTTGTTCATTAGCTATTTTATTTGTTGCATATTGTTTGGTCTTGTTGTTCATTAGCTAGTTTATTTGTTGCATATTGTTTGGTCTAGTTGTTCATTAGTTAGTTTTTTGTTGTTGCTTATTGTTTGGTCTAGTTGTTCATTAGCTAGTTTATTTGTTGCATATTGTTTGGCCTAGTTGTTCATTAGCTAGTTTATTTGTTGCTTATTGTTTGGTCTAGTTGTTCATTAGCTAGTTTATTTGTTGTTGCTTAATGTTTGGTCTAGTTGTTCATTAGTTAATTTATTTGTTGCAAATTGTTTGGTCTAGTTGTTCATTAGCGAGTTTTTTTGTTGCTTATTGTTTGGTCTAGTTGTTCATTAGTTAGTTTATTTGTTGCATATTGTTTGGTCTAGTTGTTCATTAGTTTATTTGTTGCATATTGTTTGGCCTAGTTGTTCATTAGCGAGTTTTTTTGTTGCTTATTGTTTGGTCTAGTTGTTCATTAGCTAGTTTATTTGTTGCTTATTGTTTGGTCTAGTTGTTCATTAGCTAGTTTATTTGTTGCTTATTGTTTGGTCTAGTTGTTCATTAGTTAGTTTTTTGTTGTTGCTTAATGTTTGGTCTAGATGTTCATTAGTTAGTTTATTTGTTGCTTATTGTTTGGTCTAGTTGTTCATTAGTTAGTTTTTTGTTGTTGCTTAATGTTTGGTCTAGTTGTTCATTAGCTAGTTTATTTGTTGCATATTGTTTGGTCTAGTTGTTCATTAGCTAGTTTATTTGTTGCATATTGTTTGGTCTAGTTGTTCATTAGCTAGTTTATTTGTTGCTTAGTGTTTGGTCTAGTTGTTCATTAGTTAGTTTTTTGTTGTTGCTTAATGTTTGGTCTAGTTGTTCATTAGCTAGTTTATTTGTTGCTTATTGTTTGGTCTAGTTGTTCATTAGTTAGTTTTTTGTTGTTGCTTAATGTTTGGTCTAGTTGTTCATTAGTTAGTTTATTTGTTGTTGCTTAATGTTTGGTCTAGTTGTTCATTAGTTAGTTTATTTGTTGTTGCTTAATGTTTGGTCTAGTTGTTCATTAGCTAGTTTATTTGTTGCATATTGTTTGGTCTAGTTGTTCATTAGTTAGTTTATTTGTTGCATATTGTTTGGTCTAGTTGTTCATTAGTTAGTTTTTTGTTGTTGCTTATTGTTTGGTCTAGTTGTTCATTAGCTAGTTTATTTGTTGCATATTGTTTGGTCTAGTTGTTCATTAGCTAGTTTATTTGTTGCATATTGTTTGGTCTAGTTGTTCATTAGTTAGTTTTTTTGTTGTTGCTTAATGTTTGGTCTAGTTGTTCATTAGCTAGTTTATTTGTTGCTTATTCTTTGGTCTAGTTGTTCATTAGTTAGTTTTTTGTTGTTACTTATTGTTTGGTCTTGTTGTTCATTAGCTAGTTTATCATTTGCATATTGTTTGGTCTAGTTGTTCATTAGTTAGTTTATTTGTTGCATATTGTTTGGTCTAGTTGTTCATTAGTTAATTTTTTGTTGTTGCTTAATGTTTGGTCTAGTTGTTCAATAGCTAGTTTATTTGTTGCTTATTGTTTGGTCTAGTTGTTCATTAGTTAGTTTATTTGTTGTTGCATAATGTTTGGTCTGGTTGTTCATTAGCAAGTTTATTTGTTGCTTATTGTTTGGTCTAGATGTTCATTAGTTAGTTTTTTGTTGTTGCTTAATGTTTGGTCTAGTTGTTCATTAGCTAGTTTTTTTGTTGCTTATTGTTTGGTCTAGTTGTTCATTAGTTAGTTTTTTGTTGTTGCTTATTGTTTGGTCTAGTTGTTCATTAGTTAGTTTTTTTGTTGTTGCTTAATGTTTGGTCTAGTTGTTCATTAGCTAGTTTATTTGTTGCTTATTCTTTGGTCTAGTTGTTCATTAGTTAGTTTTTTGTTGTTACTTATTGTTTGGTCTTGTTGTTCATTAGCTAGTTTATCATTTGCATATTGTTTGGTCTAGTTGTTCATTAGTTAGTTTATTTGTTGCATATTGCTTGGTCTAGTTGTTCATTAGTTAGTTTTTTGTTGTTACTTATTGTTTGGTCTTGTTGTTCTATTAGCTAGTTTATTACTTGCATATTGTTTGGTCTAGTTGTTCATTAATTAGTTTATTTGTTGCATATTGTTTGGCCTAGTTGTTCATTAGCTAGTTTATTTGTTGTTGCTTAATGTTTGGTCTAGTTGTTCATTAGTTAATTTATTTGTTGCATATTGTTTGGTCTAGTTGTTCATTAGCGAGTTTTTTTGTTGCTTATTGTTTGGTCTAGTTGTTCATTAGTTAGTTTATTTGTTGCATATTGTTTGGTCTAGTTGTTCATTAGCTAGTTTATTTGTTGCTTATTGTTTGGTCTAGTTGTTCATTAGCTAGTTTATTTGTTGCTTATTGTTTGGTCTAGTTGTTCGTTAGTTAGTTTTTTGTTGTTGCTTAATGTTTGGTCTAGATGTTCATTAGTTAGTTTATTTGTTGCTTATTGTTTGGTCTAGTTGTTCATTAGTTAGTTTTTTGTTGTTGCTTAATGTTTGGTCTAGTTGTTCATTAGCTAGTTTATTTGTTGCATATTGTTTGGTCTAGTTGTTCATTAGCTAGTTTATTTGTTGCTTATTGTTTGGTCTAGTTGTTCATTTGTTAGTTTTTTGTTGTTGCTTAATGTTTGGTCTAGTTGTTCATTAGCTAGTTTATTTGTTGCTTATTGTTTGGTCTAGTTGTTCATTAGTTAGTTTTTTGTTGTTGCTTAATGTTTGGTCTAGTTGTTCATTAGTTAGTTTATTTGTTGTTGCTTAATGTTTGGTCTAGTTGTTCATTAGTTAGTTTATTTGTTGTTGCTTAATGTTTGGTCTAGTTGTTCATTAGCTATTTTATTTGTTGCATATTGTTTGGTCTTGTTGTTCATTAGCTAGTTTATTTGTTGCATATTGTTTGGTCTAGTTGTTCATTAGTTAGTTTTTTGTTGTTGCTTATTGTTTGGTCTAGTTGTTCATTAGCTAGTTTATTTGTTGCATATTGTTTGGCCTAGTTGTTCATTAGCTAGTTTATTTGTTGCTTATTGTTTGGTCTAGTTGTTCATTAGCTAGTTTATTTGTTGTTGCTTAATGTTTGGTCTAGTTGTTCATTAGTTAATTTATTTGTTGCAAATTGTTTGGTCTAGTTGTTCATTAGCGAGTTTTTTTGTTGCTTATTGTTTGGTCTAGTTGTTCATTAGTTAGTTTATTTGTTGCATATTGTTTGGTCTAGTTGTTCATTAGTTTATTTGTTGCATATTGTTTGGCCTAGTTGTTCATTAGCGAGTTTTTTTGTTGCTTATTGTTTGGTCTAGTTGTTCATTAGTTAGTTTATTTGTTGCATATTGTTTGGTCTAGTTGTTCATTAGCTAGTTTATTTGTTGCTTATTGTTTGGTCTAGTTGTTCATTAGCTAGTTTATTTGTTGCTTATTGTTTGGTCTAGTTGTTCATTAGTTAGTTTTTTGTTGTTGCTTAATGTTTGGTCTAGTTGTTCATTAGTTAGTTTATTTGTTGCTTATTGTTTGGTCTAGTTGTTCATTAGTTAGTTTTTTGTTGTTGCTTAATGTTTGTTCTAGTTGTTCATTAGCTAGTTTATTTGTTGCATATTGTTTGGTCTAGTTGTTCATTAGCTAGTTTATTTGTTGCATATAATTTGGTCTAGTTGTTCATTAGCTAGTTTATTTGTTGCTTATTGTTTGGTCTAGTTGTTCATTAGTTAGTTTTTTGTTGTTGCTTAATGTTTGGTCTAGTTGTTCATTAGCTAGTTTATTTGTTGCATATTGTTTGGTCTAGTTGTTCATTAGTTAGTTTTTTGTTGTTGCTTAATGTTTGGTCTAGTTGTTCAATAGCTAGTTTATTTGTTGCATATTGCTTGGTCTAGTTGTTCATTAGTTAGTTTTTTGTTGTTACTTATTGTTTGGTCTTGTTGTTCTATTAGCTAGTTTATTATTTGCATATTGTTTGGTCTAGTTGTTCATTAGTTAGTTTATTTGTTGCATATTGTTTGGCCTAGTTGTTCATTAGCTAGTTTATTTGTTGTTGCTTAATGTTTGGTCTAGTTGTTCATTAGTTAATTTATTTGTTGCATATTGTTTGGTCTAGTTGTTCATTAGCGAGTTTTTTTGTTGCTTATTGTTTGGTCTAGTTGTTCATTAGTTAGTTTATTTGTTGCATATTGTTTGGTCTACTTGTTCAATAGCTAGTTTATTTGTTGCTTATTGTTTGGTCTAGTTGTTCATTAGCTAGTTTATTTGTTGCTTATTGTTTGGTCTAGTTGTTCATTAGTTAGTTTTTTGTTGTTGCTTAATGTTTGGTCTAGATGTTCATTAGTTAGTTTATTTGTTGCTTATTGTTTGGTCTAGTTGTTCATTAGCTAGTTTATTTGTTGCATATTGTTTGGTCTAGTTGTTCATTAGCTAGTTTATTTGTTGCTTATTGTTTGGTCTAGTTGTTCATTAGTTAGTTTTTTGTTGTTGCTTAATGTTTGGTCTAGTTGTTCATTAGCTAGTTTATTTGTTGCTTATTGTTTGGTCTAGTTGTTCATTAGTTAGTTTTTTGTTGTTGCTTAATGTTTGGTCTAGTTGTTCATTAGTTAGTTTATTTGTTGTTGCTTAATGTTTGGTCTAGTTGTTCATTAGTTAGTTTATTTGTTGTTGCTTAATGTTTGGTCTAGTTGTTCATTAGCTAATTTATTTGTTGCATATTGTTTGGTCTAGTTGTTCATTAGCTAGTTTATTTGTTGCATATTGTTTGGTCTAGTTGTTCATTAGTTAGTTTTTTGTTGTTGCTTATTGTTTGGTCTAGTTGTTCATTAGCTAGTTTATTTGTTGCATATTGTTTGGTCTAGTTGTTCATTAGCTAGTTTATTTGTTGCTTATTGTTTGGTCTAGTTGTTCATTAGTTAGTTTTTTGTTGTTGCTTAATGTTTGGTCTAGTTGTTCATTAGCTAGTTTATTTGTTGCTTATTGTTTGGTCTAGTTGTTCATTAGTTAGTTTTTTGTTGTTGCTTAATGTTTGGTCTAGTTGTTCATTAGTTAGTTTATTTGTTGTTGCTTAATGTTTGGTCTAGTTGTTCATTAATTAGTTTATTTGTTGTTGCTTAATGTTTGGTCTAGTTGTTCATTAGCTAGTTTATTTGTTGCATATTGTTTGGTCTAGTTGTTCATTAGCTAGTTTATTTGTTGCATATTGTTTGGTCTAGTTGTTCATTAGTTAGTTTTTTGTTGTTGCTTATTGTTTGGTCTAATTGTTCATTAGTTAGTTTTTTGTTGTTGCTTATTGTTTGGTCTAGTTGTTCTTTAGTTTGATTGCTTCTGAATTTGTTTGTTCGCTACTGATCCAACGACCTATAATTTAATACTTATATTAATGCAATTCAAAACAAAAAATTCAACTAATGAATTAAATTGATGACGATATCGTGGATTTGCTACCATCTAAGTTTTCTTTCACGACGACAGAGTGGATATGTGGTAAATATTTAACTGAAGAATATAAGTAACAAACAAAAAAAATAATTAATTATTTATCTCCGGCGGCAAATAGGACTAGAAATAAACACAATGTCCGGCTTGTTGTAGGAGCTACTGAGTTAAGTGCTCCGTGCACACCGTGAGCTGCGTGTTTCATCCGTTTTGATCATGTTCCGATATTCCAATTGTTTACGATGAATGCTGATATCGTATGACAGGGAACATTTGGCCGTGCTCACTTTCTATGCGGTTTCGCCTTATGTCTTTTGGCGTGTGCTGAGACTGCTACGATGGGGACTACAGCTACATTTCTTTGTTTGGGAGATGAGTTAGTAATTCGGATGATTCCACTGGCACGGGCGGTTGAGCAATTATGAATTTTAATTCGTTTGCAGTGATACCGGGGCCTACCATAACCAAATAACCAAATAACAATTTCCGTGCAATTATCGTGTTTATTTATTATTATTAATATATATATATATATATATTTCCTTGATGGAGTACAAACGTTTTGCTCTTGCAGACAAACCTCATTGTCGATACTTCAAAGACAAATTTCGTCTGGTCTTTTAATGCAAGGAAAATTAATGAATGGGTTCTTGTCTCTACCATCTAAAAGAAAATATCAGTAATTGTAGTTAGTTACGTGATGGAGTAATTTATCTTATTTCTAATTTCTGAAAGCATCTACTACTTTATTACATCTACTATTTTGATGTGTGTAGTCTGCTCTCTGAGCTTTGTTAATTAGATGCCGAGAAATTTGATAAAAGGAACCTATTAGTTTGTAATATATTTCATTTCAGTTTGTAATATATTTCATTTCAGTTTGTAATATATTTCATTTCAGTTTGTAATATATTTCATTTCGAGATATAATTACCAGAACTATTTTTGATAAGAAGGATAGATTTAAAAAAAACTATCTTTCTTTACGTCACATAGTACCATTGCTGGTGTATGACGGGGGCAACGATAGGACCAGAGAAATAAAGGCCGCTTGGTCAAGCAGTCGCCACGACGTGTGAGACTCAGGATTTTTATTTCACCCCCGATAGAAAAAATCCTTTCTGTCTACCGCGGGCTTCGAACACCGCACGTCGGCTTTTCAGCTAGCGGAACAGTGGTTTTAGCCGCACGGCCACGCGCTGGATAGATTATGTTGGGTAATTTCCCAGGAAGGCACAGCATCAATTTCGAGCACAAAGAAAGACGACAGGGCTACAACTGGGGAAAACAAAATAACCCGTCTGGCTAAACAAGTAGGGTTCGAGAGGAAAGACAACATACCAATAATGTGATTTTCTGAATTAAACAATTTAGGACTGAAAGCACAGATATGGCAGATTGATGTAAACAAAAAATAAAACGCATTACGTCTACTTAACGTTTTTTTTGTTTGTTAATTTAGTGGTTAATTAAGTGTTAATTAAGACTTGAAATAGTAATCCTCAGATGAACGGAGAAACAAAAAAGAGAAGATAATGAAGAGGAAAGAGAAAGAAGGCAAATAAAGAGAAGTAGCAGCTTTTTGTTTACTTCATGTTAAACCTATATAAGGGGGACTGGTTGGTCTCGAGGCAAGACGCCGGTCTCGAGACAGAGAAGTTGTGAGTTCAAATCCCGGCTGGACCAGTTGGGATTTTTATTAGTGATTTCTCTCTGCGGCAACCACCCCTGGTCTCATCAGCGAGGCCCGGCTTGAAACGTCAATTACTCATCAACGGAAAAAAATATGAGAACCTCCGAAGTCGGAGTTATCTGCCTGTACTGCGAAGGACTTCTGTGCGCGCGGCTGTCAAGATAAACGGGTTAACACGCATAATTCAGTTCCTAGCGTCTAGTGACTTTGACAGAGGTGAAAGCTGGCGAACGAAAAAAAAAAACATCTATAACAGTTTTATTATGAATGAGAATACCCCATCATTACATATCAATGAAAACCTCAAGGAAACTCAATAGACTGCAATCTTTCAACCCCTGACTGGACTTTACAGACGGGGAGGCCATCTTTAAAGGCAACAAATCACTAACTATAGAATTCCAGAAACATATCCTGGAAACATGTAGACAATAAACAAGTCAAGAAACCAGCAGACGGCTGCAAAGAAAGACAAGTGACATACATATTATAGGATACTTGTAATGACTTCCTGCTAAGCACTAAACTAAAAGAGGATACTCATATTTCTGTATTAATCAGCTAACAATAGCACACATAGCAGAAAGAAAGAAAAAAAACATGGGAGAAGTATCAATAAAATAGCAAATTGTAAATTAAAACAAAAATAATGATAGTACAAAACAAATAGACATGAACAAATATATTTGCTTATACAGATTCAGTATATTATTCATTAGTTGTCCATATCTGTCATTTCGAAATCGTCGATGAATTTTTTTTTTTCCTTTGACAATAAAGGAAAACTAAGTCATTCGGAAGCAAGTTCTTAATCAAAAATATAACATGTTGAAATATTCCCAAGCAAGTCAGCACAGAATGATAATTCCATCGGCATTGGTTAAACTCTGTGTAGATGAATATGCAGTCC
>JAVIAB010000156.1:42247172-42397172 GCA_032433765.1 Megaustenia siamemsis | reverse complement strand
TTATTATTATGTTTTCCATATGAAAGCTTGTTCTGAAATGATTTTGTTTTCTTTTCTAAACACAACCCCTAAATATGTCCATATTCACTTCACTTCTTAATTGATGATGAGATCGTTGGTTAAATGGCCATGTCTCTTCTCTCTCTCTCTCTCTCTCTCTCTCTCTCTTTCTCTCTCTCTCTCTCTCTGGGAGTCACGGTGACTGTGTAGTTAGGGCAGAAGAGTACGAGTTCAATTTCCAGAAAAGGCAGACATTTTTTTTTTCGAACCGAAAAGGTTTGAGTGTTCACCCAACCTCGTAAGTGTGAGTACCGTGGAGTTATGTGGGCGATAATGGCGGCCTGGACTGATACTGACCACTTCTAAAAATGTAACATGGTCACTGAAAAAAAATATAATCACTAATACCATAACGAGCAAGTTCCTATCGAAGCCTGGAGGGAGTCTTGATCTTGACTAGGCTACCTGGGATAGCCACGGCGGGAACATACTATTGCCAGCACATACAAGATAACATACACGATTACAAACATACACATTTGTATACATACATATATATTGTGTGATGTGTAAAGTTTATACTTGCCGTGGATAACGCAGGTACATACACACGCACACGCGCGCGCGCACACACACATACCAGCACGCACGCACGCGAGCGCACACGCACTCACACAAATAGACGGATAAATACATAGATTGACACGGACAGGGGCTCAGAGACAGACATGGAGACACAGAGACAGACAGAGACACAGCTCATAAACACATAAAGACACAAACACAGATATAGACAGAGACTCAGAGATAGACAGAAACTCAGAGACAGGCAGAAACACGCAGACATACAGAGATTGACACAGAAACACTTGATACAGAGACACAGAGACACTTAGACAAAGAGACACACAGAAACTGATACAGAAACATTTAGACACATAAACACTGAGACACAGAGACACACGTAGACAGACAAAGAAACATAGTTACAGAAACATTTAGACACATATACACAGAGACGCAGAGACACAAAGACACACGTAGACAGACACAGAAACACTGACACATATGCACATAGACATACAGACACAGTTACAGACACAGATACAGACAGTAACACAGACACACAAAGACTGATACAGAAACACAGATACAGAAATACAGACACATAGATACAGAGACACATGGAGACAGTCATGGGAATACAGACACACATAGACTGACACAGATACAGAAACACAGACACATAGAGACAGACACAGAGACACACGAAGGCAGTCACATGAATACAGACACGCATAGACTGACACAGATACAGACACAGGAACACAGAAACACGGAGACAGACACAGGAACACAGACACAAAGAGAAAGATCTACACGCAGACAAAGAGACAGACACAGGAACACAGACACACAGAGAAAGATCTACACGCAGACAAAGAGACAGACACAAAGAGAAAGATCTACACGCAGACAAAGAGACAGACACAAAGAGAAAGATCTACACGCAGACAAAGAGACAGACACAGGAACACAGACACAAAGAGAAAGATCTACACGCAGACAAAGAGACAGACACAGGAACACAGACACACAGAGAAAGATCTACACGCAGACAAAGAGACAGACACAAAGGCACATACACAGACCTACAGACACAGAAAAACGCAGACTCATTCAAATAGACACAGAGACAAACATATATATGTACCCATAGGCACATATGGCACAGGGACAAAGACACATAGGCACATAGAAACACAAGCACAGAAACACACAGAGTCATAGAGACACAGGCACACAGACATATAGACACAGATTCACAGAGATACAGACACAGAGACACACAAACACAGACACAGAGACACACAGACCTACAGACACAGAGAACACAGACAAAGAGAACACAGACACACACAGACGCATTCAGTGATAAAGACAGAGACCCACAGACCCACAGACACAAAGACACACAAACACAGACACAGACACAAAGAACACATATACACACAGACACACGCACAGACACATACTCACATACATACATACGTGTCCAAAGCGATGTGATTGTATCATCAATATTATCATTTAATTGTTGAGTTAACGAATATCTCAAAGATGACGCTTGTCATCATCATCATCATCATGTACCCTGCCGGTTGGCGTAGGCGATCATGTCCCTCCACAATCTTCTATCTACAGTGCATCGTATCAGTTCTGTTGTTGACTGTTTTCCATGCCATGACACCAAGCTATCAAGTATTTTCTCTCTATGTCGTCCGCGATCTCTCTTTCCTTTTATTTTGCCAGTTGTAACCAAGTATTCCAACTTTCCTCTTCTCATGATGTGCCCAAAAAATATTTATTGCTTCTTTCTGATGTTTTTTAAGAGCTCCCTTTTTGTGTTGGCCTCTTTGAGAACTTCCTCATTGGTCTTTTTATCTGTCCAGGGAACTTTCAACATTCTTCTGAGAAATCCCATCTCTGTGGCCTCTAACCGTCTTTTCATTTGTTTGTCTACTGTTCATGTTTCGCATCCATAGGTCAGAATTGGTTCTATATAGCACTGATGAACTCTCTTTCTCATTTTTATTGACATAGATTTGTTGCATAAGATATTTTTCATTTTCTTAAATGCTATTTTGGCCTGAGCTATTCTGCTTTTTATCGCTTAGTAAGAATAATGAAACAGAGAACACGCACTGTGAAGCGCTTTCAAACGTAAAAGCACAATGGATGTCTCGCAACACACATTACAAGAAACAGCTGCTCTGTGGAGAATGGACGAGCACGAGCTAAACTCCCTTTGGGAGGCTAAACGAGTTAACTATTGCGTTCCTTTAATCAAATAAGTAGCGATATGACGTTCCAGCTTTGCGGATAGGACAAGAGAAATCAAATGTTTGGACTAACGAATCTACGACAGAGTCAAGCCGCAACAAGAACAGACAATGACACACGTCAAGAATAGATAGAATAGAAAACCACGATGGTAGATGGTCGGGAGGGTGGGTGGGGGTTTGGTTGGCCTAGAGATAGGACGTCGGCCTCTACACATAAACGTCCTGGTTTCTCATTTATTCACAGTCGGGGGGAATTTTTCTCTTCGAGTCCATAGTTTCTTCACAAATCCCCATCCAGGGGGGACTGGCTGGTCTCCAGGCAAGACGAGACAGAGAGGTTGTGGGTTCAAATCCCGGCTACACCGGTTGGGATTTTTATTTATGATTTTTCTCTGCGTCAACCACCCACTGATCGCAGCAGTGAGACCCGGCTTGAAACATCAAATTACTCATCGACCGAAAAAAATATGAGTACCTCCGAAGTCGGAGTTATCTGCCTGTGCGACGAGGGACCCCTGTGCACACGGCTGCCAGGGAAAAATGGATTAACAGGCAAAATTCAGTTCCTAGTCTCTAGGGACTTCGTCAGAGGTAAAAAGCTGGCGAACGAAAAAAAATCCCCATCCCCCACAAGCGATTTACCTTCTGACCAGAAAGAGATCCTGTGTCTAGCTCTAGGATTATGGTTAGATAAGGAAGAAAGCACAGAGGAAATTCCCGCATGTACTTTACGCATATTTAAAAAATAACCCGTGACAGTTAAAATTATTTTAAAGAAAAAAAAAAAAAAAAAAAAAAAAAAAAAAAAACAAAGGTAAGCCAAAGCGAATGCTTCCTTAGAGAAAATGATGAAACATAAAGAAATCTGCCTATACAGTTGGATATGTTACGGGCCGACATGCTTGTCATAAACTAGCGACACAATTCACGCTTACTTAAGGGGTGAGCGCCGAAGGATAAGAATGTAGGCGGGCGAGAGTATATAATAACCTCCCTCCCATCTACCGTCAACATAACAAAATTAATACACAAAAGCTCATACTTTCTTAATAATTGTGTTGATTGTAGTGTCAGAGAGTGCTAGAACTGCGATCACGTGATTGTTAAGCCAATTAACTAATAAGTATGCTGATGGCACTCATTCGCTTTAAAACATCGTCATCATCATCATAGTCAGCAGCTTTCATGGTTACACATTCATGTCTTCGTCTTCACCTCCTCCCCTCTGTCTTCTGCCATATTCCTTTACTTTCCATCTTGATGGACTGTTTAATTTATTCTGTAATTATCTTCCCGTTTCTCTCTTTTCTTCTATCTTGGCCGTTATTAACTATTTTCGAATTTTCAACTTTTGATGACATAACTTATATTCTTAAAACTTATATTAAGAATATAATAATATATATATTATACTACTAATATTTCTTCTATTTTCATGTTATACTACTAATATTTCTTCTATTTTCATGTTATACTACTAATATTTCTTCTATTTTCATGTTATACTACTAATATTTCTTCTATTTTCATGTTATACTACTAATATTTCTTCTATTTTCATGCATTTGCAAGGTTTTCTTTGCGCACTGGTTATTATTAAGATGTCTTAATTACTCCTTTCATTATCAGGTCGTATGTCCTTTGTTGAACGTTGCATTCACAATATTCTGAAAAAAATGTCTATCTGTAGCAAGATCTCCCACTTCTGTTGTCCTGTTCAAAGTTTTTTTGATATCTTAAAACCACCTTCTTCTTGGTCTGCTCCCAAAGTGTCGTCCTGAAACCATAAGTAAAAAGTAAGTAAAGTACCCCCGTCACACCAAGTGGCGTTTAGGGAAATATGGTGTTAGTGACCCTATATTTTACAGACCTTCAGCACATGATTTTTGGGGTAATGTGGTCGGTATTACGCCCGTGCTGCTTTACTTTCCCAGAAAAAAAATCCGGTACCCATTTAAGGCTGAGTGAACCCGGAAGCCGTCGGTTGGGATCGAACCCTACCCCTTGTCCTTTGTAGTGCAGTTCACTAATCACTGAGCTATCGCGGCTCACGTCCTGAAACCATGCCTTCCATTATTGTTCTTTCCAGTCCCCTGTGTCTTTTGACCTAGTCATATTATTTTAATTTCCTCTGTAGAAGGGTGCACTCATAAGCCAGGTTATACAGTTTGGCTGTCATGGCAGTCTACAATCAGTAGCTGGCAGTGCCATTACTACGTTAGGCTCTTCAAACCACACATCACTGAAACCGCATATCGACATACACAAATTAATCAACATAAAAAGGTAGAAAGTGCCCTATATATTATATAATTTCGTAGAAAAGCGAAGTACTAAACTTTACCGTCATGAGGTACATATTTTGGAGGTGAGAGGGTCATTGCTTCTCATCCGCTGAGTATCCGCTTTCCAATTTAGCTTGCAATGTATCTATTTTGTTTTAAACTGATGAACCGGACGCCAATCGGATTTGTGAAGTTCGACCCTTTCACAATAAATGACAACATAATTCCAGAACTCAGATACGTTGATGACAAAGCCCTATTCCTAAATAGTGCAGAAGGATTAAACGAGGCAATTCAGTGTGTAAAAAATACATAGTGAAGAACAAAACCTGTATCTAAACACAGAAAACTAAGATAATGTCCATTGACAAAACAAAAACTGAACCACAAATCATCATCAACAGTGAAGCACTTGAAATTGTAACAAACAATGAATATCTGGAATCTGTAGTAACTAACAATGGAGACTGCCAAAAAGAGATCAAAAGAAGCTCAGCAATAGCAACTCAAAAATTAAATGCCATGAAGAACATGTGGCACAATACCTGCACGGCAGTACAATTAAAATTACCGAGGACATCTTTTCGTTAGCAAAATATGGTTGTGAATCACGTATAATCTTGCCAACACCAAGCAAGAAAATCGATTTTTTAAAATAAAATACAGAAAAATAATTAAGATACATTGGAGAATAAAAAAAAGTGCAATGAAGACATTTTAAAAGATTTCAACATTAAAAAGAACTGGCTTACAAACATCATTCTACAGAGGAAATTAAAGCATAACGGCCACGTCAAAAGACATGGCGGGCTCGAAGGAACAATAACACATGGTTCTTGGATGCCGCATCAGAGGCAGACCAAGCAGAAGGTGGTTTCAAGACATCCAGGAGACCTTGAACATCACAACATAAGAAATGGGAGATCTGGCTAGAGACAGAGATTATTTCAAACGGGCTGTAATGAATGCAACATTCTGCAAATAACATGCGACCTGATGGTGATGATGATGATGATGATGATGGGAAACCGTGGAATGCCACACAGACATTGAATCGGCGTTCACATTATAGCTAAACTAGAGCTCTAACATTGGCTATATTACCGCCCGAAGTAAGTAAAAACGATAATCTCAACATGCTCTTTCAACAGAAAAAAAAACATTAGTTGCAAAACATGTTTGCTGTAACTGGCGAGTTCCAGTTTCTCGAGGCTCACGGAAAGTGCCGATTGGGAAGATCGATATTAACGCTTCTGTGCCCGAGCAAAACCTGATTACGTGGAATTGTCTCAGCGCTTATAAGTAAATATGTCAATATAGAAATGGCTGCTCTCCAACATGCGCAGTGATCGTGTTCCGGTTGAGCAGTCATTAACGAATAAATGTTCAACGCGTGACACTATTTTCTAACAGTCAATATTATAACAGACTAAAATTACATAAAAATGGAAAAGTTATAAATGCGTAGAGTTTTGAAGTAGCAGATAGGAGGTCTTTTAGAAGATATTAAATATAAATATTGCAGTCACAACATCAGTCAAGGGGCAGGGGAGTGTTAAAATGACAGTGTTTAATTGTGTGAACTTTCAAATAGCAGAACAATAACATTAATAGAAAGCATCACGTAGATGTGATAGAATATGTGCTCCGTATAGTGGCTATTTAGTCCTATTGTATGGTTGTGAGACATGGAGAGCGGTAGAAATGACGGTGATGAGGATGCAGACCTTCATTGAAGGATGCTTGCGCAGAATAAAGGGATGGAGGTGGCAGGACAACATTACTAACATAGAATTATGGAAAAGTACCAGTCAAATACCAGTGGATAAAGAGATACAGCGAAGACGACGGAGCTGGATAGGACGCTCATTGCGGAAGCTAACTGAACGTGTATTGCACAACAGGCCTTTTTGAAATTCCTGAGGAAAAAGACAAAAAGGAAGACCAAAATATTCTTGGAGAAGACAGATGGAAGTAGAGATGAAGATTACGAGTAAGACATGGAACGATCTTAAAAGAATGACAAGAAACAGAACGTCATGAGTGTTTGTTGAAGACCTATGCTCTACAGGAAGTTGAAAGTGTTTGTTGAAGACCTATGCTCTACAGGAAGTTGAAAGTGTTTGTTGAAGACCTATGCTCTACAGGAAGTTGAAAGTGTTTGTTGAAGACCTATGCTCTATAGGAAGTTGAAAGTGTTTGTTGAATACCTATGCTCTATAGGAAGTTGAAAGTGTTCATTGAAGACCTATGCTCTATAGGAAGTTGAAAGTGTTTGTTGAAGACATATGCTCTATAGGAAGTTGAAAGTGTTTGTTGAAGACCTATGCTCTATAGGAAGTTGAAAGTGTTTGTTGAAGACCTATGCTCTATAGGAAGTTGAAAGTGTTTGTTGAAGACCTATGCTCTATAGGAAGTTGAAAGCTAGAAGAAGTGATGGCTATTTTCTTCCGTTTCTATCGTAGTGCTGTCAACAGTCAACAGAACTGATATACTGATAAGACAATTGTGAAAAGACATGATCGGCTTCGCCAACTGGTATGGCACATGATAACGACGAAGAATTCACAGAAATAATTTATTCACTGACTGAATTCAAAAGCACACTGGAAGTCACTTTCCAATGAAAAGTAGACAGGAAACGAAACAGAAACAGGTGAAATATTCAAAAAATTTGAAAATATCAAGAGATGGAATGGGAAATCAACCTAACAGTGAACCATGAAATCAAGAGACAGAATAGCGTGGCGTTCCAATATAGTGAACCTTTATGCCAATATAGTGAAACGACAAATGATGAGTTAGAGGCAACATTGATGACTGCAAACATTCTCCTTCATCCTCATCAGGTCGCATGTCCTTTGTAGAAAGTTGCATTCACAACATCATTGTTCTATAGCAACCTTGAATATTTGATTATATTTTTTAATTATTTCATTGTTTATTTTAAATACATATTCGTAAGTGTGTTGTATGTTTGTTCCTGTTGAAGGCCTATTGCGCCGAAACGTCGTTCTGATTTGTGTTGCCCACTTGTTACGTGAAGCTTTAACAATACCGTTTTTTTTTCTCTATTTTGTCATTTCTCCTCCTTCGTCCCCACTGTTTCTGTATGTATTGAATTAACAAAGCCAAAACTTGTCAATTATTTTATGATGGCCTCTCCTCTTTTCTTCTAAATTCTCTCATTTCTTCCTTCATTCCGCTAACTTTGCACGTCGACTTTCCCCAGGCACGTTGGGTGCAATATAAGGCCACAGCGCTAGAGTATGTGTTCAGGGTTGATATACTAACTATATACAAATAAAATGCACACATGCAGTACGTGCACTGTCTTACCCGATACCACTTTCTCTATTATTTTATTACCAACGATGATATTATAACAGATGAAGATATAGCAACCGATGAGGATATAGCAACCTATAAAGATATGGCAAAAGATGATATTGCAGCAGATGAAGATATTACAACAGATACAGATTTAACAACCAATTAAAATATTGCAACTGATGAAGATATTGCAACCAGTGAAGATATTGCAATAGATGAAGATATTGCAACCAGTGAAGATATTGCAATAGATGAAGATTTAGCAACTGATGAAGATAGTGCAATAGATGAAGATATAGCAACGGATGAAGATATTGCAACCAATGAAGATATTGCAACTGATGAAGATTTAACAATCGGTTAAAATACTGTAACAGATGAAGATATTGCAACCAGTGAAGATATTGCAACAGATGAAGATTTAGCAACCGATGAAGATAGTGCAATAGATGAAGATATAGCAACGGATGAAGATATTGCAACCAATGAAGATATAATGAAGATATAGTAACGAAATTTGAACAGCAGTACGTTTATTTTGTGTGAAATAAAAAGAAACATGGTTTGCAGTGTATGTTTGTGTGCGTGTGTGGCGCGCTAAATCCTCTGATACGCCTATCTGAAGCTCCTCTCTGTTGATCTGTTAATTGACTAGTAGTACCTGCACAATACGGTTTCTGTTCGTGAGTGTGTTTGCACAGTCCCTGTAAGATCATTTAGGATAGAAGGAACATGTGTTCGTATTCTCTGTTGTAGCAAGTGTTTAGTGACAACGCCATCAAAGAAATGTTAGGTTCAGTAGTTAGTGAGAAGATACTCTATATAAAAACATTGGGAAATTCGATTTTTCTGAATTATTGTGATTAGTTGTAACCAGATAATCTTCGTTTTCTTATTATTTCCTTCGTTAATGTCTTTACCCTGAATGTTGTCGCTTCGTTTTATTTGGTTTACTCTAACACCTCCTATAATAGGTCGTAAAGCTTTGTGTTTAGTTTTGTTTAATTTGACCAGGATGCATTTTTTTCAAAGTGTTGTACTGACTGTAGTTTACTGGGATGTTTGATGTAGTCTGTGCTGTTTCTTCACATGTTTGTGTATCTAAACTTCAATTTTGTGTGCATGTGGTTCAAAAACAGATTGCGTGTTGTTCTTAGTGTGAAGATGTTGACCTGTCCATTCCGATCAAGTAAGTAACTGGTAATCGTTCAGCTAGGGTGTGTTGCTTCTGGCCGCTTGTATCATACTTGCTGCTATGTGCTTGACTGTTTGTTACCAACCTTGGCCAGAATGTCAACTTTCTCATTTCCTTGTGCATCACAATGAATATTATTATTTGTACTAGAACATGTATCTATCTATATGTTGTTGCAATGTTTCAGTTCTGGCAATTTCATATTTCCAAAGTCTAGAGTCTAGAGAGTAAAAAAAAAAAAAACTATACAACGAAAGACTTGCTATACTATACGTAACAGTATCATATACTATACGTAACACTATCATATACTATACGTAACACTATCATATACTATACGTAACACTATCAAGCTGTTATTTTACTTCTTTTTTCATCTACATCTTCGTATTCCTCATTCTCCTTCTTCTTCTTCTGCAATCATGATCATTCCGACTAGGATTCCGGACTCTCTTATGGAGGCAGCTGTCTGTTTAATCTATTCTAATTTATTCCACATTCAATAACTCTGGAGCGCATCGAGGAACTGCTGATAGACTTCATCAACCTTCACTCTGTATCTCTATCTTCAGTGATGTTCTAGTGGACTCTGAAGCCAAGAGCTGTCAATTCTTTGATGTTATATTCCCATTTCTTTCTCTGCCTATCTCTCCTTGCTTCTTGAACAGTTCATACCAGAATTGTTTCTCTGGCCAGATAATCAAGATACTTGAACAAACTATTTCATGAAGCGTTTCTTTGCACTTGTCTAAAGATCTTCATCTATTCCGATTACCTATTTTATTCTTTTGCCAACTATTTCATTCATGATAGGATCCAACTAAGAGATCTCCAAAACCTGACGATAGCATTTCATCTTTATATCTTATATGTTCTTCTCTTGCTCTGCTTTAAGGTCCCATGTTTTACCAGGGTTCGCATCAGTCTGATTTTAGAGCCCCTAGTGATGTTCTTAGAATTCCAAATAGACTTTAGCATTGCAATAGCTGCTTTAATTGCTTCATTCTAGTCGTTAATTCAGATTTCAAGCTTTTATCACTACCATTTTACTTAAGTACATGTATTTAGATTTATCAGCTGCATCCTGATATTGTTCATTTTATTAAGATTTTTGCAACAATGGCCATAGGGTCATCATTTTTTTCAGCACTGATCTCATTGCAGTATGCGCCGGACATTTTAACTGTTCGATTTTTTGTCTTTTTCAGATCCGTTAGTTTTTATTCTGTTCCTGCTAAACCATCGACGACATCAGCAAATTGCAGGTTATATCTGCCATCAATACTGACAGCACTTTCACGGTCTTCTAAAGCAAAGCTTATGATTCTTTCCAAGATTAAGTCAAGTCAGGCTGGGTCTCGAAAGTGAGCAGCCTTGTAGAGCTTCAACTGTTTGAAAAAGAAGAGATTGAACAGCTCTTCTGCTGTATTTCAACTCACTCGAAAGTCTACCTGTTCTTCTCTGACTGTAACTTCTCTCGTTGTGTTTTTAATCATAACTTATAACGTTGCTTTGCTTAGAGAACTGATGCGACTGGTTGTTCTGTAGTTTTGAATGTGCCGCAGATTTCCTTTCTTTTGAATTAGTAATGATGAAGGATTGAGTACATGAAGGTTTAACCGTCCACTACCCCACAGTTTAATAGATTTTGAAACTGAAACACCAGCAGCAGAATTAGATGTAAATTTAGATGACTTCACCTTGAGTGAAATAGAAACCACCTTAAAGCTTATGACCAATAACAAGGCTGCTGGAGAGGATAAGTTAACAGCTGAGATCCTCAAGGCAATTGATAGCCATAATCTAATACATCTCCAAAAAATGTTCAACATCATTTGGAAAACAGAGAAGACGCCTCATAAATGGAAAAAAGGAATCATTGTTAAGATCCCAAAAAAGGGCAATCTTAGAGATTGTAACAACTGGAGAGGCGTGACACTTTTGTCAGTTGCCTCAAAGTTATTCTGCAAAATCATCCTAAATAGAATACAGGATTCAATAGATACAGTAATGCGTGAAGAACAGGCTGGGTTTAGAAAAGGGAGAAGCTGTATTGACCACATTTTCACTCTACGACTTATATTGGAGGAACACATTGAAAAGCAAAAACCTTTTGTACTTAACTTCATCGACTTCAAAAAAGCATTTGATAGTATTCATAGAGATTCTTTGTGGAAAATTCTGAAGCAATATGGTTTACCATCAAAAATCATAAATATTATCAAAGACATGTATGATGGTTACACATGTGCAGTTCGAACAGAGGAAGGACTGAGCGAATGTTTCCCAATAGAAACTGGGGTTAAACAAGGATGTATTTTATCGCCCTTGTTATTTGGAATTGTTATGGACTTCATAATGAAGAAATGCTGCACTGGTAATAAAGGCATCGAATGGATACAAGGAGACCATTTGGAGGACCTCGACTTTGCTGATGACATAGTTCTCATCAGCAGTCAGATAAAAACGATGCAGGAAAACACAAATGAACTATCATCAATAGCCAGCAAAATTGGGCTTGAGATCAATCATGAAAAGACTAAAGTCATGACTAGTTTAATTCCAACAGGTGACAAAATATACATGGAAAACAAACCAGTAGAAGATATCGATCACTTTATCTATCTTGGAAGTCACATTGATCGAGAAGGGGATACGAGCAAAGAAATTAGAATCAGAATAGCTAAAGCAGCAATGTCTTTCAGAAGCCTTGAAAAGTTGTGGAAATCAAAACTTATCAGCACAAACACAAAACTTAGGCTATTCAAATCAAATGTACTATCAACCCTTACGTATGCGTGTGAAAGCTGGAAAACAACAAGAGATATAGAAACAAAGTTGAACGCATTCGAAAATAAATGTCTAAGGAAAATACTTGGTATAGCATGGAACGAATTGAAAACAAACGAGGAAATTAGAGAAATCGCCAATCAACCACTAATATCTTCAGTAATAAAGAAAAGACGATGGTCATATGTTGGACATGTGATGAGAAGAGATAATAACCGAATAGCAAAGCAAGCCCTCATATGGGAAACAACAGGTAAAAGAAAAAGAGGAAGCCCCAGGAGACACTGAGAAGAACATTGATGAGAGAGGCAAGAGCAGCAGGAATCGGCTCCCTCAATGAGATAGAGTTGCTTGCACAGAACAGAGACAGATGGCGAGATTTGATAAAATATCTTTAAAAGAAAACTGCTAGAACAAAAAAATTCACATAGAAGAAGGTGTATCTTGGTCTACGCCCTATGGGCCGGTTACGGCTCGAAAGGTCAATAGATAGATAGACATGAAGGTGGCCACGTCCCACTCCCCCAGAATTTGTTACAGATAACAGTGAGTGCAGTCATCAGGGAACCTCTTCCTGTCTGAACAAGTTCAGCTGGAACCCTATCCACACCAAAAGATTGTCCTTGTTTCAAGCCTTTCATGGCTGCTTCTAAATTTCGTGAGGCACTGGGTGGTTTTCTTTACGTGCAGATTGTAGGCACTGAGGTACAGTTCGATTTCCGTTATTTTTAATCAAATTCAGTTCTGACGTGTATTCTGTTTATCGATTGGTGGCAGTGTCGGCACTACGGTTCCTGGTGCCCCGAGCAAACTGAACTTCGGCGCACTTTTTAAGAATAATTATACAAATTTTCACAAGGAAAAAAATAAACATTTTAAAAGATCCTTCATGGCGCCCCTAAGCACATGAAGCGCCCCGGGTAATTGCCCGAGTTGCCGGTAGTCTCACTCACTTCAGTGAAACATTTCCTGATGTATCCAATACTAATGTGGATCAGTTGTTTCAGTCACCAGTTCAGCCTTTAAACCATCTTATATTCTTTATTATTTTTACTGAAGTTATTCCCTATTTCTTTACATTTTTTCTCTGTGCAGTTCTCCTTTTCCATTCTCATATTGATTCAAATATTTTAGTTTGCTTATCTATATTTTTGGCAACTGATGTGTTTTTCTTGTGTCCTAGTTTATTTATTTATCAAGTCACGGGGTGTGACCCTTTGTGTTCTATCATTTCGTTGTCATTTGGTGTTTGCCTAAGATTTCTTTCGCAATCTATGTTATAGCTGAGCTGAATATCATGGTCAATGATTCCAAAGATAAACGTTTTTTGTGTATACATAAAAATTTACTGATAACAATGAGTCACACTATTAGAATAGCCGCAAAACATGAATAAACTGAACCTCGTATTTCGCGCACTTAATTTTCTGTGTGCAAGTTGAGCACGCTTTAGGAACTAACTCAAAATCAGAATTTCAGCTTCTTTGGTGACTGAGGCGACAGCAGATCTTTTCTATGGCCACCAAGTCTCGGATATTAGAAGTATTATGTAGTTTAGCATTTAGTACTGGTATAGGTAATGGGAAAGTTCTTCTCGAGAATGCATGGAAAAAGACCAAGAGGAAGATCAAGAAGAGGATGGATAGATGCAGTGACAGAGACATGTAACAACAAAGGAAAATCACTAATTCAGACAATTCGAGCAGCACAAGAACAACAAATGATATAAACCTCGACACCTTTTAGGTATCTGTGAAAGAAAAAAAGAGAAGGAGAAGAAGATAGGTAAGGGGAAAGGATCAGGATGGTATGAATCTTTGAAAACGGGGAGACACTCTAGTGTCGGCCAAATAGAATAGTTGTCTTTAGTCAGATGACTTAATTCAGATGAAAAAAAGGGACAGATAGCCATGAAACACTTTAGACCATGTTATTCGGTCTGAAGAGTGAGTTTCCATCCTTTCCTACAAGTTCGCTAATGTTTCCTGATGTTTGACTAAAGTGACCAAATAAGGTATAAAAGACCTGCAGTCAACGGACATGAACAGACAACTGTTGCAGGCCGAGACCTTGATTCATTTAATTGTGAAACAATAGTAGTTATCTGTGATACATCAGAATAGCTAACCAGTGAGTATGGTTGGAGTATGGATCTGTGTCAATGGCATTGATACTAAGCTGTGCAAGAATGTGGAAGATATACTGAAGAAGAAGAAGAGGAAGAAGTAGAAGAAGAAGTAGAAGAAAGAAAAAAAGAATGGGAAAAAGAAGAAAGAAGAAGAAAGAAAGAAAAAAGAAAGAAAGAAAGAAAGAAAGAAGCAGAAAAAGTAGAAGAAGAGAAGAAGAAGATTTTAATTCGTTTGCTGTGAGACCGAGGCCTTCCATAGCCAATAACAATAACAATAAGAAAAAGATAACCGGATAGAAGTATTGTAATTCTAACAAAACTGTACTACAGATCAATTAAATAGTACTTTATTCGGTGCATTAACTGGTTGCATTAAACGAATAATAGCCAACTTTTAGCGTCAAATCTGGTGAACGACAGCTGATAAAGACCCTCCTCTAGAAATGTACTCCTTATTAAAGTTCCTTGCTAGCCTTCCTTCCATACCATATTGTTAGCTGATTAATGTTTCTGTTACCATTGATCACACACCACTCGTTTTATCATGACTTTTACCTCAATCTTATAATGAGCAAATAAAGAGCATTGCTATTTTACGATAATTTATGTTCTGCAACAAATATGGCAGTACAGGACTCTTCTTTTTCATCCACTTCTTCTTTTTCATCCCCTTCTTTTTCTTCTTCTTTTTCATCCCCTTCTTTTCTTCTTCTTCATCTTTTTTTTTCTTCTTCTTCTTCTTCTTCTTTTCTTCTTCTTCTTCTTTTCTTTTTCTTCTTCTTTTTTTTTCTCTTTCTTTTTCTTCTTCGTCTTCTCTTTCTTTTCCTTCTGTTTCTTCTTCTTTTTCTTCTTCTTTTCCTTCATTTTCTTCCTCTTCTTTTTTCTCTTTCTTCTTCTTCCTCTTCTTCTTCTTCGTTTTCTTCTCCTTCGTTTTCTTCTTCTTGTTCTCCTTCTTCTTCCTTTCTTTTTCTTCTTCTTCTCCTTCTTCTTCTTTTGTTTTTTTCTTCCTCTTTTTTCTTATTCTTGTTCTTCTTCTTTCGTCTTCTTCTTCTACCTCTTCTTCTTTTTCTTTTCCTCTTCGTTTTCGTCTTCTTTTCCTTCATTTTCTTCTTCTTTTCTTTTTTCTTCTTCTTCTTCTTCTCCTTCTTCTTTTCTTTTTTTCATCTTCTTCTTTTTTCGTCTTCTTTTTCTTCTTTTATTCTTCTTCTTCTCTTTTTTTCTTTTTTCTTCTTCTTCTTCTTCTCCTTCTTCTTTTCTTTTTTTCATCTTCTTCTTTTTTCGTCTTCTTCTTCTTTTTATTCCTCTTCTTCTCTTCTTTTCTTTTTCCTTCTTCTTCTTCTCCTTCTCCTACTTCTTATTCTTCCTCTTTTATTTTTTTCTCTTCTTCTTCCTCTTCTTATTCCTCTTATTCTTCTTCTTCTTATTCTTCTTGTTCTGCTTTTCTTGTTCTTCTTTTCTTCCTTTTTCGTCTTCTTCTTTTTTTTCTTATATTTATTCTTTTTTCTTCAGAAAGCTTCCACATTCTTGTACAGTACAGTATCGATGCCCTTGACACAGATCCATACTCCAACCATACTCACAAGCTAGCTACTCTGGTGTATCACAGATAACTACTATTGTTTCACAATCAACTGAATCAACAGTTTTCTGTCCATGTCCGAATATTCAGTGTTTACTGTTAAGTGTGTGCAATGATGCGTAGTAGCACTAGTTTCGCCAAAGCCGCGATATCAGTGCCTTGCAGCCCGACACATCCGGCTTTGGCATGGGTAGACGTGGTTAACAATGTTGCCTGTGCAGGGGCATTTATTTGGTATACTCTTTTCAAATGTTGCCTGGGCAGGGGCATTTATTTGGTATACTCTTTTCAAATGTTGCCTGTGCAGGGGCATTTATTTGGTCTCCTCTTTTCAAATGTTGCCTGGGCAGGGGCATTTCTTTAGTATACTCTTTTCAAATGTTGCTTGGGCAGGGCCATTTCTTTGGTCTACTCTTTTCAAATGTTGCCTGGGCAGGGCCATTTCTTTGGTCTACTCTTTTCAAATGTTGCCTGGGCAGGGGCATTTTTTTAGTCTACTCTTTTCAAATGTTGCCTGGGCAGGGCCATTTCTTTGGTCTACTTTTTTCAAATGTTGCCTGGGCAGGGCCATTTCTTTGGTCTACTCTTTTCAAATGTTGCATGCGCAGGGCCATTTCTTTGGTCTACTCTTTTCAAATGTTGCCTGGGCAGGGGCATTTCTTTGGTCTACTCTCTTCAAATGTTACTTGGGCAGGGGCATTTCTTTGGTCTACTCTTTTCAAATGTTGCCTGGGCAGGGGCAAATCTTTGGTCTATTCTTTTCAAATGTAGCTTGGGCAGGGGCATTTCTTTGGTCTACTCTTTTCAAATGTTGCCTGGGCAGGGGCATTTCTTTGGTCTACTCTTTTCAAATGTAGCTTGGGCAGGGGCATTTCTTTGGTCTACTCTTTTCAAATGTAGCTTGGGCAGGGGCATTTCTTTGGTCTACTCTTTTCAAATGTAGCTTGGGCAGGGGCATTTCTTTGGTCTACTCTTTTCAAATGTAGCTTGGGCAGGGGCATTTCTTTGGTCTACTCTTTTCGAATGGTGCTTGGGCAGGGGCATTTCTTTGGTCTACTCTTTTCAAATTTTAGTTGCCAATGGTCCATGATGGTGTGTGTGTACACAAGGGACCTATTGTATATCGTTGTTATTTCACAGGACCAGACATCGCCTCTCACTAAAGGCACGAAGCAACCTCGGGATCGAGGTGAAACATTTCCACCGATTGTGGTGGGATTCGAACCCGAGAACTTCATATTCAGAAGTCGGCCAGACTAAGCCATCCAATTCCCCAAAGAGCTCTTTGAAAAACGCCTACATGTTTTTGTTGTATATTTCATACTAGTTTTGATTACCATCAAAAATCCCTCAAATACAAACGTCCACGACAAATTGCATTTTGCTTGTTTTTTTTTTTTTCTCTCCTTTTTTCCGTCCCGTAAATTGGTCTCGAGATGTAATATTAAAATATCTTTCAGTGACCTTCAATATTGCTGAGCTCAGCAGCTGAACAACCAGACACCTGAAAGGTCACAACGACATACTGTTCAATAAAAAGGAATGTAACACTAACTATTTGTGTGCGATAACTGCATCGTTATCACACAGAAAATAATTATAATCTATAACAGTTTCTCTACACATGAATGTATTCGAGAGCTGTATACCATTTTGGCACTCGCGCGATTATGGTGTCTTTTTCTTACATTTTTTTTTCTTATCCTAATCGATTCTGTCTAGCTCTAAAACATGCACTCTTGTCTCACCCAGAGCATTTATTCTAATATTTTCTTATAATCAATACGAGATACGTAACTTCAAGCAGGACCACTTGTTATCTGCCTCCTCCTGTCTGCCGATATCTTATTTTCAATTCAATTGTGGCTTTATCAAACTTCAGCCAATCAGTAGAAAGATAACATATACAAATTCCATGATCGTATTTTTTCCCCTGAAAGTTGCATGATTGTCACGATTCGAAAAGCTTATTGTTATATCTCTTTAGCAACAACACTTCCACAATAATTATGTATTGATATCTGGCATAATGCATGCTGCACAGAGAACATGCTAGACAGCATTTGCAATGATCATATGATCAAAATATATGCCACGTATTTCAGTAAATATAATGTTTACAGTCAGTATTTCTTCTTAAAACTATATCAGCGTTATTTGTTTTTATTTTTATTTTTTAGCAAATCTCGGTTCTTCTCCTTCTTCTTCTCCTTATACATATGCCATGAAAATAGCGTTTGCTGTACACCGTTTCAGTATAGTTCGAAAATTGATTATTATTTTGTTTCTGTCTGATACAGTAACATTCATTACTCGTATTGGCTGGGTTTCCCTTTAATGTCCTCTATTATTAGTCAGATCTATCTGATTGTGCAGCTTGTCCTCAAGACCAACAAGCAGATGTTAAATAATGTTCTTGTTAGCATTAGTCCGCTCTTACTGGCCGAGTTACACGGGAACGAGTTTCTCCCTCGACACCAGAATGGGTACATGAGAAAGAAAGAAAGAAAGAAAGAAAGAAAGAGAAAAAGAAAGAAAGAAAGAAAGAAAGAAGGAGGAAAAGAAGGAAAGAAAGAAGGAAGGAAGAAAAGAAAGAAAGAAAGAAAGAAAGAAAGAAAGAAAGAAAGAAAGAAAGAAAGAAACAAAGAAACAAAGAAAGAAACAAACAAACAAACAAACAAAAAATTGGAAACAAAAATGTGCTTATGGTAAAAGAGAAATGAACACTAACATCATATATTTTCGTTTGCCACGGCACGTGACCAGGCGACATTTTCTCTTTTCTGATCACCTGACCACAAACTTGAGACTTATCACAAGAAACAAAACTGTAAACTCCCTCTTGGATATTTTTTTTTCTATTAACTCTTGGAGCAGCTCAGAGGTGCTAAATTGAGGCATGCCGCGTGTATTATACGTCTGGTTTACAGGACCAGACATCGCCTCTCACTTAGTTTGGTTACTTTTAGCCTTTTAATTGCTTTTTACCTGTGTTATTGAACGTTATGTCAAAGCTTTGTATACAGTTTTCGTTAATTTATTTCTAAATTGTTCGTTAATTAATTTTTTTTTACCACTTTTAATTTCCAGAAAAACTTGCACGTGCAGCACATGTGAATATATTTTATACTAAACAATAATGTCTGTATGTGCTTCGGTCATCACAGTGGGGAGAGGATTGGACTGATTTGCCTTTCACGTGAAGAGTAGCGGGACGCTACTGTTCAAAAAGAAGTCTACAAGCAATTGTTTTCACTATAGCTCATCTCGCTCTGACGCGCGATTCAAGCGTTTTTACGAGAGTGCGTTAGTCCACGAGTTATTAATAGAGATGCTGAAGATGAACAGTGTAAAGGAGGCCAGATTAGACGTTTTATTTTTTAGAAAGTATTGATTAAAATTAAGAGTGAGATAAGTGTCCACAAGCACTGAAAGTTGGGCTTTTTGAAACAGTGTCCCAAGTGTAAGGAAAGTTGGGCTTTTTGAAACAATGTCCCAAGTGTACCGAAAGTTGAGCTTTTTGAAACAGTGTCCCAAGTGTACCGAAAGTTGGGCCTTTTGAAACAGTGTTCCAAGTGTACCGACAGTTGGGCCTTTTGAAACAGTGTCCCAAGTGTACCGAAAGTTGGGCCTTTTGAAACAGTGTCCCAAGTGTACCGAAAGTTGAGCTTTTTGAAACAGTGTCCCAAGTGTACCGAAAGTTGGGCTTTTTGAAACAATGTCCCAAGTGTACCGAAAGTTGAGCTTTTTGAAACAGTGTCCCAAGTGTACCGAAAGTTGGGCCTTTTGAAACAGTGTCCCAAGTGTACCGAAAGTTGGGCCTTTTGAAACAGTGTCCCAAGTGTACCGAAAGTTGGGCCTTTTGAAACAGTGTCCCAAGTGTACCGAAAGTTGGGCCTTTTGAAACAGTGTCCCAAGTGTACCGAAAGTTGGGCCTTTTGAAACAGTGTCCCAAGTGAACCGAAAGTTGGGCCTTTTGAAACAGTGTCCCAAGTGTACCGAAAGTAGCGCCTTTTGAAGCGGTGTCCCAAGTGTACCGAAAGTTGGACCTTTTGAAACAGTGTCCCAAGTGTACCGAAAGTTGGGCCTTTTGAAACGGTGTCCCAAGTGTACCGAAAGTTGGACCTTTTGAAACGGTGTACCAAGTATGCCGAAAGTTGAACCTTTTTGAAACAGTGTCCCAAGTGTACCGAAAGTTGGGCCTTTTGAAGCGGTGTCCCAAGTGTACCGAAAGTTGGGCCTTTTGAAACGGTGTCCCAAGTGTACCGAAAGTTGGACCTTTTGAAACAGTGTCCCAAGTGTACCGAAAGTTGGACCTTTTGAAACGGTGTCCCAAGTGTACCGAAAGTTGAACCTTTTGAAACGGTGTCCCAAGTGTACCGAAAGTTGGACCTTTTGAAACAGTGTCCCAGGTGACAAAAGTCAAGAATGATCAGTGAAAATGCGTTACAGAATACAATCTTCTTTAAATGTGTATATCTGCCATCGATGTGACGTACTCAAAGACACACCCGCACATACGCACACACGTCCACGTACACTCATTCCTTTAAACATCGGTTCCTTTCTTGTTTATTGATAATTTAATTTCCTTCCTAATATTTAGATTAGTCGTCTGAAACCATAGCACCAACAACTGTAATGCATTAGTGAAGTGATTAACTCATGCCTGTTTCTTCACAGTCTCTCACTTTTGGAAGTACAACTACTCAGTGATTTTCAATTTGTTGACCGTTGTAGAATGATGGTCTTATATAAAGTAGAACGATCGAATTATTGCCAAGAGTTATCCTGCAAAGACTGTGAGTACAAAAAATTCAAATCTGGTGTTGATGAATAAAATTCGATTTATTGATGGTAAAGGCGCGAAAAACACCACGTTATTTCCCAAAAGCTTTAGTAGAAAGAGATATAAAGGGGATAAAGATCTTTATTAATAATATTGTATAGAATCACTGTATCATAGTATCTGACACATTAAAGCACCTGAAAATATTTTAAAATTATAGAAAGTGAAAGTAAAGTAAAGTAAAGTAAAGTAAAGTAGAATAGATGCTCACACCACGTCTTGCTAACCGTATGAGGAATATGGTGTTAGCGATCATATTTTTACATGATCAGGGCACAGTTTTGGGTGATGTAAAAAAAAATGTGTACTGGCAATAAATAACGGCCATAAAACTGTCCACTAAAGGAAGATGTTCATACAGTTAAAACAATAAATCATTAGGCAGTGTTTTTTTTTATTACCACATGTTCTATACTATTTATACCGCGTGATCATACCCAGATTATCAGTGTATGGACGTAATGTAAGCAATATGAACAATGCTCGTGGTATATTCTTAATTATTAATAATGATGATGTGCCGCTGAAAATGCTTGGCATTATGGTAATGGTAAAAAATACAATAAAAACCGTAGCGTCCGAAGCAAAAAGGGAGACGTTATGGTCGTGACAAGGTAAATGTCTTCTCTGGAATGCTCTATTAAAGTAAATGGAATTATATTGTTAATGCAAGTTAGTGAGTTCAAGTACATGGAAGCGATATTAACTTCGGATGGTTGTTGTACAATAGAAGTGAGGAGTAGAATAGCTCAGGCAAAGACAGCAGCTCATACAATAGAAAATATATTCATCATCATCAAGTACCGGGCCTGCTGGCGTAGGTGATCATGTCTCTCCACATTTTTCGATCTCGACAGTTATTTATCATTTATGTTGTTGACCTCCTGCCAAGCCATTCTCTTAAGCTGTCTGGTATTTTTTCTCTTTGCTTCCCTCTATCTCTTCGTCCCTCAATTTTTCATGTTGTTACAATATATTCCAATTGTTTTCTTTTCATTACATGGCCAAAAAATTATGACTGTTTCTTCCTAATATTGGAAATTAACTCTCTTTTTGCTTTGACCTCTTTCAGAACATTTTCATTACTCTTCTTAGCTGTCCATGGTATTCTCAACATTCTTCTGTAAAACAACATTTCTACAGACTCCAGTGATTTTCTTGTCTGTTGTCCTATTGTCCATGATTCACATCTATATGTTAAGACTGCTCTACACAACATTTAAGAACTCTTTTTCTTGTTTCTATTGTCAAAAATGGATTGCATAGTATCTTCCTCATTTTTTTGGAAAGCTGCTTTTGCCAGTGTCATTCTGCATCTCACCTCTGTTGTACTTCTTCCGTCTGAGGTTAACAAAGTTCCAAAATATTTAAATTCATTTATATGTTTTAATATTGCTCCACTTGTCTTTATTTTGCACAGAGGTGATGTCTTTTTCTTTGTTGTTACAATTACTTCTGTCTTTTTGCTATTAAGACTGAGTCCTTTCTTTCAAGAAAATATATTAAGCAACACATATTTGACAGTCCTTATTTTCTTCACTTCCACTTGAACCCGTTCAGGTGTCGAGGGAGATACAAAGATCTGGTTCTCATTGTCAATTGATGCTGCTGTAAACGTTGATGCTGTTTATCTATCCTACTCTGGGTCTGCCTCTTTTTCTTCTCCCTTCTCCTCTTTTAAGATATGCTATGTATTGTAAGGAATCACACGACATTCTTTCTAGATGGGCAAACCAGTTTATTTCTTGTTTCTGTGTGTAGCTTAGGATTGGCTCAATGCCTACTCTTTCTCTTATGCCGTTTCTAATTCTCTTTTATGGTTACTCCACATGTTTTATTCAGACATCGCATCTCTGTGGTGACAAGTTATCATTTGTGCTAAGACGTAATTAACATTTGACAGCGGAAGTATGAAAATGAGTTCTTCAATGATCTGTAGAGCCGACCTGGTCATGTGCAAGTGAATCATCAACGACTGGACAGCAGGCAGAGATATATTTGAAGGTCACAAAATGTGGTTTTACAATATAATGTTGCCAATACCATAGACAATTAATAAAAATAATGAGAATGTTCTAAAAGAGGCAGGACAAAAAGGAAAAGACATTTTTTTTGTAAGAGGAAGGAATACAATTATATTTCGGCTATGCAATGACAAGTAAACAATAAGAAAGCAGAAGTAATGATCATATGAAAAAAAAAACAACCGTCAACTACATGCAACATAAAAAGAAGCGGGACAAACCTGATACAAGCGCAGAGCATCAACTTATCGGGCACAGTAATAACTTCAGAGGGAAAATGCACCACAGATAATAAAAGCAGAATAACACAGGCCAAAGTACGTAATAGCATTCAAAAAATGAAAAACTTCTTGTGCAACAGGTTTACGTCAATAGAAGTGAGAAAGAGAGAGCGTCGGTGCTATATAGGGCCATATTTGATCTATGGAAGTGAATCGTGGACAATAGACAAACAATTCAAAGAACGATTAGAAACCTCAGAGATAGGATTGGTCAGAAAATTGTTGAGAGGCCCCTCCTGGACAGCTAAAAAAGACCAACAAAGAAATTCTCAAAGAGACCAACACAAAAAGAGAGCTCATGAAAGCATTGGGAAGAATCAATCGACATTTTTCGAGTACATCATGAGAAGAGGAAAGTTGGAATACTTAGTAATAACTGATAATATACAGGGAAAGAGATATCGCTAACGAAAAAAGAAAAAAAAACATACTAGATAACTTGGTGTCGTGGTACGATAAACAGTCAACAACCGAAATGATACGATGCGCCGTTGATAGAGAATAGTAGAAGGACGTGATCGCCTACGCCAGCCAGTATGGCATATGAAGATGATAAAAGAAAATGCAGTAGCTGTGGTAGTAAACTCTTGATACAGAGCTTTGCTGCAGGAGGCAATCTAATCATCAGACGGCCCGTCGAGCAAGTATTTCCATCAATTACCTTCTTGACACTCACACCGCTTGAGTATATTGAGATAATTGGAAACATGTAGGAAGACATATTTTAAAACCATTTCAAACAGTTTCAGTTTAAGAGTTTCAGTTTTCTAGGAAATCGACAACAATATGAATACACCACTGTAGAGATTGTTAACAAGTTATGAACATATATTATCACCTACGGCAGCAGTGAGACTTTCAATGACAAATGTGATAACCATCTCAGTAGGCATGCCATACTTGTTATCTGTTCTTGTTTTGGTGAAAAAAAAGTAAAGTACCCCCGTCACGCCAAGTGGCGTATAGGGAATATGGTGTTAGTGACTATACATTTTACAGACCTTCGGCACATGATTTTTGGGGTAACGTGGTCGGTATTACGCCCATGCCGCTTCACTTTCCCTGAAAAAAATCAGGTACCCATTAAAAGCTGGGTGAACCAGGAAGCCGTCGGTTGGGATCGAACCCTACCTCTTGTCCTTTGTAGTCCAGTTCACTAACCACTGAGCTATCGCGGCTCCTTTTCTTGTTTGGGTGGTCTAGAATAACTAGACATAAGACATCGATCTTTGCAAGGAAGGGCCTTGGTTTGAATCTGATCATAGGCGGCGGGAATATTTCTTTTTTGCTTCACCTTCTCCCTGTCTCTGGGTAGTGAATGGGTTCAAATCTGACCATCTTCTTCTACCTTTCAGCTCCCTGTGGAGCATAGGTCTTCAACAAACACTTTCCAAGTCGTTCTGTTTCTTGCCATTCTTTTAAGATCATTCCATGTCTTCCCCATCATCTTCATCTCTGCTTCTGTCTGTCTTCTCCAAGAATTTCTTGGTCTTCTTCTTTGTCTTTTCCCCTGGGGATTCCAAAAAAGGGCCTGTTGTGTAATACTAAAACTGACCATAGGCAGCGGAAATGTTTCTTTTTAGCTTCACCATCTCCTGTCTCTGTATAGTGAAATCATATGTCTAGCCCTCTCAGGTAACGGCGACAGATAGAAGGTCCTGTGTGAGCTCTGAGCACTTTAAATAACCATCGGTATTTGAAAATCGAAAAGAGTGAGACAAATATGGCTGATGCTCATGGAAAATTGTTATGAGAAGAAATCTACCACATAACCCCTTTGTTGGTGCTTCGGAGTTCGTACATTGTATCTCAAAACTTCTTCAATGCTTTCGCTAGCGTATAGTGGCGATGCTGGTGCTGAAGAGGTGCTGACTAAGGGATTTGGGCAATATGGAGTTAGTTGTTCGATGTTTAATGAAGATAATCTGTCGGCTAAACTAAATTAAACTAAGGTAAACTAAGGTAAACTAAGGTAAACTAAACTAAACTAAGCTAAACTGAACTAAAATAAAGTTAGGTAAACTAAACCTAAACTAAACTAAGGTAAACTAAACTAAAGTTACATAAATTAAACCTAAACTAAACTAATGTGAACTGAACTAAACTAAGGTAAACTTAACTAAACTAGGGCAAACTGAACAATGCTAAGGTAAACTAAACAAAACTAAATTTAGGTAAACTAAACCTAAACTAAACTAAGGTAAACTAAACTAAACTAAGCAAAACTGAACTAAACTAAGGTAAACTAAACTTTCCTAAATGTGATAAATACTGTCAAAACTCCTGTAATTTACGAGCTCTGACCACAAGAGCATATTTCAACCTTACCAATTACATGTATATAGATACCTGCACACGTGGCTGGCATATCATTCTATCGTACCTTGTTCTGATTTTCCTTTATATGTCCGTACGTTTTGTTTCGGGAGCCGTGATAGCTCAGTGGTTAGTGAACTGGACTACAAAGGACAAGAGGTAGGGTTAGATCCCAACCGACGGTTTCCGGTTCACCCAGCCTTTAATGGGTACCGGATTTTTTTTTCTGGGAAAGTAAAGCGGCACGGACGTAATACCGACCACATTACCCCAAAAATCATGTGCCGAAGGTCTGTAAAATTTATGGTCACTAACTTCATATTCCCTATACTCCACCTGGCGTGACGGGGGTACTTTACTTTTTTTTTAAAGTTGTTTTGCCTCCTATTTGCATGGCAAGTATGATTATATTTGTTTTCTTGCATTCTACTTTCTTTCATCCATTTTTTTCCTTTTTTTAAATTTCCCTTTCATTTTTCTGTACTAAATTTGGCATCTTTCCTTAATGTATTTCCAAGGCAGGAGAAATTTCTCTCATTTTTACGTCGTCTAGTTTTATACATATTTAATATCGATTAAAACTGCTGCAAAACTCGACATTTAATAACTTTGCTGTTTTTTTTTTTTTTTTTTTTACAGTTTTATTTAAAGAAGCAAATTAACATGGCCTTTTCAAAGATGAAGTTTAGCACACAGACTCTAGAACAAGAACGTGGAATTTGTGTAAGTGCTTAATGGTGCTTTCAGAAACAAAAGAGCACCACACAACGTCAGTACATTGTTCCATCAAAGCGTGTGGGCTGAAAATGGAATCAACAAACGGAGTGTAACTCTTAATATAGACTGAAACATTTTTGACGGAGCGGAGACATAATGTTCGCAGTGATTATATTTCGGCTGAAAAATCTGCTGGTGTTTATAAGGGAAATAACTCCCCTACTTAACCGCTCAGCCAGACAAAATGAACTTATTCCAACAAATGGTTTCTCTAGAAAGACGAGCAAACGAAAAAAAAAAACATATACATAGACAAAACATATACGAGTATATAACCCTTTTCGTCTTGTCAGACGGTCTAGTGGAGGCTATTGTGTAATTTTTTGAGGTTCTGTTTTTGTCGAACAGCTTCTCTCGTGGCTAATTCTACCAATGTTTGACAAACACACGCGGTCACATAATGAACAAGTCAGGCCCATTGGTCCACAGGGTTTAATATATGCAAACAGCCCAAAATAATGTATAAACAATTAACTGTTTAACTTCGAAATTTGTTCAAAGACAATGTTTTTACGTTAAACTGTTGACATATAACGTAACTATGTTATGTGTGTGTGTAAATTATGTCCATAGTTTTAAAAGTGCAATAATATAAATGAATTTTACGAGAGAATGGTTAGACGGCTAGAAGAACGAGTGGTCGAGTGAATAAAAGCATGTTCTCCAAAATAAGATTAACACGGGTCCGAACCACAGCAGGGTGAACTATTTTTTTTTTATATCAGAGTATCTTCCCGATAGTTACATATAGGTGCGAATCATCGACAATCCTAAAAAAAAAAAACAATATAGAAAATGGGTTAATTACAAATAAAATAGTAAAAAAAAAATGTAAAGAGCCCCGTCACGCCAAGTGGCGTACAGGAATATGGTGTTAGTGACCATAAATTTTACAGACCTTCAGCACATGATTTTTGGGGTAATGTGGTCGGTAATACGCCCGTGCCCCTTTACTTTCCCAGAAAAGAATCCGGTACCCACTTTAACACACAAAAAAACTATCTTTGCAACACATAGTACCATTGCTGGTGTATGTCGTGGGGCAACGATAGAACCAGAGGGATAAAGGCCGCTTGGTCAAGCAGTCGCCACGACGTGTGCGACTCAGGATTTTTATTTCACCCCCGATAGAAAAAAATATCCTTTTTGTCTACTGCGGGCTTCGAACACCGTACGCCGGCTTTTCAGCTAGCGGAACAGTGGTTTAGCCGCACGGCCACGCGCACCTCTGTACCCACATAAGGCTGGGTGAATCTGGAAGCCATCGATCAGGATCGAATCCGGCCTATTGTTCTTAACAAATAAAATGCTGCACACAAATTCTTAGATTCTTAGATAATGAAAACAGAGGCATGAAAATAGATTAAAAGAGTTAACATTGGAAAAACAGGCTTGCAAAGAACATTTTACTGAAGAAATTAAAATATGACCACATGAAAAAACGGAGGTTTGGAAGAGCGTGGTAGTTTGGAGATCAATCAATCAATCTATCTATCTATCTATCTATCTTTCTATCTATCTATCTATCTATCTATCTATCTATCTATCTATCTATCTATCTATCTATCTATCTATCTATCTATCTATCTATCTATCTATCTATCTATCTATCTATCTATCTATCTATCTATCTATCTATCTATCTATCTATCTATCTATCTATCTATCTATCTATATCTATCTATCTATCTATCTATCTATCTATCTATCTATCTATCTATCTATCTATCTATCTATCTATCTATCTATCTATCTATCTATCTATCTATCTATCTCAATCTATCTATCTATCTATCTATCTATCTATCTATCTATCTATCTATCTATCTATCTATCTATCTATCTATCTATCTATTTATCTATCTATCTATTGACTATTCGAGCCGTAGAATATAGGGCACAGACTCAGATACTCTTTCTCTTATCTAATTTTTTTTTATTTTAGCAGTTTTCAATTCGTGTAAACATCTTTAATCAAATCTCACAATTTGTCTCTGTTCTGTGCAAGCAACTCTATCTCATTGAGGGAGGCGATTCCTGCTGCTCTTGCCTCTCTGATCAATGTTCTTCCCAGTGTCCCTCTGGATCTGCCTCTTTTCCTCTTACCTGTTGTTTCCCATATGAGGGCTTGCTTTGTTATTCGGTTATTATCTCTCCTCAACACATGTCCATTATATGACCATCGTCTTTTCTTGATTACTAAAGATATTATTGGTTGATTGGAGATTTCTCTAATCTACTGAGTCTATATCTGATGCTTGTGAATTGTCGTTTGTCACTACGATTTCCTAGGTATTTAAATTCCGCCACTTGTTTTAATTTTCTACTATCCATCGTTATGTTGACGTTCTGTTTCTCTTTTCCGATATTCATCACTTCTGTATTGTTGATGTTGATTTTCATATTGTATTGAGTGCCTGTCCTTTTAAGTCTATTTAAGTGTTCTTGTAAGTCTTCTATTTTTCTATAAAATTAATGTCTGATTGTCTGCAAATACATGCTCGCTAATCTCCACTACAATAATGGGTGGGCTAACTTATATATATATATAATCCACGTAGATAATAAACAATAGGGGAGATAAGGATAGTGCAAGTATACTGAAAAAAACGAGTTCTGGTTGCAGGATTGTGGAAGATATCCAAAGATTAAGTACGCAGTCTCCAACAAATCTGTGGCAAAGACGGATGCACTGGGTTGTAAAATACAATTCTTACAATACGTGTGTGACAAATTTGATTCACATTACTTCTTCGTATTTAAGATCAAATAGAAGTACTTTGAATTCTCAAACCGTAACGAGGAATATGTTTCATATTGTGTCCTCGTATAATAGATAAAATAGATTTACTTTGAATTCTGAAATGTAAACTAAGACCGCAGATAAAACTCACAACCGTATTAAATTTAACTATTTTAACTCGGAAAAAGGGGGGGGGGGGGGCGATGGGGGTAGTGGGTTATTTTGTTGGTTTGGTCAGCATTATATGATTGTAAATGACTGTAAACTACCTAAAATTATGTAAAGTGTAAACGTTTATATATTTTTTTTCCTTTTGCAAATAAAACATTTTATTATCACATGATCAGTTAGAGAGTAAAACGAAACTTACTGTTAATAAAACAAACTGTTTGGACATGCTATATTTAATACGTCAGCACTGTAGGTCCAGAATTAAATAAATCTTGAAATAAATACTTAAAATGGTCTTCATCCTCTAATATTTGTACATCGTTACAACCCACTCTATTCAATTATTATTCATGAAGACCATACTAAAAGTATGTCAAAAGAACATGACGTCATGGGACGCACCAAAATGGCAGCTTATTTATATTCGAGCTATGGACTAAGCAATGTTTACATTGAACAACACTATATATTTTATTGCTGCGAGTTGGCAGATTTTTGAAAATGTTTTCAAGGGTTTGAACATAAATGTTTGTTCACAGTTCGTTAACATTCGCTGTAGATAAAGTCGTTAATTGGATGGCTTCGTTTCAGACATTTGTGACGTTGGTAGCTAAGGACCTAACTTGTGCAAACGGATGGCATTGGCAAGGATCATTTTGAATCTATGAAGTGGGCTCATTGTGTGTTTAACTCAGAAGCATATGTGCTTTTTAACCAAAGACCTTTTTTTGGGGACTCAATGAAGATATCCCCGATGGAAGAATAAATTGTACTATTAGTCCCATAAATGATTCGCTTCCAGAGGTTTATGATGTAAATAAAGCAGTTTTGTCATTGCAAGTGAATAATGTCCACACCTATAATTGGTCAGGATTGTGTAGCAGCAGCAGCTTTATAGCGAACACAGAAAACATCATAGGATTGTGCTGTTCTGAAACAGCTATGCCATGCTATCCTAGAATTGCCTTTAATGGGATTACTGTGACCACAAACCACTCTCCATGTGTGTGCCACATATTTACACCCCAGAAAGAAATACTGAATATAACAACATCATGTGCCGTCTGTGATATTAATGACCACAGACCAGGAGCCTCCAGTATGATTGATACAACTGTTGCACCAAGCATTTCATCAGTAGAGCCATATCTATGGAATGTTAATCTGACATTGTTCTTGAATGATGTCCAAGTTAATGAGACATCAGAATCGTGTGGCGACAGCTACAAGAAGGGAGCGGAGAACATCAAGTTCTGCTGCTATAAAGGAGACTAGCCTTGCTATCCCAGAATTGCCTTAAATGGGATCACTGTAGTTGAAAACTTCTCCTCTTGTGTAAACTACACATTCACATCTAAGAGTGAATCAGTGAAGGTCACAAAATCATATTCTCTCTGTGGTTTTACTAACTACAGGTCATGTGGCTTCTGTTGGATTGGAAATGATAACTTACCACTACTGTGTGTCTATATGTTTGAAATTGGAGTCATCAATGACGGCCTAACATCATCAAGTGCTATGACGATCATCATTTTCGGGAGGACGTGAACTCCCATGGTATATGGTGGATAGGCGGCAGGAACCATGAAGGCTATGTCTGAAAAGTGTTCCCTCTTGCAGTTTCCTCATATTCCAAGTCCGGCTTGTTGCAGGAGCTACTGAGTTAAGTGCTCTGTGCACACCGTGAGCTGTGTGTCTCATCCGTTTTGATCCTGCTTCGATATCCCGCTTGTTTACGATGAATGATGATATCGTATGACAGGGAACAGTTGGCTGTGTTCACTTTCTGCGCGGTTTCGCCTTATGTCTTTTGGCGTGTGCTGAGACTGCTACGATGGGGACTACAGTTACCTTTCTTTGTTTGGGAGATGAATTAGTAATTCGGATGATTCCACTGGCACGGGCGGTTGAGCAATTATGGATTTTAATTCGTTTGCTGTGATACCGAGGCCTTCCATAACCAATAACCAATAACAATCATGAATACCAAATATTTAGGATCATCAGAAAATATATATCAATTACTTATAGAGAATCATAAGAAAGTATATATCAATTACCTATAGAGAATCATAAGAAAGTATATATCAATTACTTATAGAGAATCATAAGAAAGTATATATCAATTACCTATAGAGAGTCATCAGACAAAAAGATGGTAAACTTTAGTAGAACTGTGGTTTGTCTTTCCCATACGTATATTTTAGGTGGGAAAGAAAGAGAATCAATAATCAACTAACGAGTCTGGTTACCACAGTGAAAATAGACGACCTTGTTAGGTTGAAGAACAGCCATAGTCAAGTGCTCTGTCTGTGTGAATGGTTCCTTTAATTAAATCTCTAAGAATATATTTCTATTTCTGAACGTAATTCGAAGAATTTTTTTTCTTATTCGTTTTTGTTGTTCTTCTCTTTCCTTGGCCCCAGACAGACTAAGCAGCCAGTAGTTTGAAGGTTTTTTTGTTGTTTTTTTTGCGTCCTGTGTGTCATCAACAAAGCTCCTAAATTGCGTGCGGTCTGACGTAGTTCTTATTAGGATGTCTTATGTCTTCTTTTACTTCTTCCTTTCAACTCCCTGTGGAGCACACGTCTTCAACAAACACTTTCCTATCCGTTCTGCTTCATGTCGTTCTTTTAAGACCACCCCATGTCTTCCCCATCCTCTTCTGCTGCCACCTGTCTTTTCTCGTATATTTTGGCCTTCCCCTTTGTCGCCTTTCCCTGGGTATTCCATAAAAGAGCGGGTCGTGTAACGCAGAAACGCAGAAACGCAGAGTGTAATCTCTTTTGGCTTCCTCATCGGTTGTCATAACCTGCTCCATCACCTTTGTCCGCTGGTGCTTGTCAGGTACTTTCCCATAATTTTGCGTTAGTAGTTTTGTTCTGCCATTGTTATCCTTTTATCTTGCAGAAGCCATCATTATGAAAGTCTGTATCTTCGAGTCTGTAGTGTCAATATTCTTGTTTACCATGTCACAAGCCACGATTTCTGGCCCACATTTTTTATTTCTATTTTAAATGTCCTATGCCGGGTTGTCCTTTATTTCCCTCTCTTCATCTCTCACTCCAGGGTCCACTGGCATAATAATTCTAGTGACAGCTGATTCTGCACTTTCTATACACATAACGATCCAGTTATATCATATTTCTGTTATCGCTGTATGCATCTCCTGTGTGTACTTACCGAGGAGTATATAATTTCAGACAGTCTATCGACCGGATGGACGGACGGAAATACAGACGGACGGACTGAAATATAGACGGACGGACGGAAATATAGACGGACGGACTGAAATATAGACGGACGGACGGAAATATAGACGGACGGACTGAAATATAGACGGACGGACGGAAATATAGACGGACGGACGGAAATATAGACGGACGGACGGAAATATAGACGGATGGACGGAAATATAGACGGATGGACGGAAATATAGACGGATGGACGGAAATATAGACGGATGGACGGAAATATAGACGGATGGACGGAAATATAGACGGATGGACGGAAATATAGACGGACGGACGGAAATATAGACGGACGGACTGAAATATAGACGGACGGACGGAAATATAGACGGACGGACGGAAATATAGACGGACGGACGGAAATATAGACGGATGGACGGAAATATAGACGGACGGACGGAAATATAGACGGACGGACGGAAATATAGACGGACGGACTGAAATATAGACGGACGGACGGAAATATAGACGGATGGACGGAAATATAGACGGATGGACGGGAAAACGGACTGCAGATTGACGGACGAACACAAGGAGATAAGTAGAGACAGAAATAGTCACAAAGATAGGCAGATAGACAGATAGGCAGATAGACAGATCCGCAGGCAAGCTGACCCATCGACAAGCTGAAACAACTGTAAATTGACTCATTGATTTAGTTCTCTTTTATTATCCTTACATTTATAGTCTGGAATGTTCTAGTGGATTCTAGAAGGACATTTTTAACATGGTGCCATCTGAGATATGTTTCTCGCCATTTTTAATGAATTGACTTGTAGGAAAAGGAATTTGGGAACAGTTTTAAAAATCCAAATAAGAATAACGTTGAGAACTCTTTATGCAGTTAAAAAGACAAACAAGGCCAACAGAAAATGAGAGCTCCTAAGAAGGAAACAGTAAATACTTTTTCGGGCACATTATCAGAATAGGGAAGTTGGAATACTTAGTTACAACTGGCAAAAATATGAAGAAAAAGAGATCGCGGATGACAAAGAGAGAGATAGTACCATATAGAATGATATTGTGGCACGGTAATCAGTCAACAACATAATTGATACGATACACTATGGACAGAGAATTGTGGAAGGAGATGATCGCCTACGCCAACCGGTTTGGCGCATGATTATGATAGGTGTAGCATAATAGTCCTGGTGGCCATTCATCATCATCAAGTACCGGGCCTGCTGGCGTAGGTGATCATGTCTCTCCACAACATTCGATCTCGGCAGCTATTTATCATTTCTGTTGTTGACCTGCCAAGCCATTCTCTTAAGCTGTCCATTATTTTTCTCTTTGCTTCCCTCTATCTCTTCGTCCCACAATTTTTACAGTTGTTACAATATATTCCAGTTGTTCTCTTCTCATTACATGGCCAAAAAATGATTGTTTCTTCCTAATATTCGAAATTAGCTCTCTTTTTGCTTTGACCAATACATCTGTATAAAGAACAATTTGATACAAACTATGGTAGTATGATTCTCAGATCCTTGCCATCAATGTTTAATTTCTCCAGTATATTGATTATGTCCACGTTATTTCTCTGTCAAATGCTTTTTTGTGTAGTCTATAAAGCACATACAAAGATCTTTCTTTACTATATAGCTCTTTTTAATCAGTGTTCCGGGATGTATATTACATTAATGGCGACATTTCCTTCTACAAATCCACATTGTTCTTCACTTATCTCTGGTTTTATTTTGTTCCTTACACGTCTCATTATGAGTGTTATTAATATTTTGGATACATGACCCATGAGAGTCGAAATTCGGATAAGTGTCCAGTGTTATATATATGTCACTGAATAGTTTTGTTATGACTTGTACTCCCACCTCTCCTAATGCATTTATCTCTTCGATTGTTATATTGTCAGGACCTGGAGCTTTACCTCTTTTCATGTGTTAAATTGTGTCCTCCACATCACTCACCATTATTGGTGGTCCTGTGTTTTTGTTTGAAATCTTTAGCTTTGGTCTTTCATCGTCATAGAATTGACTGACATATCGTGTCCATCTTTCCATTGCTTGCTTGCGTTCACCCGATGACCAAAGAAATACAGCTCATTCGTCATGCGCCTTTAAAAGGACTTTAAGTGAGAGTGTCTACGTTGTTGTGGTTTGCAGTCTATCTGTCTATCTATCTATCTATCTATCTATCTATCTATCTATCTATCTATCTATCTATCTATCTATCTATCTATCTATCTATCTATCTATCTATCTATCTATCTATCTATCTATCTATCTATCTATCTATCTATCTATCTATCTATCTATCTATCTATCTATCTATCTATCTATCTATCTATCTATCTATCTATCTATCTATCTATCTATCTATCTATCTATCTATCTATATATCTATCTATCTATATATCTATCTATCTATCTATCTATCTATCTATCTATCTATCTATCTATCTATCTATCTATCTTTCTATCTATCTATCTATCTATCTATCTATCTATCTATCTATCTATCTATCTATCTATCTATCTATCTATCTATCTATCTATCTATCTATCTATCTATCTATCTATCTATCTATCTATCTATCTATCTATCTATCTATCTATCTATCTATCTATCTATCTATCTATCTATCTATCTATCTATCTATCTATCTATCTATCTATCTATCTATCTATTGACCTTTCGAGCCGTAGTCAGCCCATAGACGCAGATACTATTTCTCTTATCTACATTTTTATTCTAACAGTTTTCAATCCTTGTAAAGATCTTTTATCATATCTCGCCATTTGTCTCTGTTCTGTGTAAGCAACTCTATCTCATCGAGGGAGGCTATTCCTGCTGCTCTTGCCTCTCTGATCAATGTTCTTCTCAATTTCTCTCTTGGTCGGCCTCTTTTCCTCTTACCTGTTGTTTCCCACATGATGGCTTTCTTTTTTATTCGGTAATTATCTCTCCTCATCACATGCCCAACATCTGACTATCGTCTTTTCTTTATTACTGAAGATATTAGTGGTTGATTAGCGATTTCTCTAATTTCCTCGTTTGTTTCGAATTCGTTCCACGCTATACCAAGTATTTTCCTGAGATTTGTTTTCCATCTCTCACACGCAAACGTAAGGGTTGATAGTACGTTTGATTTGAATAGTCTAAGTTTTGTGTTTGTGCTGGTGAGTTTTGATTTCCACAACTTTTCACGGCTCCTGAAACACATTGCTGCTTTAGCTATTCTGATTCTAATTTCTTTACTTGTATCCCCTTCCCGATCAATGTGACTTCCATGATAGATAAAGTGACCGATCTCTTCCACTGATTTGCTTTCCATGTATATTCTATCATCTGTTGGAATTAAGCTTTTCATGATTGATCTAAAACTCAATTTTGCTGGCTATTGATGATAGTTCATTTGTGTTTTCCTGCATCGTTTTTATCTAACCGCTGATGAGGATTGCAGCAAAACTGTGATATTTGCGCCTTTAAGTACAACACATCCGACTGCGGCACTCATTTTTCCATTATCTTCTCTTCCCCCACTATTATACTTCCTTCCTTTGATTTCACACATCCTGAAACTTTGATTTTTTTTTTTCCTCGTGTTAATTCAATTTACTGACTGATTAAATTTTACATTTTTTTTTAAAAGTTCCCTTGACAGCTAAAAAGACCAACTAGGAAATCCTCAAAGAACCCAACACAAAAAGGGAACTCATAAGAAACTTCAGAAAGAAACAATCAATATTTTCGGGCACATCACTAGAAGAGGAAAGAAGGAAAACTTGGTTACAACTGGCAAAAAAAAAAAGATAGAGAGATCGCGGACGACAAAGAGATAAAATACTAGATTGCTTGGTTTCATGGCATGGAAAACAGTCGACAAAAGATTTGATACGATGCACAGTGGATAGAAGGGAACCGTTATAGCTCATTGGTTAGTGAACTGGACTACAAAGAACAAGAAGTAGGGTTCGATCCCAACCGACGGCTTTCGGTTTACCCAGCCTTTAATGGGTACCGGATTTTTTCTGGGAAAGTAAAGCGGCATGGGCGTAATACCGACCACATTACCCCAAAAATTATGTGCCGAGGGTCTGTGAAATTTATGGTCACTAACACCATATTCCCTATACGCCACTTGGCGTGACGGGGGTACTTTACTTTTTTTTTTTTTTACTATGGATAGAAGATTGTGGAAAGACATGATCGCCTACGTCAACCGGTATGGTACATGATGATGATGATGATAATGATGATGATGATGATGATGATGATAGTATAGGCTTGTTCACCGAGTTAGATTATCATCATCACCATCATCATAATGATCGTGTGTCGTCTCGTCATCGAAGATTGGTTACGTGAGTTTCCATTTAACCCTGTTTCCAGTCTTGATAGTGTAAGTTGTCATAGATTACGCTGTATATTAAACTATAACACAATATCAAGTGTATTAAGAGATGTTTTCAATGTTGAATTCTCTTTTAATACATTTACTTTCTAACTCAGTGCCAAATATTCATTCTTTACTGCTGCGCTTCTGTAGCCTGCACTTCGTGAACCTATTTACTATAAGAAAATCATATTTGTATATACCTCAAATAAGCAAAAATCTTTCCTAAATGCATGACAGTAGGGCAAAAAATCAGACTGAAGGTCGGTGACGAAATAAAATTTCATGAAAAATAATTACAGAAATTCATTAAACAGTTTCCGAGATAATCGATCAACTCTGCGGGCACGAATTTGTGAACGAACTATAGTTATTTCACCACGCACAAGCAGAGCAGATTCTATCTCCCCTCGACGCCAACGGCAATGGAGGAAGGACAGAAGAAGACAAGAAGAAGAACGTTAATGCAGGCTCACTTGCTCGCGTCTTAATTGTGGTAAATAAAAACAGACACCCTTTGAGGCTGATCAGGAAATTTATTCGCACAAAGAGGTAATTTAAAATATAAATAAACGCGCCCAATACAGTTTACTGCTCCTGGGTGTTAGTTTTAACAAGGCTATGGGGAAGGCGTCGGATATAACTTTCATTATCTCTAGCACGGCTGCTTGTTTTAATCACAAAGTGGCATTTTAAGTACACTCTTGGAGATATCCCAACATTTATGGTTGATGATAATTGATGCTACGACATTCCACACAATTTTTTTTTCATTGCGAGTGCATGAGAGTGGCTCAGATTTTCCTTTTCTTCTGAGAGTTCGCTTGTTAAGTGGGCGTGTATACATTGTGTCAATAGTTTATTGCATAGCAGCAATATCTCCACCTTTAGACCCAACACATATGTCTTTGGCTTTAGTAGATTCCCTTAGCAATATTTGCTAGAGCAGCGGGTCTAAACTTTTTGACTTTTTATCTGCCAATGGTTGTTCTTTAACGTGAGTAAATGCAGAGAATACATACAGGACCTTCTTTTTTGCCGTTATGTGATAGGGCAGGACACCAGATCTCACTACCCAGGTGCCAGTTGAGGGGAAGACATCGAATCTCACTACATAAGGGCCAGTTTAGGACAAGACATCGAATCTCACTACATAAGGGCCAGTTTAGGACAAGACATCGAATCTCACTACATAAGGGCCAGTTTAGGACAAGACATCGAATCTCACTACCCAGGTGCCAGTTTAGGACAAGACATCGAATCTCACTACATAAGGGCCAGTTTAGGACAAGACATCGAATCTCACTACATATGGGCCAGTTTAGGACAAGACATCGAATCTCACTACCCAGGTGCCAGTTTAGGACAAGACATCGAATCTCACTACATAAGGGCCAGTTTAGGACAAGACATCGAATCTCACTACATAAGGGCCAGTTTAGGACAAGACATCGAATCTCACTACATAAGGGCCAGTTTAGAACAAGACATCGAATCTCACTACTTTGAGGGAAGTTTAGGGCAAGACATTGAACCTCATTACTCAGAGGCCATCTGAGGGCAAGTTATCGAATCTTACTACCAAGAGGCCATCTGAGGGCAAGTTATCGAATCTTACTACCAAGAGGCCATCTGAGGGCAAGTTATCGAATCTTACTACCCAGAGGCCATCTGAGGGCAAGTTATCGATTATTACTACCCAGAGGCCAGTTGAGGGTAAGACATTGAATCTCACAACCCAGAGGCCATTTGAGGGCAAGTCATCGAATCCCATTACCCAGAGGCTAGTTGAGGGCAAGGCATAGGATCTCATCTGAGGGGGAGGGGGGAATATGTCATTTCTAGCAACTCAGTGAGCCAGGTACACAATTTTCTACCAGCTGGGTCAGTTGGAGAGCGATAGGCAGCTTTTAAAATCTGAACCCTCGTTCAGATGCCAACTTGTATCGCTTAGCCAGAATGTTATAATTACACTACTAACGCTCTTTTGGAGATTGTCAAATACCTGTGGAAAAATCATGTGAATCTCAGATACAGCATAGGTTGTATGACTCAGCTGAAAGTATTCCATGACTTGTCATTTTGTTTGGAATCTCATGGGAGTAAAAGAAAGAGGAAACCCAAAATATACCTGCATTAAACAGGTGGAAAAAAAACAATTTTAAAATATGGGAAAACATGAGCGATTGACAGAGAATGACTCAAACAAGATTACCTGGACAGTGTTTGTTCAAAAGACTTATGCTCCACATGGAACTGAAAGTGTAAAGAAGATGTTCCAATTTCTGGCATATCACAAAAATATGAAAGTTCTAATGTAATCACTTCCGTTTTAAAAATCTCCTGATCAAATAGATCTGATGAATATAGATCAGATTTTAAAGTAACAAATTTGACATTTTCCAACGTGAGGTGTTTAACATTTTCCTTTAATTGATCGTTTACTTCCTTTAATCAACTTGAATGTGCCATCAAAGAATCAAATCTAGGTTGTATTTGTAAAATGAGAAAATTATCAAGGCAATTTATCAATGATAAGACTTCGCTTTCATCTAGATCAGGGGTGGCCAACCTATTTTGAGCTTGGGCCAGTAAATTGATTTTTTTTAAATGTGAAGGGCCATCTAACTAAATTTATATTAATAACTATTTGGAATGTAAACTACAGTATCATATGAAGCTTAGTAAAATATTCAGGTAAGTGTAGGGCTGTAGACCGATATATAAAGCATAATGTTTTAAAAGTAATCCAGTTATTCATATAATCGTATAATTTAATTTATACCTTCAAAAAGAATTATCACAAAAGGAAACATATTGAAATTTATAGAAATACTCGTTAAACTAGTCTTACAGTCTTGAAGTTTTGAAGACCTATACTGTTAATGTAATGTGATTTGTGAACTTGCTTTTCATTTAACAATATCTCAATATTAGGTGCAATTTTTTTATGAGCACAGAACAAGTATATAGCAAGATGTGTATCTATAATAGTTGAACGTAATTTATCCTTAATAACATCCATGGCAGAAAAAGTTTGCTCACAAATGTATGTGGAGCCAAATCTGCATATGAGCCTTAGAGCAAGATCGTGAATTTCAGGAAACCAATCTAAAGGGACATATTTCAAAAATTCGGTCAAATTATGAGAAATGGGTAATCCACAATGTTCTTTAAATTTAGCACAAAGTCATTATTAATTTTGGATTTCTATTATTTCCATTTGCAAGGTTGGGGAGTATTTATGAATCTCAGACTCTGAAATACAAAATGGATTTATGAATAAATCGGTGTTACTCTTTTCAGATTCGAAGAGGAAAATTGAATTGAGAATGCCTCGCTCAAAGCTGTAACTGCTGCTTTGTATTTTAAACGATCCACGATAAAGTCACTGCATTGACTTCACATGTGCTGAATCCTGGGAAAAATGATCAAGTTTGCACTGCGCTAAGTTGTTTACAAAACAATTTCAGCTTCAATTTAAAAGTGTTGACTTCACTGAACATGGATGGAAATAAGAGACTTTTCCTTGTAACCTCTTGTTAAGAATATTCAAATGATGTGACATATCAACCAAAAATGCTAAATCACAATGCCACTTTTGATTTCAAAGTAAACCACACTCTAAAGACAAAGGAAGAGGTATGTTTACAGCACTCGGGAAAAATCACAAATAATCAACAGAAAAACAAAGAACAATATATGGTTCGAAACAGGATCGAACCTGTACTTCTTGGCACAGCGCCTTGCCACGAGAAACCAAACGCTAGAGCACACTGCCAATCATGACGATAATAACTCAGGAATTAATTGTGTATCTGTATTTTCCTATTAACACAAGTATCTCCCGGATAGGGTAGGGCTTAATATTTGCTTTACAGACAAACATTTTTATAGAACGAAACAGCACGAATAGTAGTTTCCAGTGGTTTAGGCTAGAGAGAAATAATAATAAATGAATACTATTATAGAGGAGAACTTCCGAACCGATTGATCAGACATCGCCAATGATAGCTAATTTTTTAGTTAGCTGAGTTGGCCGTGTGCTCTAACGTTTGGTTTCTCGTGGCAAGGCGCTGTGCCAAAGCGTACGGGTTTGACCCTGCTTCGGACCATATATCGTAATTTGATTTTTTTCTGTTCTTGATTATTTGTCATTTTTTCCGAATGTTGTAAACAAACCTCTTCCTGTGAAATGATTCGCTTACCTATCGCCTCGGAAGGTTCCTTCAATAATAATAATATTCATTTATTATTTTTTTGTCTCCAAAGGCAAAACAGTTTTTGATTTCAAAAGTGAAAGAACTTGATCGTTTAATTCGAAAAAACGCAACAGCATTTCTCATTTAGAAAGCCACCTAACTGAGTTCTGAAGTAAGAGTTCACCATATTTATTTATTTCTTCTTCAAAATGTTCCCTAGATTCTATTCGATTGAGGGCGCGTGATCGAACCATTACTGAAATACAGAACAGGATCAATGATGTGTTGAAAGCTCATGTCTTTAGCACACAAAGCTTCCTGATGAGTGATACAGTGATATGAAAGCAACTTTCGATCTAAATACTGCCAAGCAAAGAAACACAACCATTGCTCTTCCCTAACGTTGCAGGGGCACCATCTGTACAAATGCTCTCAAGTTTAGACCATTCAAGTTTATTGCCACCAACATCACTATTTTCGACACAGCAGTTTTTCGCTGCTTCAAATATATCTCTTTCAGTTGTTGTTGCCGATAAATCACAAAGTCCTATAAGCTACTGAAACATCGAAATTGTCGTTTATGCACCTCACAAACACAAGCAACTGAGCATTATCTGTCATGTCGCCACTCTCATCTATAGCAATAGACAAGTATCTGGAAACAGCACTTACATATTTTATCTGTTTTGATACATCGCCTGCCATTTCTTCAATGTACCTCATAATTGTATTTTGTGTTAGGGAAATATTTTCTGCTATTTGTTTGATATCACCAGCGTTTTCTGTTAAAATAGATATGCTTTCCTTAATAATCTCACCGTCTGAGTTTTTTTTTTCTTCTTAGCGAGAAGTGATATTTCGTAAGAAAATTGTTCTATGTTATTCATTTCTTCACTTTTTTTTAACAAATAGGTTTGGCATGCAATGAAGTCCTTTCTTTTTCTTTGAGATGTAGTCAGTTCTTAATGCAGATTCAGGAGGATATAATTTGTTGAATGTATCATGTGTTTGTTTGAAATGCCTTTGCATGTTGTATTTTTTAGGAACTGCTACTGTCTTTGAACAGGTCAGACAAATCTGTTTTGAAGCACTTCCCATTGTAAAGAGAAACTGTTCTTCTCATTCTCCAATAAATGTTCTGACACTCACTTCACTTTCCCTTTTTCACTTTGAGGAACCATGCTTTCTTCAAGTCATCTTAACTAACACTAACTGCCAGCACAGCGCAACACAAGCTGCAATAGAGTGTACCAACTTCACAAAGAAAAAATAATGTATCGACAATTATTTAGAACCGAATAGGTAAGATTGAGCCGCCTGCTGCAAGAAATATTAATACTAACAAACTACACCACAAATTCACTGCAAATTGCAAAATAAGAAATAGAAAGAATAATAATAAACTCTATTTTGATTTATCCGATCTAAAATTCAGATGGTGAAGAATTATCAATTTTTAAATTGTTATATCTCCGTAACGACTAAACCTAGAAATGTCCAGCGTGGCTCAAAAGGAAGATCAACAATAGATGTATTTCCGGGTAAATTCAAACCGATGTGAGGTTTATAAGTTGATGCATTTTACGGAAGATTTCGGAGACCAGTAACGACAGCACATTAACAGCAGCATACGGCACCTTGACAGAAGGAAAGTTGTACTAGAAAATCGGCTTCTATGAATCGCACAGTCCGATAGTGATAAACAGGTTCGCATCGGATATTGAGCTATCGATGAGCCAATGAAAATGTCTTGACGGGCCATTACTTGGCCCGTGGGCGTGGGGTTGGCCACCCCTGGTCTAGATAAAAAAAACGGAAAAAGTAATGTGCCCCGTCACGCCACGTAGCCTATAGGGAACATGGTGTTAGTGACTATAATTTGTATAGACCTTCGGCACATGATTTTTGGAGTAAAGTAGTTGGTATTGCGCCGGTGCCGTCTTACTTTCCCAGAAAAATATCCGGTACCCAATTTAAGGCTAGGTGAACCTCTTGTCCTTTGTAGTTCAGTTCACTAACAACTGAACTACCGCAACCCCCATTTTCAATAAATTATAAGAGTATTCATAGCAAACCAGTTATATGCTAGAAAACTGATGAATCTTAATGGTTCAATCACAGTCCAAACTTCTTGAGTGTTTGATTCCCGCTGGAAGCAGTGTGAGTTGTACTCGTGGTTGAGTGTTTGATTGCCGCTGGAAGCAGTGTGAGTTGTACTCGTGGTTGAGTGTTTGATTCCCGCTGGAAGCAGTGTGAGTTGTACACGTGGTTGAGTGTTTGATTCCCGCTGGAAGCAGTGTGAGTTGTACTCGTGGTTGAGTGTTCGATTCCCGCTGGAAGCAGTGTGAGTTGTACTCGTGGTTGAGTGTTCGATTCCCGCTGGAAACAGTGTGAGTTGTACTCGTGGTTGAGTGTTCGATTCCCGCTGGAAGCAGTGTGAGTTGTACTCGTGGTTGGAAAAAAATACGCGGTCGACCTAGCCGCTGGCAGAAATGAGTACCAGGGTAGTACTCTTGGAAGGTGAGGAATGTTGCCTTGCATAGTGAGTTTCGATGTTTGAAGCGATACTATGCAAAAGTCTCCGAACACTTCTGGATTGGCGGGCGAGGACATATGGGTGAAAACTCGCGTGCTAACACGCCGATTCAAGTCTCGTACTTTACTTTTACATTACCTTATCAATGGCGTACGTATATATGTATGTGTGTACGCGCGTGTCTGTGTGTGTGTGTGTTTATTATGTATTACAATGTAATATCAGTGGAGCAATTGTGTCACTGAGGATTCTATTTTGTGTCAGGAGTATGAAACTTTGAGAACCGCTGCTAAAGGGTGTGGAAATATGGAGATTATTATTGAGAATGACAATCAGACTATGGTAGACCGGATGCACCATGCTGACGACAACAATTAATATTTTAAGCTTAAGCGGCACGTGATTAGGGTAAGCTAAGTAAATTGTTTTTAGGTGAGTACATTTAAACGAAGGAAGCCGTAAAGAACATACAAACAAGATATGCATCGAGATTTAAAGCGAGAGAGACTCACGCATACCTGTACAGTATTATACCAGTATGTAATATAATATGAGATACGACGAGAGTAAAAAGTGTTAAAGCTAGGTAACTATAATCAGGTAAAATGAAGAAAAAACAATATTGCGTGGTTTAAGTGAGAGGAAAAATTGTAATAACAAAGTTAATATTAAATATTTGAGAACAAAAAAGTGAAAATGCTAAACGAATTATGGATGTCGGGATCAAAATGGATTATCTGAAATTGGTAAAACAAAATAAAGTTTAGATCGTTTTTCAGAAGTTTTCTGCGCGTTCTTTGTTTCGTTATTAGAACCGACTATTAATGAAAATCAGATATCAACTTCTGTGTATTTCTCTGAGCATAAAACATGTATCCCTTACCGACTTGCTGAGTCAGTCGTAAGTTAAGGGTTTAATACAATCTTCATCCAAACATTGTGCTACCAATGCCAGAACTGGACCCTAGATGCAAGAACAATAAGAAAAATAACTTCTACTGAGATGAAATGTGTTAGACGAATGACAGGAAACAGTCTGAGAGATAAGATCAGAAATGAAGAACTGAGAAAAAAGCTAGGAATAGCCCCCGCCATAGAATATATAAGGAAACAACAGATAAAATGGTTTGGCCAAGTGACAAGGCAGAAAGAACAAAACACTACACAACGAGCCTTCAACAAACGTTGTGAGAACACCAGACCCAAGGGTCGACCACGAAAAAGATGGATCGATGGCATATTAGAAGCACTAGGAAACATAACAGCAGCAACAGGCGAACAGAAGAGCAAATGCCCGAAAATTATATCTCCCCTCGACGCTGAAAGGCAGATGAGGAAGGAAAGAAGAAGAAGAAGATATCCACTATTTTTGAGTACTCGTATATATATGGCGTCTTGACAGACGGTCGGTTACAAGTCATCATGATTTGTTGTAAATTGGAAATATATTAATGTCTAGTGCCAGATGTTGTTTTACTTGGTAGCTTTACTCGTGACTGAATATCTCAATATTGGATAGACAGATCCGACCGTAGAATGAGCAAGATTTATTTATTCTTCTTGAAATCATTCCCGCTTTTCAATCACGTTTTGTCTTCTGAGTTAAGCATCATCTCTTCCTCGAATGTTGCTGTGTTGTTTTTTTATTTAGTTGTTTTTCTCCATACACTGCGATCTGTTGCCACTTTCCCTGACTTTTTCGCTGAACAGGAATTCTCTCAAGAAATTTCTGCACAAATTCTTCTTTCTCAGCTCTGGTGTGTCCACTGGTGTTTCTCTCTTTCTACAAATTCTCACTAACAATAATTGTTAGAGAATACGATTGCTGTTCATTCTTCTCACGTGACCTAACCATCTTAATCTCCTACTCCAAAGTGTTGCCATGATAGGTAGGAGTTTGGCTCTTTGCAAGACGTTAGAGTTAGTTACTCAGTCTTGATGCTCGGTCAATTTTTTTTTCGTTCGCCAGCTTTTACCTCTGACGAAGTTCCTAGAGATTAGGAACTGAATTGTGCGTGTTAATCCATTTTTCCCTGGCAGCCGTGTACACAGGGGTCCCTTGCCGCACAGGCAGATAACTAAATAGATAACATGTCCATTTGATATTACTTATCCTTTGAATGCAACGCCCAAATAAGCGGGACCCATACAGAAGTGTACTAAGCACTCGGTTTTTAATAAATTTAATTGTTTGCCCCGAGTGTTAGTTTTACATCAAGAATACGATATGTACGCTAACTTTTGCTTTACAGTCATACACGTCACAATATAGTAGTACACTTAGTCGTTAACATCACATTTACAGTTGCACACGTCAGATTTACAGTCGTACACTTCACATTACAGTAGTGCACATAGTCGTATGTGTCACATTTATAGCCGTACATGTCACATTTACAGTAGTACGCACAGTCGTACATGTCACATTTACAGTCGTACACGTCACATTACATTAGTACGCATAGTCGTATACGTCACATCTAGAGTAGTACACGTCGCATTACAGTAGTAGGCATAGTCGTACACGCCACATTATTGATGATACAATCATGCCAGTAAATATATCTATTAAGAAAACATTCCTTTACACATTGCCACTGTATTTCGATCAATTTTTTTAAAAGTTCATAGATGGCATCGGTTAAAGTGTGCATACAGTTTCTGGCGTATACATATATTTACGTGTGTGTGAAAATTATTACTCTCTGTATAGACCTACATACACTCATGACTTTTGCTTTTAAACTAACTTTTAAGAATAGAATTTTACGGAGCGAGATGCATATTTTATAAGTAACTAAAAGCTAGACTTTGTCAACAGTTTATTTTCCTATTACGGTCGGAACGTTTGTGTGTCTGTTATCGCGTAAAGCTGTAGCCATGTCCAACTGGCTATGAATTTGATTGCGACTCAGCATTGCTCGCCACCCCATTCAGTGATCACTCGGGGAAAATACAGTACATGTAGGGGAGACCGGCTTGTGTATGAGTGGCCGCAGGACTCCAAATGTCGTTAGTTACGTCTCATGCGTCACTAGGACACCGAGATGGCAGTGACGATCAACCCTGTCCTAATGTTGTGATTAATTATTGTCCCTCGTGCAAAATCAATTATTTAAAAAGGATGGTGAAGGAGAGAGGGGGCTCTAGTTAAAGACTAATGTATGCTCTAAACTCAGGCTAGATCTTTGGACTGTCATCATTGAGGGCCGGCTCCGCACCGAAGGTTGGCTACCATGGTTGGCTACCACTCCGCTGTCTTTTGCTTTGATGGTGCAGGTTGTCAAAGGCTGACTTGTCCATCTTTTGACGTTACTCGTCCAATGAAATAACCCAGGAAACAGGTTCTCTATAACAGATTCTTCCTTCCAACGTTGCGTTACCAATGCCAGAAAGGAACTGTCTCTTCTTCTACTTCTACCTTTCAGCTCCCTGTAGAGCATAGGTCTTCAACAAACACTTTCCAAGTCGTTCTGTTTTCTTTTCTTTGACTTGTCCATGTTTGTGAAGTTTTTTCGGCTTATTTTTTTACAGTTTGGGATAGCCAGTCGCATGCCCTCCTTTCTCGCCTCTTAGGAACATGCCTGGTAGGGTACAGCGACACTCTTCTTTACTCCCTTTCGGGCCCCGACAGCGCACGGCCAAATAGCACAGGTTGTTATAGGCTGACTTGTCCATCTTTTGATGTTACTCGTCCAGTTAAATAACCAGGAAACAGGTTCTCTAGAACAGACTCTTCATTCCAACGTTGCGTTACCATTGCCAGAAATGAACTCTAGAACTAATAAAACAAATAGAGGACATGGTGTTGAGAGTAACATGGGAGAGTAAAGATCACTGAAACGTTTAGAAAGAAACGTGAAGTGACGTATGGGAAGAGAATTAGAGGAATTTAAAACGCCTTTCCGATAATTCATCAAACAGTATTGATTTATGCTGTAATAAGACTCTCTCTCTCTCTCTCTCTCTCTCTCTCTCTCTCTCTCTCTCTCTCTCTCTCTCTCTCTGCGATCAGGACTCAATCAGAGTAGGATTCCAGACTCTCACATGAAGTCAGCTGTCAGGTTAAGTGTGTTGATCGCCCCCACAGACAGAACATCACATTTAGAGTCTGCCAGATCCACTCTGATTGAACACCCGTTAAAAACGTTGCACTGTGTTCTGCGCCAGTGGCCCAGTGCATCCGATTTCAGCCAGCATTTTATTCAGGTTTGCTTTCCCTAGCCTTTGATTGTCCCCAATCTTCCTGCAAGGCAGCAGATTATCTTTTCTGTAGGGGGATTCTGCCCTTAGATGATCGGCCCTCCCAGGTTTACGAGCACCATCTGCCCGAGTCACTAGAGGTGACTAACACATACATGCACACACAAAGATAATGAGATGTGAATAACACAGACATGTACACAGCGATACGAGACATGACTAACACCTACACACATCAAGATATATGACACATGACTAACATAGACATGCACATAAAGATATGAGACATTGACTGACATAGACATGCACACAAAAGATATGACACATACCTAACATAGACATACGCACAAAGATATAAGATATGACTAACATAGGCATGCACACACAAAGATATGAGATGTGACTAACATAGCCATGCACACACAAGGATATGAGATGTGACAAACACAGACATGCACACACAAAGGTATGAGATATGACTAACAAGAACATGAGTTTAGTAATATCTCATATCTAAGAGTGTATCTGTGTTAGTCATGTGTCATATCTTCGTGTGTGCATGTCTGGGTTAGGGATATCTCACATCTTGGTGTAATAAGACAAGTAGTACTTGCTTCGCTTGTGTATCCGCTGTCGCTTGCAAAGTTGCTAGAACTCGCCTACAGTTTCGTTATCGCTTGCTCTAAATAATACTTGTGAGAACGGTGCAGTCAAAATATAGGAACGTAACCCTTTTCTTTCCAGCAGATTACACCTGTTAATGGTTCTCCCATTCAAACGGACGTTCGGTATCCTACCCCTAATTTTGTTCAGTTGCTCTGAAACAAAATAAGCTCGTTCTTTGTTTAGTTTCCTGTAAAATCATAGAATAATATTTGTTTCGTTCGTAGAGTAAATGTTATCGTCTGAATGTCGAAAGGGTACCGGCAAGGCTCAAACAGAACTTCACATTTTCAGTAATTTATTTATTCTTAAAAGCTGTCTGTATTTTTAAAATGTAAATTATAAAGAGTTAATATTTATATACGTTATAAACAGTTTCTTTAAATTGAAAAAAAAAAACATTTACAAATTATAAATACTTTTTAAAATTAATTTCAGGAAGAAATGTAATCAATAAAAAAACTTGAATTACTGTAAACATAACTGTCATCAAATTATGATGGATGTCTTCTAATAATGTGTCTGCTTTAATACGTTCAAAAAAACATTGGTCAGCTTTGGGTTGATGACATCTCCATACAGCTTGTCTCATCATCAAGTACCGGGCCTGTTAGCGTAGGTGATCATGTCTCTCCACAACTTTCGATCTCGACAGTTATTTTTCATTTCTGTTGTTGACCTTCTGCCAAGCCATTCTCTTAAGGTGTCTGTTATTTTTTCTCTTTGCTTTCCTCTATCTCTTCGTCCCTTAATTTTTCCAGTTGTTACAATATATTCCTATTGTTCTCTTCTCATTACATGGTCAAAAAATGATGATTGTCTCTTCCTAATATTGGAAATTAGCTCTCTTTTTGCTTTGGCCTCTTTCAGAACGTTTTCATTACTCTTCTTATCTGCCATGGTATTTTCAACATTCTTCTGTAAAACCACATTTCTACAGACTCCAGTGATTTTCTTGTTTGTTGTCCTATTGTCAAAGATTCGCATCCATATGTTAAGACTGACTCTACATAACATTTAGGAACTCTTTTTCTTGTTTCGATTATCAAAAATGGATTGCATAGTATCTTCCTCATTTTTTGAAAAGCTGCTTTTGCCTGAGCCATTCTGCATCTCACCTCTTTTGTACATCTTCCGTCTGATGTTACCAATGTTCCCAAATATTGAAATTCATTTACCTGTTTTTAATATTGTTCCACTTGTCTTTATTTTGCACTGAGGTGATGTATTTTTCTTTGCTGTTACCATTACCATATATATATATATATATATATATGTGTATATATATATATATATATATATATATATATATATAGAGAGAGAGAGAGAGAGAGAGAGAGAAAGAGATAGCTATATTTATATAAAGCCACATCTAGACAAGCTGTATGGAGATGTTACCAACCTTGAACTTACCAATGTTCTTTTTGGACCTATTAAAGCAGAGACAGTAGAAGTAGATATTCATTATATCATAATTTGTTCTAATTTTATAACAGCTATTTTGTAATAATTCAAGTTTTTATATTGTCCATAATTGTTGTAAAATTTATTTTAAAAGTATTTATATTTTCTAATTGTTTTTTTTATTTTAAAAAATTGTTTATAACTTATATAAAATATTAACTCTTTATAATTCATATAAACATTTATTTATTATTAATATAAATGTAAATTTACCTTTATTTTGCAGAAAACCTCCTTTATTGGCTGCCTGCCAAGTGTTACACTCTCTGCTTCAGAAAAGCACCTCTAGGAACACTGCGGTGAAAAGTTGATCACGAAATCATTATCCAACTCTTAAAAGACACGAAAATCATTAACCCAGAAATAAGTAGCTCGCGATAGTGCTCTAGTTGAGTAGTCCAGTAAAGACAACACGCGCCAGGCAAGTTTCTCATACAGGCTGTGTGTGCGAGTACTTTGATTCGCTTATCTCTCAACTCACTTTTCCGCCCTGCGCGAGTTGCATACAGAATTAATGTGACAAGGGCCTATGATGCAATGTTTGTTGCTTTGGAGTGGATCTCCTTATCTTTGTATTCTGTTTCTAGATTTATATTAGTAAATATAGCATCATAACTGACAATAAAAATTATAGTGTCATATCTGCTCACCATTCTCGTTTAAGTATGAATCGTTTTCTTTGTATTCTGTTTCTCCACTTAGATTCCCGTAGGATAGCAAAGAAAATGAGGACTCACTATGAGAATAATACAGAATAAAGAGTTAAATCTACTCGATATTCTGTCTGGACATTATTTTTAAAAATAAAACTCTCCGTTGAAGCCCTTGAAATGTGGATTAATTGAAAAATAGCCGCATTTAAAGGTCTATTAATAGAAGTATAGTCGCGTTGATATCTCTATTCATGGGAAAGACGCCTCGGAAAATGAACAATCTCAGCCCAGCAGTCACCATTTGGAGAATGCAAGACTTTGGACACTATTTATGAACATTTAGACAGAAAACATGGATAGCGTGGGCTCAGGGGCACAGAGAGGCACGATCCTACAAGAATGAAAACTCCCACGTCACACCAAGATCCAGTCTGCTGAAGAGAGCTTGTGTCGGCCACGGCGTAGGTTTAGGGGAAAACTGAACATACAGACTCATACGAGTGCTGATCATGTGACCAACTCATCTTGTGTCCTGACGTTGTTCCTACCCCTCCACATACAAGAACTGACCATGCGACAAGATCATCTTGTGTCCTGATGCTGTTCCTACCCCTCCACATACAAGAACCGACCATGCGACAAGATCACCTTGTGTCCTGATGTTGTTCCTACCCCTCCACATACAAGAACTGACCATGCGACAAGATCATCGTGTGTCCTGACGTTGTTCCTACCCCTCCACATACAAGAACCGACCATGCGACAAGATCATCGTGTGTCCTAACGTTGTTCCTACCCCTCCACATACAAGAACCGACCATGCGACAAGATCATCGTGTGTCCTGACGTTGTTCCTACCCCTCCACATACAAGAACTGACCATGCGACAAGATCATCGTGTGTCCTGACGTTGTTCCTACCCCTCCACATACAAGAACTGACCATGCGACAAGATCATCGTGTGTCCTGACGTTGTTCCTACCCCTCCACATACAAGAACTGACCATGCGACAAGATCATCGTGTGTCCTGACGTTGTTCCTACCCCTCCACATACAAGAACTGACCATGCGACAAGATCATCGTGTGTCCTGATGCTGTTCCTACCCCTCCACATACAAGAACTGACCATGCGACAAGACCATCGTGTGTCCTGACGTTGTTCCTACCCCTCCACATACAAGAACTGACCATGCGACAAGATCATCGTGTGTCCTGACGTTGTTCCTACCCCTCCACATACAAGAACCGACCATGCGACAAGACCATCGTGTGTCCTGATGCTGTTCCTACCCCTCCACCATTAGACAGAACAAAGAAACAAGTTCGAGTTATTATTAAAGGACTTGAACGCTGAAGAAGAAGAAGACGACGAAGAAGAAGAATGTTGAGAATCGTGTACAAAACAAAGTAATGAAATTTAGAAACAGCTAAAAATTAGGTACTAATTAACTATAAAAATTGAGAACAAAATAAGTCATCCTGTAATGAAAATTAGGGAGCCGCGATAGCTCAGTGGTTAGTGAACTGGACTACAAAGGACAAGATTTAGGGTTCGATCCCAACCGACGGCTTCCGGTTCATCCAGCCTTTAATGCGTACCGGATTTTTTTTTGGGAAAGTAAAGCGGCACGGGCGTAATACCGACCACATTACCCCAAAATGAAGTGCTTAAGGTCTGTAAAATGTATGGTCAATAACACCATATTCCCTATACGCCACTTGGCGTGACGGGATTCTTTACCTTTTTTTTAAAATACCAAATTGTAAGTAGACGTAGAAGTGAACTCTAATCCACCGTGAAGTAGCATCGAATAATTTTTATTCCGTGGTGGGGGTAGAATGGGTGTTCTATGGCCGATTTCAGGACATGGAGAGACCTGGATTCGATTCCTACTCAGACGATTGGAAATTTTCAAAAAATCGAACCCGTGATTTCTTCTCCGTTGCTTTAACCTTCTCTGGGTAATGAGATCCGATGTCTAGCCTGCTCGGAATAACAGTAACAACAACAAAAACAGGACGGAATCGGATGCGGTGTCGGCTCAAGGTACCGGGCAGTTGCCCAGGGCGCACCATGTGCTTATCAATGATCTTCCCACAAAATAAAAAGTGAAAATAATAAGTATTTTTATTTTATTTCACTTTTCTAAGATATAAAAACACATGTTCGTGTATGTGTATGTGTATGTGTATGTGTATGTATATACGAGGCAAAGTCGCGAAAAGTCGTGAAAGTCGCGAAAAGTCGCGAAAAGACTTTGCCTACGAAGCTAATTTTTAGTTAGCTGAGTGGCAGTGTTCCCAAGCGTTTGGCTTTTCGTGGCAAGGCGCTGTGCCACTGAGTACGGGTTCGATCCTGCCTTGGTCCATATTTTTTTCTGTTGTTGATTATTTGTCATTTATTCGAGTGCTGCAAACATACCTCTTCCACTGAATTGATTCACTGATTATCGCCTCGGAAGTTTCCCTCTATAATAATATTCATTTATTATTATTTGTCTCCTGTCATAGATTGACTGTCCATCTTTTGATGTTACTCGTCCATGTAGTCTTGGTCAGCCTCTGCCTCTTTTATCTTGTATTTTTCCTTCCAATATTACTTTTAGTTGGCTGTTGTGTCTTTTAACATGCCCAAAAATTTCATTAGTCTTGTGAATTTGTATGTGAATTGTCTTATGAATATGTCAAAGCCGAGTATGAACCACATAATATAAGCAGATAAGCAGCTCTTTGCACATTGGTGCATCTTAATGTCTTTACTCTTTACATAATATAAGCAACGTGTACCATGTATGCTAAACGTAGCGTCAGCTTTGAACTGAACAGTAGTCGAGTTTTTGTGTCTTTTATATATATTTCGACCTCCCAGTCGTTTTAATAAAAAATATTAATTGTGTCTTCCTTTTAAATGTCATATTTCCTCCCTTTTTTGTGATAATTTTCTCTCTTTTTTGCGTTAATTTTCTTTCTTTTTTGGTAATTTTTTCCTTTTTTTCGTTAAATTTTTTCTCTTTTTTGTTGGTGTTAATTTTCTCCTTTTTTTAATCAAAGAAGCGGGAGAGTGAGAGGCCGAATCAATAACGCGTCGTGCCAGGAGAACGCTGGACACAAGTTTTCTCTTTTTTTTTTCTATCTGGATGAAATAGAAAATCTGCTCAGGACAGGCGTCATTTAGTCTCCGGTCATATAACCCCCCCCCCACCCCCTTTTCCCCCTTGTAGATCCCAGTAATGCCGTAAAGACAGGTTTGTTTTAATTTTTTATGTTAGGCAGTTCCCCCTCCCCCCCCTCCTTTTTATTTTTTCTTTAAAATTAAAATTAAAATTTGTTTGTTCCGTTTTTAACTAAACACAGTTTTATATTTACTGTTTTCTCTTTTAAGATCTATTTTTAAAGCTTTAAGCCTATATTTACAATATCAAAAGGGGAAACTGCAGGTGTAATGACCATCTCCAGAAAGAATTCCAATGTATGAACTGGTCAAATCGTGTAGAGATGGAACAACCGTGGTGTTCAACATTGTAATGTCCAGCTTCCGTTGCTCATGGAGACAGAAGTCACGTCAACCAAATTTCAGAGAGATACATCAAAGTAAGAAAGAACTAGATTCAGTTAAAACCATCAGCGTGATGAGATGGATGCTCATAAAGTAAATGATACAATTAAAGAAAATTGCACTTCAGTTTTGCGAACAAATGACTGTTTATCGATTTTGTTGTATTTATTATTTTTAAATGTTAATTGTTGTCATATTCTTTTAATAAAACGCAATTTACATTATATTTAGAGCAGATATAGACTCAAAATGCATCGAAGCTTGTCAAATAAATGGGCAACTATCACCACGTTTGTCCAACAAGGAAATAACTCTCGAGGCAGAACAGGCACTCTACAATACAATCTTCATCCCAACGTTGTGCTACCGATGCCAGTCCTGAAACCTAGATAAAGAACAAAAAGAACATAACCTCTGCTGAGATGATGAGTGTTAGACGAATGGCATGAAACAGCCTGAGAGACAAGATCAGAAATGAGAACTGAGAAAAAAGCTAGGAAAAAACCCCCGTTATAGAATATATAAGAAACAATTGATAAAATGGATTGTCCACGTGACAAGGCAGAGTAATCAAAACACAACACAACGAGATCTCAATAAACTTTCAAGGACACCAGGCCCAAGGGACGAGCACGAAAAAGATGGATCGACGAAATATTAGAAGCACTAGGAAACATAACAACAGCAGAGGCGACTGGAAGAATAATAGACCGTCAATTATATCTCCCCTCGACGCTAAAAGGCAAATGAGGAAGGAAATAAGAACAACAATTTACATTTCATTTATGTTTTTTTTTCACATTACAAGTCATATCTTAAAAAACATTTATAATAAGATGTTGAAACACCGAATTTGTTGTGTTTGATTACACCTTTGGTGAATTATTAATGGTACAAAAATGGTGATATGACTTCGTGATTGTTCATATATCCAGTGATTCTTATTTAGGTTGTCTATTGATGTTTTAATGTCAGAGAAGGGCAAGATACATTTGACCATTGTTTTAGCTTCCTTTTTATGTTCGTTCAGCTTTGATACCAATATTCTTCTGTATCTTATAATTATAATTATTTTTTTAATATACTTCTGCTGCTTCTTGGTGCGTTCCTTTTCATCATACGAATATAATTCGCTGTTCTGTTGTCATGACGGATATATAGGAACAACACCAAGCCGATGTCTCATTCCAATATTAAGTATGTGTGTTTATGTATTTTCCATAATTGGTAAAATATGGATTTTTTTCGCCATTTAATCTATTGAGCAATTAGCCCATATTTGCACCGCGGTGTGTTTGTAATGTACTTGTTTGTTCCCTTGGTTAACCTGATCTACGCTATTGAAGTCTAGATTAAAGATTATTATTAAAGACACTGATGAAAGGCCAGGTATAAACATCAATGGAAATATCGCAAATATGCGAAATGTACAAATAATACCGTAGTGCAGACAGTAATCCCAGATGTGGTACTGCAATAATTTGCTTAAAAAAAGAATAAATGTAAAGATTATGGACTCGAAATGAATATCAAGAAAACATATTATGGCAATGAAGAGAGATTATAATTCACAGAACCTTCGAGTTGTTTCAAAGTAGATTGAGAAAATATGGAAACGCCTCAAGATTGCAGTTGCCTTGGATATATATAGATCTATTTTTTTAAAAATAAAAAACTAAGTGGCGTTAATAGAAGAATATGCAACGTCAATCGCATACATAGCGCCAACAAACACGCTCTTTTTATCAAATCAAAGCTAAAACTAAAATTAATTAAGTGTTATGTATATTCAACAATTGAAGAGAACAAAACAACAGAAAATAAATTAATGCTTGTTTCGCTAAAAATGTGGATTTATAGCAGTGGCTCCCAGAGTGATTTCCAAACAAAGGCAAAGGCGCCGGCCCGAGGATATTGTCGTGTGTTTACTCAAGGGACAGAAACAATACGATGACAATATCTATATAGACCTACTATTGATTAGGCACGATAGTGCTAACAGATAGGAGACGAATCAAAACAATATACGTCGAGCTTTATAAGAAGATGGCGTTAGATATATGTCGATCATGTGCTGAGAATGAATGAGGAAAGACTCTCCATCAGGCATTCATGTGGAAACCATCTGGTAAATGAAAATAAGGCAGACTAGGAGAATCGCTATGCAGAACTAAGGAAGACTCAACCATGGGATTAAAGAGCAATCAAAAAGTACAAGAACTAGCAGCAAATCGAAGATCGTTTAGAAGTATGACTTCCGCCCGATTTGCCGTCTTCAGTCTGAGAGGAAAGTGAATGAATGAATGAATGAATGAATGAATGAATGAATGAATGAATGAATGAATGAATGAATGAATGAATGAATTAACGGTGCTAATTATGTCGTCATTTATCATCTATCAGGAATTCAGAGTTGACCCGCCTTATAGGATTGTAGATGCAATGAGTGCATCGCCGGGATATTATTAGTAGGGAACGAAGCCGCTGCTTTCACAAGTTTCGGAACCACTGATTTACTGATTCGATGGACAGATTTGGAAACAAATATCAAAGTTGTGCAACAGCTGAGGCTGAATAAACCACATCAGCAAAGGCAAATAACATATTTGTTGGAAGGGGGGTGGGGGCGCGGGTGAGGAACCACAAAGACATATATCAGCTCAAGGGGTGAAAGCGGTCTGTGACTCGTTATCGCAGCCGTTGTTTACCTCAAGAAAGGTCAACCAAACTATTAAGGATCACACACCAGCCTAGAAAATGATCAGTTGAGTAGGGATTGAGAGGAAAGACATCCAGTACTCAAACATGTTGTGCAGAAGTCGGATATGTTAAGCTTAAAGACGCAAATATCACAGCTTTTCTACAAACCTTAATACAACGTATCTACGAACACTTAATGACCTTTTTAAAGGGTGGACGACTGTTCATTCCTTAACAGTGGCGAGTGAATGTCTTCTTCTGCGATCATGGCTCATTTAGACTAGGATTCCAGATTGTTTAAGTGATTCAGTTGCCCCGTATAGTTTCTACTCCAGGGAGGTGGGTGTGGACCACATTGTCCTTCTCAGGTCTGTATATTGGGGGCAATCCTGTAGAACATGTTTTGTTGTCATGTTATCCAGTAGCATTGGCTGGTAGTTCCCATTTTGAGTTGGCGAACATGTGGTTTCTCATTCTGTTGTGGCCAGTGCATAGGCGAAGTATGATGACTTTACACCTCCTTGATAGTTGGAGGTATCCATCCCTCTCGTTATGCTTTGGGTGTTCTTGTTTCCATTTTTCATGATACTGGTCTTTGATGCTAGATTAGACTTCATCGTAGGCGAGTGAATATGAAAAAAGTTATATGCTTTAATCATGTCAGAGAAATGATAGGACTCTTTAAATCTGCACAAATCTCTAAGATCTTCTTGAAATCCACTTATGTTGCCATCGACATTTAGGCCAAATGTTTTGTATTTCTGAAAGAGTGATTGTTGGGGATTTAAGATTTTGTTTTCTTTCAGCTGTCATATATAATTATGCATTAAACTAAGTCTCATACACAGATGAGTAGGTTTAAAGATGTGTAGCAGTCAGAGTAATATAGATGTTGTACTTTAGGTATATGGCAAATTAGCTTGTACGCGAAACTATATAAAAAGACGCTGTAACTACAAACCATTCTAGACTGTCTACACCACAAAGATGACACCAGTGTGCAGGGTTAAAGCTAAGACAAGTAAGTATACCACGCTGGTAAAGGCCGTATTCGAATAGAAGCGTTGAGTAGTGTAAGTGTAGTTAATTTGTGCTGAATATATATATCGGGTGGTGCAAGGAGTCCCCAGGCCGACGGGTCTATAAAAGGACGTGCTAGTAATAGCCACTTATTTCCACTGAAAAGTACAGCAACTTGCTAGGAAATAGCTAAAACAAGTAAATCTCTCTCTCTCTCTCTCTCTCTCTCTCTCTCTCTCTGTCTCTCTCTGCCATCAATACTCAATTCAGAGTAGGATTCCAGACTCTCTCATGAAGTCAGCTGTCTGTTTAAGCGATTCGATTGCCCCTTATAGTTTCTCTTCCAGGGAGATGGATGTGGACCACATTGCTCTTCTCAGGTCTGTGTACTGAAGGCAATCCTGTAAAACATGTTTTGTTGTCATATTGTCCAGTGTACAGTAGCATTGGCTGGTTGTACCTATTTTGAATTTGGTGAACATGTGGTTTCTCATTCTATTGTGAGTAACAGGTAAATAAAACTATATTCGGCTGTGTTGTGTAGAGTAAGTGTAGTTATTTTGTGCTGAATATCTATTGTGCAAACCACATTAAAACACCATAGTTCTAGGAGATTTTAACGCAAATGTAGGAAAAGAAAAAGTTTAGGAAGTACTGGTCATTATGGCTAAGGCGAGAGGAATGAAAGAGGTGAGAAACTTATTGACTGGGCGAGAACACACAACATGATGATAGGAAACACCTGGTTTAAGCAACATCCAAGACGTCAGTGGACATGGAAAAGCCCAGGGGACAACGCATGTAATCAATTGATTATATAATGATAAGCAATAGATTTAGAAACTGTCTGGTGTGTGTGAAAACTAGACCAGGGGCAGACTGCAATAGTGATCATGTACCAGTTGTGGGGAAGCTTAGAGTAAAATTAAAAACAATAAAACGAAGCCTCAGTTAACATCAAGTTAAATTTAGATTTACTAAAATCAGACAAGAAGCTGCAAGACAAATATATAATCACAATTCAGAACCGGTACAAAGCAATAGAGAAGATACAAAGCATTGATGAACAGTGGGAAATGCTAAAAGAAGCAATGCAACGAACATCAAAAGAGTTCATACCATCTGTGAGGACAAATTCAAGAAAGAAATGGATGACAGATGACATTTTGCAGGTAATGGAAACAAGAAGAAGAAAAAAAGAAAATAAATATGAGTATAAGAAATTAAATAAAGAAATTGTAGTAAAATGCAATTAAGCAAAATAAGCATGGCTAAAGAGAGATGTAAAGAGATTGAAATGCAACAAAAGGAGATGCTAAAGCTAAATACAAACAAATTGAGGAATTAACAGGAAGAAAACGCAATCAAAAAATGGATGTCTAGGATCAAAGGAAGGAGAACTGTTGATTGATCAAGAAAGCATAAGGGAACGATGGACATAATACATTAAAGATCTTTATAAGGATGAACGCACGGAAGTAAATATAAGGGTAATGAAGGACCAGAAATACTCAGAGAAGAAGTGGAAGATGCCTTGCGCAATATGAAAGCAGGCAAAGCTCCTGGACCAGATAATATATCTAAAGAAGAGATTGAAGCCATGGGTGATTTTGGAATAGAAATAATAACAACAATATTGAATGATATCTACAACAGGGGATATATATACCAGACGACATGCTCAAATCAATATTCATAGCCCTACCAAAGAAATCGGGTGCGATCATCGCACAATAAGCCTTATAAGTCATATGACTAAGATATACTAAGAATCATCATGCGAAGAGTGCGAAACAAAATCAGTCCAGATATTATCGATGAACAGTGTGGTTTTGTTGGAGATAAAGGAACAAGCAATGCCATTTATATCATAAGATCTTTAGTAGAAAGAGCCATAGAGTGAAAACAGATCTATATCTATGTTTCATAGATTACACAAAGGCATTTGACAAAGTAAAGCACCAAGAAATAATCAAAATTTTAGAAAGGATAAACGTAGACAGCAAAGATCATAGAATAATAAATAACATGTACTGGCAACAAGCAGCGGCCATAAGAATTGGAAACAATTAGGAATGTTTCAACAAATAAAACAGGGTGTTAGATAAGGATGTGTGCTGTCACCAGATTTGTTAATATTTATAGTGAGATTATTTTAAGATCCATAAGGGCATGCCTGGAATAACAATTGGAGGTCATAATATGAATAATCTAGGTATGCTGATGATACAGTCTTAATCGCTAAGAGTGAAAATGATTTACAAGAAATGTTACACATTATAGTGAAATAAAGCAAAAATAAAGGACTCTGCCTTAATAGCAAAAAGACAGAGGTAATGGCAACAACAAAGAAAAAGACATCACCTCAGTGCAAAATAAAGACAGTGGAACAATATTAACACAGGTAAATGAATTTAAATATTGGGAACTTTGTTAACCTCAGACGGAAGATGTTCAAAAGAGGTGAGATGCAGAATTGAACAGGCAAAAGCAGCTTTCCAAAAAAATGAGAAGATACTATGTAATCCATTTTGACAAAAGAAACAAGAAAAAGAGTTCTTAAATGCTATGTAGAGCCAGTCTTAACATATGGATGCGAATCATGGACAATAGGACAACAGACAAGAAAATCACTGGAGTCTGTAGAAATGTCTTTTTACAGAAGAATGTGAGAGTACCATAGACAGCTAAGAAGAGTAATGAAGATGTTCTGAGAGAGGCCAAAGCAAAAAGAGAGCTAATTTCCAATATTAGAAAGAAACAATCATCATTTTGGCCATGTAATAAGAAGAAAACAACTGGAGTATATTATAACAACTGGAAAAATTGAGGGACGAAGAGATAGAGGGAAGCAAAGAGGAACAATACCAGACTGCTTAAGAGAATGGCTTGGCAGTAGGTCAACAACATAAATAATAAATAACTGTCGAGATCGACGTTATGGAGAGGCATGATCACCTACGCCAGCAGGCTCGGTACTACTGCTGATGATGATGATGATTATATAATATCTTTTTTTAAAACTATGGATTTTAATTCGTTTGCAGTGAAACCGGGGTCTTCCATAACCATATATTTTTAAGCTCCTTTTTGTGTCGAAATGCTGTATCCCTGAGAATCATACGCCTGGCACAACAGCCCTTAAGCCACTTTTACGTTACGCCGCGTCACTAACTTTGTTTTATTCAGTTTTTCAGATGCTGGCTTATTGTTTTGCCTCACGCATTGATGGTGTCGCTTCAACAGTAAGTCCGCATTGCAAAATTGCCCCCCCCCCCCCCCCCATAGCTGTTTAATAATTCCAGTGGAAGGCTAGTTTTATTTTATTTGAAACCTTATCTTTATTTGTCTCCAGTCGGATTAGTCTGTGTTTACTACCAGCTCGTTAGTTAGTCGAGAACTTTCTTGTAAATTTGATGATGCTTATCCTTATCCTGAGGCGAAGATAAGATCTGTAACTGATGAGATTTATCATGTTTTGTAGTAACAACTCGGTTGCTTTTCGGGCCTTTTTCTTTTTTTAAAATATGGAAGTTTGTTTATATCTTTCATTTTATTTTCTCTCCTGCCAGTTTCTGGGCTTCGCTACCTTAACAGCGACTGTTGAAACTGACTGTGAGTGTGACATATCAAAGAGTTGTTCATATACTTTATAGAGAAAGCTCTTTGTTTTATAGTTAAAAAAGCAAAAGTAAAGTACCCCTGTCACGCCAAGTGGCGTATAGGGAATACGGTGTTAGTGACCATAAATTGTACAGACCTTCGGCACATGATTCTTGGGGTAATGTGGTCGGTATTACGCCCATGCCCCTTTACTTTCGCAGAAAAAAAATCCGGTACCCATTAAAGGCTGGGTGAACCCGGAAGCCGTCGGTAGGGGTCGAACCCTACCTCTTATCCTCTGTAGTCCAGTTCACTAACCACTGAGCGATCGCGGCTCCCAATATATTCAGAGCTGTCTGGAAATTCGGAAGATATTCAGGTTTTTTAATGAAACAAAAATGAAGATTGTCACGACGTATGTAAACCATTAAAATGACACGGGCGTAATACCGACCACATTATCTCAAAAATCATGTGCCGAAGGACTGTACAAATTATGGTCACTGACAACATATTCCCTATACGCCACTTGGCGTGACAGGGGCTCTTTACTTTATTAATTATTTTGTATTATAGTAAAGGGAAAGTTGAAGAAGCAAAGAGAAAAAATACCAGACAGCTTAAGAGATAGGCTTGGCAGAAGGTCAACAACAGAAATTATAAATAACTGTCGAGATCGAAAGATGTGGAGAGACATGATCACCTACGCCAGCAGTCTTGGTACTTGATGATGATGATTATAGTAACCATTAATGGTATTTGATATTACAATACCGACGCAACACGTGGTATGTAATTTACAAGTACTGCTACCTACCACTACGAAAGTAAAGGTTCCCTCTACGCATAGTAAAGAGGCTGAATAAACCTCAGGGTCTTGTCGGTCTGAAAAAAATCCGCCGTATTTGGAAATCGAACTCGGGCCTTCTGATCAGGAAGCGAGCACACTACCTCTCAGCCACCAAACCCCTCACTACTACCACTAATACTACAACAACGACTTTTAATACAACTATTCCTACTCCTACTCCTACTACTACTACAACTACTCCTACTACAACTACTACTACTACTACTACTTCTACTACAACTACCACTACGACTACTCCTACTACGACTACTTCTACTACTATTACTACTACAGCTACTACTACCACTACTCTTACTACTACATTAATAGTTCATTCCCGACTAGATACCGACGTTCGGACAACCGTGTTCGATTCCCGCTGGGAGCAGTGTGAATTGTACTCGTGGTTGGAAAAAAAAAAATACCCCCACGGTCGACCAGCCGTTGGCAGAAATGGGTACCAGGGTAAATTATTCTGGAAGGTGAGGAATGTCGCTTCGTATCTGAGTTTCGATGCTTGAGGCTACACTATACAGAAATATCCGAACATTTCTGGATAGGCGGCCGAGCACATATGGGTATATACTCGCGTGCTAAGACGCGGTTCAAGTCTCGTACTTACCTTTACCTTTACCTAGTTCATTAAGGTTACCCGCCACAGATCATGTTGAAATCTATCAAAAAAAGGTGTTGTAATAGCATATCATTAAAAAAATACACTTTCTAGTTTGTAAAAATGAAAAGAACATTGACAATTTTTCATTAAATTACTTGTGATTTCTTCTTATTATTAAAAATGAATCAGACACTGTAGTCACGAGTAACAGGAATTACATTTCCTTAATTTAATTTGTAAACATTATCCAATAATTTTGTGCATTCAAGAAAAATGTAAGAAATTGGTATACGGGGAAAAATGTGAAATGTTAGTTGTTGTAAGAATTCATCTTTTGTTTTATTTTCTTTTAATCCAATTCTTCCTATTCTTCTATAAATCCACATTTCAAAGGCTTCATTTTTCTACTGTTTTCTTGTCTAATACTCATGTTTCTACATCATACATGAATGTTGAGAAGATATAACATTTTGCTATTCTTAGTTTTAGCCCTGGTGTTATTTGTTTTGATGTTTGTATATTTTTTATACTGGAAAAATTGAGGAACGAAGAGATAGAGGGAAGCAAAGAGAAAAAATAACAGACAGCTTAAGAGAATGACTTGGCAGAAGGTCAAAAACAGAAATGATAAATAGCTGCCGAGATCGAAAGTTGTGGAAAGACATGACCACCTACGCCAGCAGGCCCAGTACTTGGTGATGATGATGATATTTTGTATCACCCCAGTGCAAAATAAAGACAAGTGGAACAATATTAAAACACGTAAATGAATTTCAATATTTGGGAACTTTGTTAACTTCAGACGGAAGAAGTACAACAGAGGTGAGATGCAGAATGGCTGAGGCAAAAGCAGCTTTCCAAAAAATGATGAAGATACTATACAATCCATTTTGACAATAGAAACAAGAAAAAGAGTTCTTAAATGTTATGAAGAGTCAGTCTTAACATATGGATGTGAATCATGGACAAAAGGACAACAAACAGAAAATCACTGGAGTCTGTAGAAATGCGGTTTTACAGAAGAATGCTGAGAATACCATGGACAGCTAAGAAGAGTAATGAAAACGTTCTGAAAGAGGTCAAAGCAAAACGAGAGCTAATTTCCAGTATTAGGAAGAAACAATCATTATTTTTTGGACATGTAATGAGAAGAGAACAATTGGAATATATTTTAACAACTGGGAAAATTGAGGGACGAAGAGGGAAGCAAAGAGAAAAAATATCACACAGTTAAAGAGAATAGCTTGACAGAAGGTCAACAACAGAAATGATAAATAACTGTCGAGATCGAAAATTGTGGAGAAACATGATCACCTACGCCAGTAGGCCCGGTACTTGATAAAGATATTTTTCATGACATTACAATGACTTTTGCCCTTCCTATTCGTACCGTTTAACCGTCTAAATGCACAGAATAAACTGATGATGAAGAAAACTGACATTTATTTTTCCCCCCTTTTTGGTTGTACCATTACGTGCAAGAGGTATGTGTACCTTTTTCTACTATTAGTGTAGACATCGCTGGATGTGTAGACTGTTTCGTTGTTATCTATCTTGAATTTTTTTTAAATAAAACCTTCTAAGGACATTTCCATGAACATCCATTTCTCGTGTAGCCTACTACTTTATTGCATTATACGTGTGCTGTAGCACAGCCAACTATAGATATGGCGCGCGGTGTGTAGAAATGTGCCCTCCAGCTGTATACTCCAGCTAGAGTGACGTTTTTAGTTTGCGAGAAGGGGCCGTTGTGAGTAAAGTATATTTTTGTATATATGAATATCGTTGACTTTGATATTTTGTATATATGAATATCATTGACTTTGATATTTTTGTATATATGAATATCATTGACTTTGATATTTTTGTATATATGAATATCATTGACTTTGATATTTTTGTATATAGGAATATCATTGACTTTGATATTTTTGTATATATGAATATCGTTGACAGTGATATTTTTGTATATGTGCATATCGTTGACAGTGATATATTGTATATGTGCATATCGTTGACTGTGGCTGTAGGTTGGTTGGTTTTCATTATAGTCACATATCAAACCATTTAAGTTGTATGTGGACATAATTTTACTAGGCAATATAAAAAGGTAGTTTGCTATTCAGTGACTATATTAGTCTGAGATTGCAGCCATTGTCTCTTTAAATGAGATCCTCTGCCTGCCATCACGAAGTGGGTGACCATAACAGACACTACTTGTCAGCTGCTTCCACAACACCACCCACCACCTGCTTCAATGGTTTCAAGTAACCGTGATAAAAAAAAAGGGGTCGGGGTGTTCAGCCTTGCCTACGGTTGTCCCGAAGACATGGGGAGGATAGGGAGACGTCTTACTTTTGGTAGGGGAGAACCCTACACCGCTAACCTAAAGTTCTCTGGACAGCTAAAAAGATCAATGAGGAAATTCTCAAAGAGCCCAGCACAAAATGGCAGCTCCTAAAAGACACCATAAAGAAACAATCAACATTTTCCCGGTTAATCACTAGAAGAGGAAAGTTGGAATACTTGGTTACAACTGGCAATAAAAGGAAAGAGAGATCGCGGACGACAAAGAGAGAAAATACTGGATAGCTTGGTGTCATGGCATGGAAAACAGTCAACAAAAGAATTGTTACGATAGATAGAAAGTTGTGGAAGGACATGATCGCTTACGCCAACTGGTATGGTACATGATGATGATGATCAAACCATTGAATATTTTCTCGCTCGACTAGATCACTTACTGGAAATGTCCCTGATATTTTTTTTCTCCAAAAGTTTCAACTTCGGCTGTACCCATACTGTATGTTTGCATTATAACGTGATGGAGAACGGGTGGCGCAATCGAAAACTTGTCGGTCTCCAAAACTAGGACAACGCAGGCTCGAATCCTGGTAGAGTCAACAGTTTTTACTATTGGGTCTTCTTCCTCTTTCTCTTTTTTTCCTTCCTCGTTTGCCTTTCAGCGTCGAGGAGAGATATACTTTGCGGTCTTTTTCTCTTCTATTCGCCTCTGCTGCTGTTATGTTTCCTAGTGCTTCTAATATTCCATCGATCCATCTTTTTCGTGACCGACCCTTGGGTCTGGTGTTCTCACAACGTTTTTTTGACGAAGGCTCGTCGTTTTGTGTTTTGATCACTCTGCCTTGTCACGTGGCCAAACCATTTTATCTGTTGCTTCCTTATATATTCTATGGCGGGGGTTATTCCTAGCTTTTTTCTCGGTTCTTCATTTCTGATCTTGTCTCTCAGACTGTTTTCCTGTCATTCGTCTGACACATTAATCTCAGTAGAAGTTATTTTTCTTTTTGCTCTTGCATCTAGGTCCAGGTCTGACATTGGCAGCACAACGTTGAGATGAAGAATTGTATTGTACAGTGCCCGTTTTGCCTTCAGAGTTATTCCTTGTTGGACAATAGTGGTGATAGCTGTCCAATGATCTGACAAGCTTCGATGCATCTTGAATTATTGGGTGTGAAAGAAAAACTCAGACCGGAAAACATAGCGGCGACTGTACTGGACAAGCGGCCTTTATTCTCCGGTGCTATAAGTCTTACCAGCAGACCCCAGGAATACTGAAAAATTCCGTAAAGATATTTTTTGGTTTTATTTTTATTATGTGATTTTATGCGTGTATTTCTCATGACTATCCTCAAATGCCACTGATTTATTTAATTGCAGTGGCATTTTAGGGAATATATAATATATATATAACTTTGCACGAATAAACCGCTATCAGTAAAATTACATTAATTCAATTTCTGTAAATGATATAAAGTCAGGGTAAAATAAAATAAAAAAATATATTTTTTAAATAAAATTTCCCTCGAATATTATTTTGTTTTGTTATAAGATTACAGATTTTTAAGAATCCAAGGGGAGGTAATCATCAATATTGTATTTCCGGTCTTTTCTTGTTTTGTCGTAGACGAGCAGGTTGGTGCTGATAAATTTTGTTATATCAATCCGTGTCCATCAGTGTTTTATTTTATGATAATTACCATTATTGTCGACGTAATAACTTAAAGTAAGAAAACTAAACATTTATTTGTTGATTTATTCTAATTATAAACATAAATTGATATTTAACTTCTCAATATCTCGATATATAATATGAGTCAGACAAGTATTCTGTCGCCTGCTTTGTTTTCACTTTACACTAATTTACAGCGAAAATGTTATATGAGATTAATAGTAGACAAAAAAGGAGTTGAAGTCAACGGTCACAACATAAATAATTTGCGAATGACACAGTCTTAATAGCAGAGAGAGACAGAATGACTACAAAATATGATAGACATAACATCATAACATAAAATAGTGAAGAAAAAAAGCAACATGTCAACATGAAAGGTCTAAGTTGTAGTCTGGATAGTAAGAAAACCTACCACTTGGTCGTATATCGAAGAACAAATCATCACCATCACCATCATGCAGCATAAAATAAATAGACAGAACACAATCTGAAACTAAAAGTGTCAAATACTTGGCAAGTACTTGGGCACAACTGAACAATAATAAATTAGGAACTTTGATAAAATTTCGAAATTGTCTATTGTGGTTTAAAATAAGCCAGCTAGATAGACAGTTGATGCAAGCTAAACAATGATACCTTAATTATGGCTGTACGACAATTAGAAAAAAAGTTATTAATTTTTTAATGAATTAATTTTGACTTAAATTTATTAAGATTAAGAGAAACATAGAGGAAAATATCATTGGGCCCGTTTGGATAGTTATCAGTGCCTGGAAATTTAGAGGTGGCCGATTATGGTGGCACAATGGTTTATAAAGGGAATAGCCCTGCCATTTAATAATTTATTTAGACATAACGGAATCGACAGATCACTTTCATATTTCACACACTTTTATTTAAATGGTAAATTAATTTTACAAACCCATTGCTTTTGTGATGTCACTAGTTAATTAATTTTATTTTTGTAAAAAAAAGCAGAGTTATTCTGAGACATGGGATTTGACTATCAAATATGGCGTGTGACGTGATTTCTACCATAGAGATGCTCCCTTTAAATTATTATTTTTACATGACGGAATCAGTAGATTGTTTTCAATTGGGTGCATTCTTATGTTTTAAATGGGTGCTGAATTAAAAAATCTCTGTTTTGTCAAGATCAGCCGGTAAATTTAATGTTTAATATGGAAAAAAATCATTAAAAGTGTACAAATAAAGCATTCAATCACTAATATCTTGAAAACGGCTTCGAGTATTCGAATAATTCTTTCACCAGACAGTAGGGTATTTCCTGACCTTTCACCTGACATATAAATAGTAACACAAGTCATGTGACATCTCCGGGAAAATGCGTTAAAGTGCGTGCCCCTTTAACTAATGTCGGCCAATTTCCGAAAATGCGGCGATGTAGAAAAAAAATCGAATTTGGCTTTTCATAGCTCTAGGAAGTTACCAGTTTCAATTTATCAAAGTCCTAAATAAATCAGATGGAAGATTCACAGAAATAAAAAGCAGAACTGAGAATAGAGAATAGCTCAGGCAGAAATTCATAATCTCTCTCTCTGCGATCAGGACCCAATCAGAGTAGGATTCCAGCTCCTCACATGAACTCAGCTGTCAGGTTAGGTGTGTTACAAATAGAACATCACAATTAGAGTCTGCCAGATCCACTCTGATTGAACACCCGTTAAAAACGTTGCACTGTGTTCTGCGCCAGTGGCCCAGTGCATCCGATTTCAGCCAGCATTTTATTCAGGTTTGCTTTCCCTAGCCTTTGATTGTCCCCAATCTTCCTGCAAGGCAGCAGGTGATCTTTTCTGTAGGGGGATTCTGCCCTTAGATGGTCGGGCCCTCCCAGGTTTACGAGCACCATCTGCCCGAGTCACTAGAGGTGGCTAACACAGACATGCACACACAAAGATATGAGATGTGACAAACACATACATGCACATAGCGATACGAGGCATGACTAACACTGACATACATCAAGATATATGACACATGACTAACATAAACATACACATAAAGATATGAGCTATGACTGACATAGACATGCACCTGTTATAGAGTTGAGCTATTGAGAGCTTGTAATTCATAATGAAAAATATCTTATGCAACAAATCTGTCAATAGAAGTAGAAGGGAGAATTCATTGGTGCTTTATTACTTTTTACTTTATACTTTATATAGAACCCAATCTGACCTATGGAAGCGAATCATGGACAGTAGACAAACAAATGAAAAGAAAGACGATTAGAGGCTGCACAGATGGGATTTCTCAGAAGAATGTTTAAAGTTCCCTGCACAGCAGTCACAGCTAAAAAGACCAGTGAGGAAATTCTTAAAGAGGCCAACACAAAAAGTAAAAGGGAGCTCCTAAAAAAATAAAGAACAATCAACATTTTTCAGGCACATCATGAGAAGTGAAAAGTTGGAATACTTGGTTACAACTGACAAAATAAAAGGAAAGATGGATTGCGGAAGACAAAGAGAGAAAATACTAGATAGCTTGGTGTCATGGCATGGAAAACAGTTAACAGAATTAATACGACACGATGCACTGTAGATAGAAGATTGTGGAAGGACATGATCGCCTACTACTGGTATGGCACATGAGATGATGGTGATGATAATGATTATCTCGATGAATGCTGCTGTACTTATCATCTGTTTTACTTATGTTGTCAATCCAGAATTATGTTCTAATTATAACTTATGCTGGAGTTTAGTTGTCCGTGATTTGCTTCCACAGCACTAAAATGCTGATTCCAAAGAAAAACAGAGTCTCCATCTATGAGTACCTCTTCAAGGAGGGTGTTCTTGTTGCCAAGAAAGATCCTTTTGCAGCCAAGCACCCTGACATTGAGGTTCCAAATCTGCATGTAATGAAGGCACTGACAGTAAGTTATTTTAGTAGTTGTGTAATTTTTTTTTAAAACATATGCCTTACTCAACTTTGGTCAAACTTATAATTATACAGTGCGGGATAGCCACGGTCCCATGCCCAACCCTCCTTAGTCACCTCTTACCTACATGCATGGTAGGGAACATCGGCACTATTCTTTACTCCCCTTTTGGTCCCCGAGTCTGCATAAATACAAGCACATGTCTGCTGGAGATGTTAATGTCTCTCCGCAATTCTGTCTCAACATGAGTTACATCTTGTTGTTCCCCTTCTGCCAAGCCATTCTCTAATTCTTTCCGTACGGAAGCTTTTTGTTAGTGCATGAAAGAGATTTCAGAGACAAAATTTGTCATGGTTTTAAGAATTAATCTGCATATTTATCTAACATATTGTATATGAATTTTTAGATAATTGAACTAGGTACTAGACTTCAATATTGAAATGATACAAGACATGTAAAAAGAATATGATTTGTTGATGGTTCACTCTGATCAAATTGAGAGTGACGCCACTGTGCGGCGAAACATACGGAAAGATTTAAGCTGTCTGGTATTTTTTTCTCTACGCATCCCTCAATTTTCCCAGTTGTCACAATATATTCCAGCTGTTCCCTTTTATTACTTGGCAGAAAATGATTGTTTCTTACTTATATTGGAAATTAGCCCTCTTTTTGCTTTAACATCTTTCAGAATGTTGTCATTATTCCCCTTAATTACTACTGTCTTTTTCTTTGTTGCTAGCATTACTTGTCTTTTTTTGCTATTGAGGCTGAGTTCTTTTACTTTCCTTCACTATGTCTACATTGTCTTGTAAAGCTGTGTCAGAAGTTCAAAGAAAAGACTTTTTTGAGCTAATGTTAATATTAAGTTAATTAAATGGTATTTTTTTACGGTCGTATCAGAACACGGGAGTAACAGATTTGTAATCTAGGTTAAAACTCCCAATTTCATCATTCTAATAATTAAATTACTGGTTGACCTTGTCACAGTATAGATTTTTATGTTCAGTAATAAATAAAAGTACAAACTTTGAAAGTCATCTGATTATGTGGTCATGTCCAATAAGTGACAGGTACTATTACCTTAAGGAACCAACATGAGGCTATCTTATAAACACTCTCATCAACATTGGGAGCAGATACCTATTTAGATGGACCCATGATGTTTTCCTGTTATGGTCCTTTTAATTAACTCAAGGCAAATTAATCCACTTTATAATTTATAATTTTTGTCTCTGTTGCACATTCAGTGTTTGAAGTGTTTTAAAATTTGTAATTCTATCGATCTATACCTATGTTTCATAGATTATACCAAAGCATTTGACAAAGTAAAGCACTAAATATCTAAGAATAAAAAAGAACATGTACTGGCAACAAACAGCGGCCATAAGAACTGGAAACCAATTGGGAATGTTTCAACAAATAAAACAGGGTGTTAGGCAAGGTTATGTGCTGTCACCAGATTTGTTTAATATTTATAGTGAGATTATTTTAAGATCCATAAGGGGTATGCCTGGAATAACAATTGGAGGTCATAATATAAATAATCTAAGGTATGCTTATGATACAGTCTTAATCGCTAAGAGTAAAAGTGAGTTACAAGAATTGTTGGACATTATAGTGAAAGAAAGCAAAAATAAAGGACTCACAGCCTTAATAGCAAAAGACAGAAGTAATGGTAACAACAAAGAAAAAGACATCACCTCATTGCAAAATAAAGACAAGTGGAACAATATTAAAACAGGTAAATGAATTTCAATATTTGTAACCTCAGACGAAGATGTACCAAAGAGGTGAGATGTAGAATGGCTCAGGCAAAAGCAACTTTCCAAAAAATTGATGATACTATGCAATCCATTTTTGACAATAGAAACAAGAAAAAGAGTTCTTAAATGTTACGTAGAGCCAGTCTTAACATATGGATGCGAATCATGGACAATAGGACAACCGATAAGAAAATCACTGAATGAAGTCTGTAGAAATGTGTTTTTACAGAAGAATGTTGAGAATACCATGGACAGCTAAGAAGAGTAATGAAAACATTCTGAAAGAGGCCAAAGCAAAAAGGGCTAATTTTCAATATTAGGAAGAAACAATCATCATTTTTTGGCCATATACTGAGAAGAGAACAACTGGAATATATTGTAACAACTGGGAAAATTGAGGGATGAAGAGATAGAGGGAAGCACAGAGAAAAGATACCAGACAGCTTAAGAGAATGGCTTGGCAGAATGTCAACAACAGAAATGATAAATAACTGTCGTGATCGAAAGTTGTGGAGAGACATGATCACCTATGCCAGCAGGCCCGGTACTTGATTATGAATTCTATGGACTATCTAACAACCAAATATAAAATTATAAGTCACTTTTATACATTTTTTAAAGGTACATATGTTTACTGAAACAGCTGTCGGCTGACTGATTTGCATTTTAACTTGCTTTGTCCTTGAGTTGTTCTGTTGAATTAGATAAATGTTCCAGATGGATGACTATAGCAAAACAAGGGTGATGATGCAACATAAAGTTCACAAAGTGATGTTCGATGATAGGATGATACGAATTGGAGTGTTCTCAAATAGGTTCACAGATCATTGTCAAATTCAACCTCAAACAGGAATTTCAACAAACTTCAATGTCAAAGAATACCTGTTTTATCAGAAATTTCAACATACGCTGAAAGTGTATTCTAACAGCTAATGTCATTCATTAGGAAACATAATTGAAAGCGTTATAAGGTGTTTATTTCTAATATAGTTTACAACCTTCGAGTCCCTTCAAAATGTAATAAACACATTTTGTGTTTTCATAGCTATGAGGAGTTGGGTCATAGACATTGCTCACATCTCATCACTGGTTCTCTTTGAGCCTGAAGGATCAGGCTTGATCATCTATTCTACTTAACTTTGAGTTTCTCTGTTAATTAAATAGGTTGGGGTTAACTTCAGATAATTAATAGTATGCTAAATTATTAAGGTCGCACGTTTTTTTAAGCTTTTTACTCCAAATTCCATTAGACTTCTTTTACAATTCTTGTGTTCTGTTCCTTATTTCTCTTTTTTTTTCTGCATCACATCTTTCACTAGCCATCTTTTATGTTCCTCTGCCTCAGATTTTGGTGACCCAGTAATCCATTGATGGTGATGCTGTTCATCTCTCCATCAATTATCTTCCTTTGCTTCACATACTTCAGTGACACAGTAATCTATTTGTGGCAATGTTGACCACCTTTTATCTACACCATTTTCTTTGATGTCTTACATACCTCTCTATCATCTTTGTTGTTTCTGGCATGTTACATTCAAATTTCACACAATTATGGAGGAATGAGCAATAAATTAATATAACCTTATTGTTTGCTTTTGCTCAAGACACTGTTAAGACGTCATTATCTGATTGCGATTTTTCCCTGTGGGGTTTTTGTTTTTTAAAATTGGTACATGGATACTTGTTGCTATACGGAGCGCCTTGATATTTTACACAATTATGATGAAGAACAAATAAAGGAAACAAATGTATTTTAAAAATCTTACCTATAATGCAGACAGCAATATATAACAGTGAATTTCAGTAGATAGGTGTAAGCAAATGGCCTGTGGAACCCAAGACGTAATAGAGAGTTAGACTAGATGCAGAAGTAGGTCTAGAATTTATAGATGAGACAGATCATTGTGTCAGTATAGGAAGTAAATATTATGATTCAGACTAGAGTGATTCAGTGTTGGACCGATTGTGTGTGAGAGGCAAACTGAGGCACGACTGCATTAGAGAGATGTGCATTCAGGATATTAATGTGTGAACAGCCAAGTGAATTGTACACCTCTGGCTTTGTTTTATTAACATATTTTGTTTTATTGGACATGTTACATCCTGGAGGTTATGGCAATCACGATAACGGCAGAACATTAGAATGCTTTCAAGTACATTCGTGTTACTCAAGACTTACATATCCTTGTGTGTGTTTTTTTTGTTTGTTCCTGCTGAAGGCCTATTGGGCCGAAACATCGTTTAATCTGTCGTCCACTAATCACCTAAAGCTTCTAACATACCATTTTTTTTCTATTTTGTAATTTTTCCTCACATTCATGTTAGTTGCATTGGCGACGTTTACATGGCGTCATATATTGAATGGCATATTATTAATAACATGAATAAAACCATCGTTTAATAGTAATCCAAAGTTGGGGATATTCTATATCTGGGATTCCCTGACCTTCAGTATGTATAAATAGTAACCCAACTGCAGGATGGCCGTGTGTAGGCACCACGATCAAACACATTGGGCTGCTTTTGATGTAAGAGCTTGCTTACCAGATAATAGATCAATTGTACAAAGTACTTACTATATTATGATCTATTTTATCTTACTATATAAGATTATGCAAAATTGTTTGTGTTGACTATTTACACTAGTGCTTCAATGGCATTCTGAGCATGCAGCAGCAAGAGGTAACAAATGTGCAGACATGCAAACTGTTGCAGCAGTTGGTTAGTAAAGACCATACTGGTATTCTAGAATGCCATTAGGGAGGCTAAAAGTAGTGACTGGATCTGTGATTATGAACTGGTTTGAAAAAGAGCCATCTTAGAATGCAATAAGTTAGCTGATCACTGTGCAGTGAGCTAAAGAAGACTAGCTAGAGTTGGTGTTATTAATCATAGCACACATATACAGAAAGGATTTCAGCACTTGGTCTGACGTGATCTGATTATTTTTAAAAATATTTTAGTGTCTAAGACTGACGGTTTGTCAAGCATAAATGTAAACATGATTTTATATTTGCTGGATTCAAGAGTTTATTTAAATTCTTAATGATGTGCATATGCTTAATGTGTTAATATGTGTAAATCTGTTTCTTAGAGCCTCAAGTCCAAAGGCTTTGTCCGGGAACAGTTCGCATGGCGCCATTATTACTGGTACCTGACAAATGAAGGAATTCAGTACCTGCGAGAGTTCCTCCATTTACCAGCTGAGATTGTCCCTGCCACACTCAAAAGACAGACTCGTGCTGAGGCGCCTAGACCTACTAGGCCCAAGGGTATGTTTTATATCACGTTATATATGAACTCATTCCGTACTGAAGCTTTTTATCGACGCGACGGAAGAGATTTCAGAGACAAAATTTTTCATAGTTTTAAGAGTTAATCTACATATTTATATTTCTCTAACAAATAGCATATTATATATGAATTTTTAGATAATTGAACACAGTATTAAATTTCATCAATGTCAAGATGATACAAAACATGTAAAAAGATGTTTGATGGCGATCACACTAATCAAATTGAGCGTGGCGCACTATGCGGCAAACGTACGGAAAGAGTTAAAGGGCTTTAGGCACGGTCTCAGTGTGAGTCAAAATAACATCCAAACACACAAATGGTGCGCTAACCTGTAACAGAAAAAGTTGTTGTCATTTCATGCAGGACAGAGAAAACTTATAGTGGCTGTCACAGGAGCCGAGTTCCAATAAGGACAATCTAGATAATGATGACGCTTAGCTGGTTTTTAATGGACATCTCTTGTGGTTTACACCAAATTACAATATGGGCGCTCCCCCCATACGCCAGGAGGCATCAGCACATTATTTTTATTTTTAGACGCCTTGTTACATTTTGTAGTGGTCTGTAATTACTTGGCCAGATTGACCAATCTGCTACTACATCCACCACATATAGGTATAGTAAAATCTTCATCAGCTCTTGGTGCTAGTGCAGGTACTATTGACATCATCAATCCGAGTTTGTGACATCTTGCCCCCATCATTCACTTTATATAATTTTTCTTAAATAGTGGAAGTTTTTTTAAAATTCAAAGCATTTGCTCTTTTAGATTTTTTAATGGTTTTGATTTTATTTGTTTGTTAGCTCTATTATATGATTTTAGTGGTGTCATTTATTTATAGAAGTCATTGGGGCAACAATTAATCTGTCGATGGAATATTGTTCAGTTTCTGGTGCATTTATCGCCACACTAGCAGTGTGCTCATATTTTCACCATTGTAATATTCCCTTGGTTACAAATTTGCCATTATTATTATTTCAATACTGCCTATCATTTACGATACCTTTAATTTATGCTCAATAGCTGCTGAAGGTCCCCGCTCTGGAGGTACTGACCGCCAGGAATACAGAAAAGCCACATCTGGTAAGTTTCTCACCTGCATGCCCAAATCATAATTTCTGTGATAGTGCAGATATGGATATTTGCTCTGATATGTGTATTCTGTATCACACACACTAGGTTTTAAAGTCATGCATTGTATTGTCTTATTTTAATGATTATTAATAGTAGATTTTACATTTTTCTGCTGATGAAGAGACACCTTAAGTGACTATAAGTTGTCTTGAGGTGGGAAAATAAGTGATGCAAAATAATAGTCTCTCAGGAATGTGCTAGAGATTTTAAAGCTGGTGTACACAGACAACATATTCTGTAGTGCTGGCTATCTGTTATTAACATAGAATTCTTTCTTAGTTTTTAATTATTGTTGATGCTGTAATTGTCCTGATCACTGGTAAGTCAATTATTTTTCTTAGAGATGTATAATTTTTAATTGGCACTTTTTTGTAAGGTTGATCTATTGTTAGTATAATTTTTCATTGGCACTTTTTGTAAGGTTGATCTATTGTTAGTATAATTTTTAATTGGCACTTTTTTGTAAGGTTGATCTATTGTTAGTATAATTTTTAATTGGCACTTTTTTGTAAGGTTGATCTATTGTTATCCCCAGCTGGAACAGATAAGAAATCTGAAGTTGGTGCTGGATCACAAGCATTTGAGTTTGTAAGTATTTATACAAATTAATAATAATTGTCTCTGTTTTGCTGGCATTTTATCTTGTTTTTTTTTAAAAACTGGACACAAACAGCGTTTCTATAACCCAGTGTGCTCCCTCTTCTACCTCTAACCATGTGGATGTGCTTTTAATGTTCATTTTCATACCATTCCTCTGGCGATCAGCTGTAGCTATTCATTTAGACCATTATGGGTCACAAAAAATGATAGTTGGGTAGGTAAACCCATGACAACATGCACCATGAAGACCAGACAGTTTTAATCACCATTTCTCCATAACTTGATAAAATCTCTTGATGAGCCGGGAAGTTGCAGAGTTAAAGGGTCACATCATAATATATGTCAGTTTTATTTAAATTCAATTATAGGGATTTTGCTGAGTTTTGTGTGACTGTTTTTGTTACCTACAGTTTACATTGTTAATATATTGTGTATGAATTTTTCCACTCCACAGAGAGGTGGATATGGGCGTGGTCGGGGTGGATTTGGTGGAGGTGCTTCAAGTGGCCAGTAAATATTTGGCAAACAGTCTTTGTGAATAAAACAGTGGTGCATTATCTTGTATAGTTGTTTTTTATCTTATGTATGGTCATGGTGTGAATGCTTCTAACAAATTATCCATGGACAAGAAAATATTAAAGAAATGGGAAAATTCCACAAACAAACTAAATAACGAACGCGTAGCAAATTATGACATGCCTATGCAGTGTACATTGCTGAAAAAAAGTGACAATATATAGGTCTTTTATATGATGCATACAAACCATTACATCATTAGTAATAACCAAGGTGGTTACAGCTATCACTGATAGTGCTGCAAGATCTTGTCATATCTGGCTTCATTGTTGAAACTTATTCTGAGTCAGTCATACTTTCATAGGCTTCTTTAATAGTTTCATGAATATCTGCTTGTCAGTTGGCCCAGAAATTTGGAAGGGATGGCTCTCTGAACTGCAAATTATCTAACAGTACAATAATTTGCATTGTTCTTTGGTTATGGAAGGCCCTGGTATCACTGCAAACGAATTAAAATCCATAATTGCTCATCCGCCCGTGCCAGTGGGATCATCCGAATTACTAACTCATTTCCAAAAAAAGATAACTAGTCCCCATCATAGCAGTCTCAGCACACGCCAAAGGACATAAAGCGAAACCGCACAGAAAGTGAACACAGCCAACTGTTCCCTGTCATACAATATATCGTACATCGTAAACAATTGGAATATCGAAACATGTTCAAAACGGATGAAACACAGCTCACGGTGTGCACAGAGCACCTAACTCAGTAACTCCTGCAACAAGCCGGGCTTGGAATATGAGGAAACTGCAACAAGGAACACTTTCATACATGGCCTTCAATGGTTGACAGGAAGTTCACACCCTTCTGAAAATGATAACCGTGATATTTGCGCCTTTCTGCTCAACACATCCATTTTCAGCATGACATTTTTGAGTACCGGGTTGTCTTCCCTACTCGCTTGGTCAGACTAGATGGATTAGTCAGTTACTAGAGGCACCACGGAGAGGTGGCGCAGGGTCTGGGTGGTTCTGGTTCACCGATCCTGGCGTTAGCCATCAGCTGTGGCTCGCTGACAACTTTCAGCTCTGGTTGAGGCGTACCTTAAGAAACAGTTGTAACTGTCCATTTGAGACTGGTATTAAGAGGGAAGGTCATCACTGTAACTATGATTTTTTAAGTTCACATTGTAAGTAATTGGTTATTGTCTACAGTTTATTTATATTACATGACACTTCAAAGGAGGCCATCACTGTATTTTAATTTGTTATAACCTTTTGCCAGAGATGAGTATGTCTAAGAAAAACGCACGGAGTGACCAAAAAGGACAGAATGCAGAATAATAAATTATAAGAGAAAGAGTGGGCAGTGAACCAATCCTAAACTCCATACTGAGACAACAAACTGGTCTGCCCCTCTAGAAAGAATGCCAGGCGATTCCCTGCTATCTATCTGTTGTCCTTTCGAGCCGAAGACGACACATAGGCAGAACCACAATCTCAAAAACAGAAACCTTGCGTGCCAAAATGGCACATATTGCAGAGATCGCTGCTTCTAAAATCTATGGTTCTGTTTCCATAACAATACTTTTTACAATGACAGCTTGTCAAGCCATCGATCAATCTCTTTAGTCGCCTCTTACGACATGCTTGGAAGGACACAGCAACAAGGCATATATTAAAAGAGGAAAATAGCAAGATGCATATGTCAAACAGAGCTTTTCTGAGGATTATGCCCCAATGTTCTTGCCTTTGAAAAAAAAAATCATTTGGTATGGAGATGTCTTCTAATTTTAAAATAGATTCTTGGCCTGGGTGATAGTATATCAAAACACACTGGTAGTTGTCTTCTGGACCTGTACACACAAAACCACTCTATAGATAATCATCACTTAAGATAACTAGAAGAAACCTCATTTTACTTTGACCAGAATTCACTTTTAAACATCTACCTGGGCGATCTTGTTCATTCTAAAAGCATTGATATTCACTGGATCTTATTGAAGTCATGATCAGTAAATTGTTTTCATCTCTCATATTCTTACTAATTAATTTCCTTCATCTGCACAATTGCAAGAAATATGTTTCTTCTCCCAATTACTCGGAACCATTCACTTACACGGTTCCAAGTAAATGTGAGAAGAAACATATTTCGCCAATCAACCACTAATAGAAATTCTGAGTCTCACACGTCGTGGCTACTGGTTTGACCAAGCGGCCTTTATCCCTCTGGTTCTATCATTGCCCTCTACATACACCAGCAATGGTTCAATAGTATCTTTAAAAGAATTGAAAACTGCTAGAGTAAAAATTCAGATAAGAGGAGTATCTTGGTCTACGCCCTATGGGCCAGCTACGGCTCGAAAGGTCGATAGTTTCACTTACAGCAAATATATTTTTGCTGTTTTATTTCTTTCTTGCTTTTATTCATTCTCTCACATTTATCTGTTAATGGTCGTTTCCTTAGGTTGACAGCTTATGGTCTACGTGTTACATAAGGGAGGTAATATTATTTTCTATCCGAATAGAGTTCTGCACGTTATGTCCCTTCTTAACTCTTTCATGCGTTTCGCCACACTGCCATGCCGATTTTGGCCGCGTATTTTTACTGCATAGTGCTCCATTTTTAATTTGATCAGTGTGAACCATCATCAAACCATATACTTTTTACATATCTTGTATCATCTTATTATTGGTGAAATATAATACCTTGTTCAATTGTCTAAAAAAAATAATATATAATGTTATATACATATGTAGTAGATTGATTCTTAAAACCATGAACAATTTTCTCTCTGAAATCTTTTCAGTTACATTGATTAAAAAGCTTCTGTAGGGAAAGAGTTCATAATTTTTTCTACTGTTTTTCGTGTCAAGTGGCCTCTATTGGAGCACTTTGAGTGCTCCAGTTTACATTGGATGATGGTCCATTTGATTATTTGACAGCTTTTCAGATCTTTAAGTTCCTAGCTATTATTTTGGGCCACCTACATTTCTTCACTTTCCTCATTACTAATTTACTCCCCTGTTATCTCATTTTCATTTCTTCTGCATTTAAAGTCCATGTTGGGTGGGTATATAACAGTATTGGTTATTTATTGTTGTCAGCGTTACATGTATACAACCCTATTTTAGTTGACCTAAGCACTGTCCAGTAAGACAGGGATGCACCAAGCTTGTTCAATCTATACACTGAGCAAATCTTTAAAAACACCATAGAGAAGCCAGGCCTACAAATTAATGGAAAAATAATCAATAACCTAAGATATGCTGATGATACTGTACTACTAGCAGAAAATCTTAAAGATCTACAATTACTTAATGAAATAAACATGACCTGCACAAAATATATGGATTAGATATGAATATCAAAAAGACTAAAACTATGATCATAAACAAAGAAAATACTCAAAACCCACAAGCGGATATCAAAATTGAAGGAATAGACCTGGAGACAGTTCAGAACTACAGCTACCTTGGACATACTATGACCAATGATGGAAAATGTACAACTGAAATCAACAAAAGAATAGGAATGGCAAACAGTAATTTTAATGTCAAGAAGAAAATACTAACATCAAAACAAATAACAGGGCTAAGAATAGCAAAATGTTAAATCTTCTCAATATTCCTATATGGTGCAGAAACATGGGTATTAGACAAGAAAACAGAACAGGCAGTTGAAGCCTTTGAAATGTGGATAGATAGAATTGGATGGAAGGAAAAGAAAGCAAATGAAGTCTTAAAACAACTAAAAATGAAAAGAGAACTACTAAACAATTAGAACAAGACAGATGACATTTTTGGGGCATGTTAAAAGACACAACAGCATAATAAAAGTAATCCTGGAGGGGAAAATACAAGGTAAAAGAGGCAGACCAAGACTAACATGGACGAGTAACATCAAAAGATAGACAAATCAGCCTATGACAACCTGCACCATCAAAGCAAGAGACAGAGCAGACTGGCACTCCATGATAGCCAACCTTCGTTGCGGAGACGGCACTCGAAGATGATGAAGCACTGCTACTTGCAATCTTTCTAAACATAAACTGTGTCATTAAGTAAATACAATAACAGAAGTCATAGTCTCAAGTTACGTTAATGCTTTAGTGGCACCTATAACTTTCAGTCAATACGAACGCACACTACTACCTCTATACTTGCCCGATTAACAGACCCATTTGTGTAAATGGCTGCATCACTTTCAGAAGAGTTCTTGTAAATCAAATCCTGGCTTTAAGGTGTATCTTTTTCTAATTACATGCTGTACTACAAATTTGCTTTTTACTACATTCTGTACGTTTTGTATGTAGGGAATGTCAACAATGCTCCTGGCTAATTCATCATTGAGTGCCATCTGCTCATCAAAGGTTGGTTACCGTTTAGCACCATTCTGTAGTCTCTTACTTTGATAGTTCATCGTGTACCGTCTCCGCAACGAAAGTTGGCTACCATGGATCGCCATTCTACTGTTTCTTGCTTTGATGGTGCAGGCTGTTATAGATTGACTTGACCATCTTTTGACGTTACTCGCCCATGTTAGTCTTGGTCTGCCTCTTTTACCTTGTATTTTTCCTTCCAATATTACTTTTAGTAGGCTATTGTGTCTTTTAACATGCCCCAAAAATTTCATTTGTCTTGTCTTAATTGTATTTAGTAGTTCTCTTTTTATTTTCAGTTGTTTTAAAACTTTATCGTTTATCTTTTGTTTCCATCCAATTCTACCTATTCTTCTATAAATCCACATTTCAAAGGCTTCAATTTTCTGTTCTGTTTTCTTGTCTAATGTCCATGTTTCTGCACCATACAGGAATATTGAGAAGATGTAACATTTTGCCATTCTTATTAGTTTCAGCCCTGTTGATATTTGTTTTGTTGTTAGTATATTTTTCATGGCATTAAAATTACTTTTTGCCATACCTATTCTTTTGTTTATTTCAGTTTTGCATTTTTCATCATTGGTTATAGTATGTCCCAGGTAGTTGTAACTCTGGACTGTCTCCAGATGTATTCCCTCAACTGTGATATTTAATTGTAGGTCTTGAGAATTTTCTTTGTTTATGATCATAGTTTTAGTCTTTTTGATATTCATTTCTAGTCCATATTTTTTGCTTGTTATGTTTATCACATTAAGCAATTGTTGTAGGTCTTTAGGATTTTCTGCTAGTAGAACAGTATCATCAGCATATCTTAGGTTATTGATTATCTTTCCATTAATGTTTAGGCCTGGTATCTCTGAGATGTTTTTAAAGATTTGCTCAGTGTATAGATTGAACAAGCTTGGTGATAGGATGCATCATTGTCTTACTCCTCTTTTTATGTCCATGGGTGTAGAGTTCTCCTTGTTATATCTTATTATTGCTGTTTGCTCCAAGTACAAATTACATATTAGTCGTATGTCTGCGTCGTCTAGATTTATATCCTTTAGGCAGTCTATAAGTTGGTTATGGTGTATTCTATCGAAAGCTTTGGTGTAGTCTATAAAGCAGGCATATATTGGTTTGTTTACTTTTGTGTACTTTTCAATCAATGTTCTCATGCTGAATATGGCTTCTTTTGTCCCACTGTTTTTCCTGAATCCAAATTGTTGCTCGTCTAATTCAGTATTGATTTTATTCTGAATCCTTCCCTGTATAACTTATTTGATAGTTAGCAGGTTGTTATAGGCTGACTTGTCCATCTTTTGATGCTACTCCTCCATGTTACTATTTGTGTGCTTCTTTTACCTTGTATTTTCCCTTCCAAGAATACTTTTCGTAGGCTGCTGTGTCTTTTAACATGCCCTAATAATCTCATTTGTTTTGACTAATTAACTCTTTACAACACTCACCACAGTGGGTTGTGCTTCGAAACTAATAAAAATCAAATTTTAATGCCATGAAAAATATAAAAACATTAAAACAAATAACGCCAGGCCTAAAACTAAGAATAGCAAAATGTTACATTTTCTCAGTATTCCTGTAAAATCTTCTCAATATTTCTGTATAGTACAGAAACATGGACATTAGACAATAAAACAGAACAGAAGATGGAAGACTTTGAAATGTGGGTTTATAGAATAGGTAGAATTGAATGGAAAGAAAAGAAAACAAACAAAGTTTTAAAACAACTAAAAAAGAAAAGAGAACTACTAAACAATTAGAACAAGACATATGACATTTTTGGGGCATGTTAAAAGGCACAACAGCATAATAAAAGTAATCCTGGAGCGGAAAATACAAGGTAAAAGAGGCAGACCAAGATTAACATAGACGAGTAACAACAAAAGATGGACAAGTCAGCCTATGACAATCTGCACCATTAAAGCATGAGACAGAGTAGAATGGTAGCCAACCTTCGTTGCGGAGACGGCACTCAATGATGATGACTAATCCAATACTAGACGTCAGTAGAGTCCCATAGTTGATGACAGTGGGAAACACACGATCCTGCTGAATCTTTATGTGGCGATCATAGAAATAAACTAAACTCGGGATAAACAAATCAGTATCAGAAAAGAAATAACTTTGGACCCATTTTAATATAAACCGTGATGTAACCAACACAAGAAGGGAGCTCTTAAAAAACATCAGAAAGAAACAATCAACATTTTTCGGGCACATCATGAGAAGAGGAAAGTTGGAATACTTGGTCACAACTGGCAAAATAAAAGAAAAGAGAGATCGCGGGCGACAGAGAGAGAAAATACTGGATAGCTTTGTGTCATGGCATGGAAAACGTCAACAACAGGACTGATACGATGCACCGTAGATAGAAGATTGTGGAGGGACATGATCACCTACGCCAACCGGTATGGCACATGATGATGTAACCAACTTTATTACTAAGAAGAAAGAATAATGGGGTGCAGGAGTATTTCATCTAAGACGGTCCGTTTTAAAGTAATAGTAGGGGCACCAGTAAATGCAATAATGATTTTCTTCATAAGAAACGTGTTGGGCCGAAAGATGCAGCATGCTGTGACTCAACAAATCCTCACCAACATGACGGGTAGATGTTCAGATGAAAAAGGTTCCTTGTCAAACAAATGAGAATTACGCGAACAGCTACAAGTAGATCCAAAGAACGGGTTAGCATAAATGTGCTGTGTGTGGAGCTGTGTCATGAGTGCTCCGGTTTACTTTCTCACTGAAGGACATTTGAGGAATAAGAATATGTGTTTTTCATGTACAAGAGGGCTACGAACTTGTGCAATACATGTATTGGTGACGCACATATAAATTATAGTGCTCAGGGTACAACTACGCACATATACCATTTATCTACAGCACCGCTGGCGTGAATAAACTGATCTGCAGGGCTGCTGTAGTCTAATTCAGCTGTAAATAGCGTTACAAACATTCGATTAATGTCATAAGCAGTGGTTGGTATAACGTATTCATTTGCATTAGTGTCAGCCTGTTTAGTGTGCTTGAATTATGACATCAAAGCAAATAACACTAGGGCTAAAGCTAAGAATAGCAAAATGTTATATCTTCTCAATATTCCTGTATGGTGCAGAAACATGGATATTAGACAAGAAAACAGAACAGAAAATTGAAGCATTTGAAATGTGGATTTATATAGGGTGTTTATAAAGTCTCACTACACTTGGTATCTAGGTCAATTTGAAAAAAATGTTTATGACGTCATCACAATATGTGCTCAATGGTAAGTTCACTTGTTGCGACAGTTTTCTTAATGACTTGTCTGGACTTTTAAGGATTCTGTCTTGGATATCTAAACATATTTCATCATTCACAGCAGGCCTACCAGATCGTGGAGCATCTTCCACATTTCCAGTAGCAATAAACTTATTCAACAAATTTCATTGACAGTGGGAGCACATATTGTGATGACGTCATAAACATTTTATTTTCAAATTGACCTAGATACCAAGTGTAGTGAGACTTTATAAACACCCTGTAGAAGTATAGGTAGAATTGGATGGAAAGACAAGAAAAAAGAGAACTACTAAACAAAATTAAAAACAAGACAAATGAAATTTTTGGAGCATGTTGAAAGACACAACAGCCTAATAAAAGTAGTTATTGGAAGGGAAAATGCAAGGTAAAAGAGGCAGACTAAGACTAACATGGACGAGAAACATCAAAAGATGGACAGTCAACCTATGACAATCTGCACCACCAAAGCAAGAGACATAGTGGAATGGCGCTCCATGGTCGCCGACTTTCGATGCGGAGACGACACTCAATGATGATGAATAATGGCCGGACAACGAGAATGGCCACTCGAACAGGGGACTCTGATTGTGTCATAGACATGGCATTTGTGTCTTCAACCTTCGGACCGGTATGCAGGTGGAGTCCACTGGGATTCCACGGATGTGATCACTATTCATATGTCATCCTAATTGAGTAGGCAGAAATAGGACCCAGAAAAGCAAGCTCAATACATTCCACTATGAGAGCACACACCAGAAGTTCATTAGCAAATTCAGACACAGCTAACAGGACGCCCCTTGCAGGAGAGATGGACACAGCCCGCCCTGGTGGAACGAAGTCGATTAAGCTTGGCGAGACAAGCGACCACGAGATAGTTTAATTAAACTAGGCGACGGGTCTAAACTGGTTGCCACGGTTACTTCTGTAGACCGTGGACGAAACAAAAGTCGACGTTTCGGCCAAGTAGGCCTTCATCTGGACGAACAACAAACACAAAAATTATATTGGTGTGGACATATAGGACGATGTACAAACATAAAGTAGCAGCGGTATGGTACTAGTAGAGGTAAAGGCATCAGGATGCGTAGAGATGCGAAGCTGCTGTAAAGCTGATGATAACAGCAATACTAAAAAAAGGAAGAAAAAAGTGGTATGGTGACAGCTTTACGTGGTAATATCGTCCTATATGTCCACACCAATATAATTTTTGTGTTTGTTGTTCGTCCAGATGAAGGCCTACTTGGCGGAAACGTCGACTTTTGTTTCGTCCATTACCACGTAAAGCTGTCACCATACCACTTTTTTCTTCCTTTTTTTTTTAGTATTGCTGTTCTGTAGACCGTATTTTGTGCTAAACGCACCCCTCAAACACCAGGTCTACCAAACAGGGTGTATCTCATCGCTTTTTTTTTTAACTATCGCTTTTGGGTGACATTTGAGGTCTAATATAACCGATAGCCCTAGTCTGAGGTTAAAAGGATCGTGCCTCGCCAAGATGTTGACAAAACCCTAAAGTGAACTGAAATGAAAGATAAAAAATATTGCAGTTTGTACATCACAGCATAACATAACCATGTCTATTTGAAATACGATAAGTACCATTTAAAGGTATCATCTCCAGTGTTATCAAATGTCCAGAGTATATCAATGTCGAGACAACAGGATTTGTAACACTTCACTTCAAATTGAATGACGTCATGCAGTCCGGACATTCCCACACCTGCATCGCCACCTGTTAAAGCAACCATCAAAACGTTCCACTTAATTGTTCAGTTATTTATCGAACGTGTCACGTTCTAAATGAATAGTAGCGCCGCCTATCACGAAAATTACTTGCAGGCACTGTAACGGTCGTTGAAGTGTTGAAACAAGTTACGATCTTCTAAAAGCCCAATGTCACAAGCAAGGCACTTTTTTCGAGCAGCACATGACCACAAAGACAAACGGCTCAGCCATAATTTTTTAATTGGGTTACTAGAAGTAAACTTTAAAAAAGGAATCTGTTTATCAAACTCGGGCACTCACTCGTTCTACTCTCGTAACAAAGTCTCGCTTCCATGAGTGAAACATCTCGTTGCTGAGTGTAAGTTCCAGAAAACAGTCTCCATAATTTATGGCCAAAATATCCCTTCTACTGATGTTTACTTTAGTTATCTATTGTGACCCTTGTGCGCATTATTCATTTAAAAATAAATGTTCTAAAGTAGTTTTTGTATTCAAATTACATTATTGGAGGAAATTTGCTGAAAGCTTTTGTGATTTAACTGCGAGTGAGCACACACGAAACTGACAGTGTTGAATACTATAATGCTGTTTTGTTGAGTGCGTTAAAAGTTAATCGTATTTCTGTCTTACAACCTTAAAGTGAAGCTCTCAGTGATTTTCGTGATCTCCCTTGTGGGGATTCTCTTGTCTAATGGTTTCATAGCTCTGCAGGCACAATAATGTCTACCTCGCGCACGAGTTAGGGAATGCTTGATGGGAGAAAGATAATTAATCATCAGTGAGGACCAATGAGTAAAAATCAGCTGTGATGATAATTATAAGTGACCCATAGCTGACTGTTTGCGTCAGAATCAGAGACAGCATCCTTCTCATAGTGTCTCCTGAAACAGACTAATCGGTCTGGCCAAGCGTGTAGGGATCGAAGAGGGAATAAAACCCAATAAGTCGATCGTGACGCACACAGTCAGCTTCAAGTCACTAACCGCTGTTGAGTATCTTTTAATGTATACTATTACCAGTCATATGTTAATTTGTTAACTATACATGTACACACGCGCACGTCTATATTTAATATTTGCAGATAGCTAGAAGCTTCATGTTGTCAATCATTTCGTGTACATAGCACGTGCTGTTTTGCAAAGTAACTTCTCCAATGACTGATTCTGCCGTCGTATTGACTGGTCCATCAGCATAATGACCAAAGCATGAGATAGAGGAAAGAAAATAGATGTTATTATCTAAAGACAATTAGATTACAAAGGTAAAAAAAAAAAAGCCGGTCGAGAAGAGGAAAATCGTGGATAAGCCAAGCAAAGATATTGCTCGTGCGGTTTGTTCACTTTACAGGACAACGCGATCAACTTGGTACTTACTTAACTTATGAGCTTTAGAGTGCGACATAGATACAACGCGATCAACTTGGTACTTACTTAACTTATGAACTTTAGAGTGCGACATAGATCTGCTCAGGCCCCGAGCTTATTTGAACGTGGTGAGGAACATAAATCATCCCTTGCATTCAGAATTAGGTGCGACCAAGGGCAGACGTCTCTGGCGCGCAAAATCCAGGATGGCCGAGGCGGAAGTGTCCATAAAGAGAGTATGTGTTCTGAATGACATTAGAGCTGGCAAGGATTGCATGAAAGTAACAGAGGGAAAAAAAAAGTCTCTCTAAAGTAATCATTCAAGTAGGGAGTGTGGCAACTGGGCTTATTGAGACACCAAGATCGTAGTACGAGAAACCATTGAAAATGTGTCGTCATCTCAGGACCCCGTAATTTACACGGATGGTTATGCATCTCGCGGAGAGAGCAGCGGTTTGGGTTTTACGGCATACCATCTTAACAGAGAGGTGGCTAGGAAACCTGGCAAGTGTAGCATTATGGTGTCCGGCATGAGCACGCAGATAAGAAGCAGCAACGGCGGCAATAACATGGCTAGTTGCGCAGTCTGCATGACTTACTCGTAAAGTATGCTACAGAAGAATGTCAGGCAGTGGATGCAGCTATTGGATGGCACTAGAGTGAGCACTAATCTGGATTTACTACACAGGGCACGCAGGTGTACACGGCATACCCGATAAGCTCGCTGGCAGCTGTGACACTGAGTGTGTCCTTATTCTAGACAAAGAGAACATTGCCAAGTTTGTTCTTCGTTCTAAGAGAATAGATGGAGGATGGGGCATGCATACATTAAGAGACTGAGGAGTCACTAGGTGGAAAAGGGGTCTTTGGCGATCAGTGGGGCAAGCAGATGTATCTACAGTCAACACCTTACAGGAAAAAATAAGTATGCATAGCTTGAGAGAGAAATGCTGGGACGATCGATGGAACGTGTATAGGGATGTCGCGACTGAAATGAGACTGATTCCTCGACTAGAATAGAATAGTTTACTACAGGACATTCCACCAGAGGAAGAATGGATATGAGGTGCTCTAGATCCTTCTCAGTATGCATTAGGATGGGCATGGGATGCTGGCAACAACATTCGTTGGTGAAGGAGACCAAAGTTCGGGCACTAATGCATGAAAGATGGTCGGAGGGAGATGATGTCCTTTACACAGATGGATCAGTAGTAGCCATCTATAGATTTACAGTTGTTACACTTGTAAATCTGTAGATGGATATGGATCAGTGGTACGATATCTGCAATGTTCATGGGCTTTCACAACTCTGAGTGGAGGGAGAACCGTGAAGATGGACAGCAGCGTATTTGTGTGACCACAAGCAGCTTGACTATGGAGATCTCGGCTGTAACTGAGGCAATCGTTTGGCTGGAGACTCGGACATTCTCCCACGTGTGCTTTCTCAGCGAATCGATGATATATTTAGGGAGATCGAATTGAACTGGGCCATTATACAGTGACTGGAGTCCTTGAGGAAGAACTAGACTGAACAAAATATATATATATATATTTTTTTTTTTGCTTTTGTACCAGGAGATGCGGGTGTTAGTGGTTATTAACGTGCGGATAGACTCGCTGATGTGGCTGATAGGGGATGCAACTAAGCAAAGGACCGGACCGACGTTCTCACCGCCTTTAGAGAAACGACGAGTAAGCATCTCCGCGACAGATGGTGGTGAATCACAAACCGAAGCCAGACTAAAAGAACTGCAAACGAAAGCTTCGTGGGTAGCATAAGAAGATTAGTCAGTCAACACAGAGCCGGTGTTCTCAGTCGATACACGCTGCGAGATTTGCTGAAGAAGAGACGAGAACTCTTGCGGACAAGTTGTTTGATGTCCAGTGATGATAATCTTATGATTAGCAATAAAAATATAGTTAACTATCTTATTCAGTGTGTAATATTTTATGTTAATTGACATTTGATTTTCTAAAAATATACTTGCAGCACACAATATTTGCAATAAAGCAATAATTATTTGCAATTTGAATTTATTAACAAATTTATCTTCACACCCTTTTTCGATCTATGAACTTTTACATACAATTACTTGTTCGTTATAAAGTGTTGAGGTTTTCAGCTCACTGAATTTATTATTATGATAATTCCCACAGTCAGTGTATGAACACGATAACACTTATTATAGCTGAATATTGGCGTCAGCCCGTGGATCGAAGCTGATCAATATTCTGCGTCACTAGGAAAGTTATAGAAAGAAACCAGCCTGACACCAATATCTATATATATATATATATATATATATATATATATATATATATATATATATATATATATATATAACTGGGGGGGGGGGGGGTGCCCCTGAATAGAAATGTTAAGAATAATGTTAGAATGACACCAACATTCAGCTAACGCGATAGAATATTAGTTATAAAATAATCGATTAAAGAGCTTTCCTACAAATAATGAGTGTTCATTATGTACCCTTTTAATTACGTGCAAATATAAATTTGCCTTGGTAATGTAATGCTGTATGCTGCACTAAAGGTGGAATGGAATATGCTACGTTACCAATGATATTTCTGGTGAATTAAAAAGCTCAATAAGAGATTTTCTAGAAGTGACGTCGCACACGAGGGTGATGACGACACCCAAATCAAATATCTACTCCATCAGAATTGGTAATCCGACATGATTATGTATTTGTTTTCAATTCAGTTTTAGCAGGATATTAGTATTTTAACAATTAAAATATCGTCGAACTATCGAATACGAACTGCCTAACAACATGGATATAATAAATCTAAGGTGTGCTGATGATACAGCCTTCATCGTTAAGAGTGAAAGTGAGTTACAAGAAATGTCATCACCGCAGTGCACAATAAAGACAAGTGGAACAATAGTAAAATAGGTAACATCTGGGAACATTGTTAACCTCAGATGGTAGATGTAAAAAAGAGATGAGATGCAGGATGGCTCAGGCAAAATACAGCTTTCACAAAAATGAGAAAGATCCATTTTTTGCAATCCATTTTTTACAATAGAAACAAGAAAAAGTGTTCTTAAATGTTATGTAGTGCCAGTCTTAATATATGGATGTGAATCGTGGACAATAGGACAGCAGACAGGAAAATCACTGGAGGCTGTAAAAATGTGGTTTTATAGAAGAATGTTGAGAATACCATGGACAGCTAAGAAGAGTAATGAACATGTTCTGAAAGAGGCCAAAGCAAAAAGAGAGCTAATTTCCAATATTAGTAAGAAACAATCATCATGTTTTTGGCCATGTAATGAGAAAAGGAACAGTTGGAATATATCGTGACAATTGGGAAAATTGATGGACGAAGAGATAGAGGAAAGCAAAGAGAAAAGATACAAGACAGCTTAAGAGAATGACTTGGCAGAAAGTCAACATTGGAAAAGATAAATATCTGTCGAGATTGAAAGTTGTGGACAAACATGATTACCCAAGCCAGCAGGCATGGTACATGATGATGATGATGATGAATAACATGGAAATCAAACTCCTGTATAACTTGTGCCCCTAATCCGAACCGCACACATTTCAACAGATAGAACGTTTCGGCCAAGGAAAACCCTTCCACTCATATTGAAAAGTCATAAGTATGGTGGTGTCTGGCGTTTCCACAGACTGTTGTTGTTGTATTAAGCAATCAGAATGTGTCACTAGTTTGGTAATATTTTGATGTATTAGACTGGATGCTGTTTACTGGACATCCTAATTTGACAGAAATAATACTATTAATTTTGCCCGTGTGGCGGCCATTTGTTAGCCTACTCTTTTTGATTTCCAGCTGCCAAGGGTTCTTTAACGTGCGCAGAATGCACGTGGGAGCTCCTGTTTTCGAGAGGTCTAGACATTGGATCTCACTACCCAGAGGACTAGACATTAGATCTCACTACCCAGAGGACTAGACATTGGATCTCACTACCCAGAGGACTAGACATTGGATCTCACTACCCAGAGGACTAGACATTGGATCTCACTACCCAGAGGACTAGACATTGGATCTCACTACCCAGAGGACTAGACATTGGATCTCACTACCCAGAGTACTATACATTGGATCTCACTACCCAGAGGACTAGACATTGGATCTCACTACCCAGAGGACTAGACATTGGATCTCACTACCCAGAGAGGACTAGACATCGGATCTCACTACCCAGAGGTCTAGACATCGGATCTCACTACCCAGAGGACTAGACATCGGATCTCACTACCCAGAGAGGTCTAGACATCGGATCTCACTACCCAGAGGACTAGACATCGGATCTCACTACCCAGAGGACTAGACATCGGATTTCACTACCCAGAGGACTAGACATCGGATCTCACTACCCAGAGAGGACTAGACATCGGATCTCACTACCCAGAGAAGTCTAGACATCGGATCTCACTACCCAGAGGACTAGACATCGGATCTCACTACCCAGAGGTCTAGACATCGGATCTCACTACCCAGAGGACTAGACATCGGATCTCACTACCCAGAGGACTAGACATCGGATCTCACTACCCAGAGAGGTCTAGATATCGGATCTCACTACCCAGAGAGGTCTAGACATCGGATCTCACTACCCAGAGAGGACTAGACATCGGATCTCACTACCCAGAGAGGTCTAGATATCGGATCTCACAACCCAGAGGACTAGACATCGGATCTCACTACCCAGAGAGGTCTAAATATCGGATCTCACTACCCAGAGAGGACTAGACATCGGATCTCACTACTCAGAGAGGGCTAGACATCAGATCTCACTATCCAGAGAGGACTAGACATTGGATCTCACTATCCAGAGAGTTCTAGACATTGGATCTCACTACCCAGAGAGGACCAGACATCGGATCTCACTACCCAGAGAGGGCTAGACATCGGATCTCACTATCCAGAGAGGACAAGACATTGGATCTCACTATCCAGAGAGGACTAGACATCGGATCTAACTACCCAGAGAGGACTAGACATCGGATCTAACTACCCAGAGAGGACTAGACATCGGATCTCACTACCCAGAGAGGACTAGACATCGGATCTCACTACCCAGAGAGGGCTAGACATCAGATCTCGCTATCCAGAGAGGACTAGACATCTTATCTAACTACCCAGAGAGGACTAGACATCGAATCTCACAACCCAGAGAGGGCTAGACATCAGATCTCGCTATCCAGAGAGGACTAGACATCTTATCTAACTACCCAGAGGGGACTAGACATCGGATCTCACTACCCAGAGAGGGCCAGACATCAGATCTCGCTATCCAGAGAGGACAAGACATCGGATCTCACTACCCAGAAGCCAGGGGAGGGTGAAACCACAGAATCGATTTTATTTATTTACTTTTATTTTCCACCGCTTGTGGTGTGAATTGAACCCAGGACCTCCTTGTCTAGAGGCCGACAGACAACCCAGGTCACAGAATTTGTCAAACTTCGCGATCCACACTCCTATATGCAGCAGAAATGGGGAGAACGAACCATAGGATAGAAAGATGACTTCGAGGATTCGAAGGCCGCTTTCTTGAGAAGATTTTAAACATCCGCAGGCATCAATACAACACAATTAAAAAACAATAGTTAGAAAATCAGGTTGTTATTTTCTTTCTTTTCTTTTTTCTTTTCTTTTTGCGTTCGCCAGCTTTCACATCAGACGAAGTCCCTAGAAACTAGGAAATTAATTTTGCGTATTAATCTGTTTTTCCATGACAACCATGTGCACCGGTGCCCCTCGCCACACAGGCAGATTTCTCGACTTCAAAGATACTCACATTTTTTTGTTTCCGCTAATAAATAATTGAAGTTTTGCAGGCTGGGCCTCGCTGCTAAGACCAGGGGTGGCTGCCGCAAAGAGAAATCATAAATATAAATACCAACTGGTGCAGCTTGGATTTGAACTCACAACCTCTCTGTCTCGAGACCGGCGTCTAGCTTCGAGATCAACTAGTCCCCCAGGTATCAGGTATTAACAACATCAATCAAGAAGTGAAGTGAAGACGTTGGAAATGGCTAAGCCACGTTCTACGAATGGAACGAAACAGATAATCGCACCTAGCATTAACATAAACACCACATGGGAAACAATGAAGAGGCAGACAATTGGAGCATGACGACGAACCAGGCATGATGGAATGATTAAGGCTGGCAAGACCTGGCGAGTGTTGTCCATGCTTGCTTCAGACCGGATTGGATGGAGATCTCTTGAGAATGCCCTATTCAGACTGGATTGGATGGAGATCTCTTGAGAATGCCCTATTCAGACCGGATTGGATGAAGATCTCTTGAGAATGCCCTATTCAGACCGGATTGGATGGAGATCTCTTGAGAATGCCCTATTCAGACCGGATTGGATGGAGATCTCTTGAGAATGCCCTATTCTCCGACCGGAGCTCAGAAAATTAAAAAGAAAAAAACGTCGAGTTTGAAATCACATTTTGGGGGCTGGATGGTCCAGAGGTAAGACTTTGGCTTCTAGACAAGAAGGTCCCGGGTTCGGGTCTCACAACAGGCGATGGGAAAAAAAGATTAATAAATAAAGTCTAATCCGTGGCTTTCTCCTCCCCTGGTCTCTGGCTGGTGAGATCCAATGTCCAGCCCTCTCAGGAAACGGCGAAAAACAGGAGGTCTCGTGTGCATTCTGCGCACGTTAAATAACCCTTGGAAGTTGGAACTCGAAAAGAATTGGCCAAAATATGGCCGCAGTGCGAGCAAAGTTAATAGGAAACATCTACCCAAAACATGAAAACTCCCGCCGATAAAAACTATGAGAGTGCCTCTGAGGTCGGAGAATATCTGCCTATATGGCGGAGGACACGTGAGCACACCGCTGACTGTGTGAGCATTAGGAAAAACTGATATTCACGCAATAATTTAGTCCCTCGGTACTTTGCTAGAGAACAAAAAGCTGGCGAACGCAAACAAATCACATTGTCATGTTCTATTTTGCCATGACAAATGTATCATTTATATAGTAGCTGTGTCAAGAAAGGAAGCCCACTATTTTGTTTTAAACAAACACATATAAAAGAACCCAGGAACAAAATTAAATATTGGCATAAAACCAGTGTGTTATTATTACGTCTAACTCGCGCAGGGAAGCCCATCTTATACACGGCTGCTAGCTTTAATATTAAAGTGGAATTTTAGTTAAAGTCTTGGAAATGTTGGAGCCTTTTTGGATGTAAATGCCCGGAGTCTGGTACATTTAACACTTACTTAAAATTTTATATTTTATGCCAGTGATTTTACTTTATATAAATGCACCTAAAACGTAAATATTTTTGTAGCAAAAGTAAATATTTATGAATGATATTTTAGTAGATAGTTATGCTCATACCAAAAGAAAAAATGAAAGATTGGTAAATTCGAGTTTCAGAGAGGGGGGAGGTGGTGTAATATTCAGTTTTTAAAAGCTTTCGCATTTTAAGATCTAGTAAAAAGAAAGGTAAAGTACCCCCGTCACGCCAAGTGGCGAATTGGGAATATGGTGTTAGTGACCATAAATTATACAGACTTTCGGCACATGATTTTTGGAGTAATGTGGTCGGTATTAAGCCCGTGCCGCTTTACTTTCCCCAGAAAAAAAAAACCCATTGGTACCCATTAAAGGCTGGGTGAAAACGGAAGCCGTCGGTTAGAATCTAACCCTATCTCTTGTCCTTTGTAGGGACTTGGTTCACTAACCACTGAGCTATTGCGGTTCCCATTTTAAGATATGGTTTATTATAATTAGTTTAAGTCATTAATAGAAGTAGCTTGTGCTCTTTATATTTCTGGAAAGAAACAAATGAAAAAAAAATCAACCAAAGCACCAGTGATAAACTGTTGTGTTTCAGTGACGTCATGTTAGCCTAAGCGATCACTCGTCTCAACAATATTTGGTTGCTACATTTGTTTACCAGTTCTGTTGTTGACTTTCTAGTAAAGCATTCCCTTAAGCTGTTTGATCTTTTCCCACTGTTTCATTCTCTCTTTTCCTGCATCGATTTCCCCTGTTGCTGTTAAGTTACAATTATTCACTTCTCATTAAATGTCAAATAAATTATGATTGCTGCCTTGGGAATGTTGGTAATACATTTTCTTTGCAGTGATTCTACGATATTAATATAATGCTAGAGACTTTAACACCACTCATTAAAAAAAAATGTTTCCCTACTCAATGAGAGAAGTGATGCCTGTAACAAGCCAAAATAAAAACAACGAATATAATGATAGTAGAAATAGGTACAGTACCTAGTGTAGCAAGTGTATGTGTGCTATATTAATTAAACTTTTTATTTCTTTTCATTATTTGTTATCGATCCAATTACGAGTTGGTTTTGATCTTTTAAGACTAATAAACTCTAAAGAGTTTGTATCGTTTCTTCCATACCAGTTTTTATGTTTCAACAAAAGAGGTCGCATATAACAATATATAACAATATATAACAATATATAACAATATATAACAATATATATATATATTGGTCCAGCAGAAGCAAAACTGATCTTTCAAACTCAGGAACACATTAATCAGTGGTTTCTTTGTGACGTCACCCTTCGCTAATCTCTTGTGTAGTGAGATCCGATATCTACCACTCTCGGATAACGGCAATGAACAGGAGGTGTCGTGCGCACATTAAAGTAGGGCACAGACACAGCCGCTGCCCAGCCAAAATTAACAGCTGAAAACTACCCACTCCGTGGATCCTATGCGCTGACACGGCCGCTGCCCAGCCAAAATTAACAGCTGAAAACTACCCACTCCGTGGATCCTATGCGCTGACACGGCCGCTGCCCAGCCAAAATTAACAGCTGAAAACTACCCACTCCGTGGATCCTATGCGCTGACACGGCCGCTGCCCAGGCAAGGTTAACAACTGAAAACTACCCACTCCGTGGATCCTATGCGCTGACACGGCCGCTGCCAAGGCAAGATTAACAACTAAAAACTACCCACTCCGTGGATCCTATGCGCTGACACGGCCGCTGCCCAGGCAAGATCAACAACTGAAAACTACCCACTCCGTGGATCCTATGCGCTGGTAACGAGTTCGTGCATGTGGACCAGGATTCTCCTAAGATTTTCTCGAGATTCTTGACGTGGACATCGGGGCACCTATGGGTTCGCCCGGTGTGCAGTGATGATGATCCTAACAACAGCAACCAATAGTTTCTATATTTTTGTGTGTTAAATGGTAAACATTTTTTTGTGTAATTTTTTTTAAACAATAGCAACCACACAGACAATAATTTAAGAGATCGGTTCACAAACAATATCTGTTGATGTTAAGTCTGTGGCACAGCTTTTATAATAGACGCTCTGTTGATGTGAAGTCTGTGACGCAACTTTTATAATAGACGGTCTGTTGATGTGAAGTCTGTGTCGCAGCTTTTATAATAGACGGTCTGTTGATGTGAAGTCTGTGACGCAGCTTTTATAATAGACGGTCTGTTGATGTGAAGACTGTGTCGCAGCTTTTATAATAGACGGTCTGTTGATGTGAAGACAGTGGCACAGCTTTTATAATAGACGGTCTGTTGATGTGAAGTCTGTGACGCAGCTTTTATAATAGACGGTCTGTTGATGTGAAAACTGTGTCGCAGCTTCTATAATAGACGGTCTGTTGATGTGAAGTCTGTGACGCAACTTTTATAATAGACGGTCTGTTGATGTGAAGTCTGTGACGCAACTTTTATAATAGACGGTCTGTTTATGTGAAGTCTGTGACGCAGCTTTTATGATAGACGGTCTGTTTATGTGAAGTCTGTGACGCAGCTTTTATAATAGACGGTCTGTTGATGTGAAGTCTGTGACGCAGCTTTTATAATAGACGGTCTGTTGATGTGAAGTCTGTGACGCAGCTTTTATAATAGACGGTCTGTTGATATGAAGTCTGTGACGCAGCTTTTATAATAGACGCTCTGTTGATGTGAAGTCTGTGACGCAGCTTTTATAATAGACGGTCTGTTGATGTGAAGTCTGTGACGCAGCTTTTATAATAGACGCTCTGTTTATGTGAAGTCTGTGATGCAGCTTTTATAATATACGCTCTGTTGATGTGAAGACAGTGGCACAGCTTTTATAATAGACGGTCTGTTGATGTGAAGTCTGTGACGCAGCTTTTATAATAGACGGTCTGTTGATGTGAAGACTGTGTCGCAGCTTTTATAATAGACGGTCTGTTGATGTGAAGACAGTGGCACAGCTTTTATAATAGACGGTCTGTTGATGTGAAGTCTGTGACGCAGCTTTTATAATATACGGTCTGTTGATGTGAAAACTGTGTCGCAGCTTCTATAATAGACGGTCTGTTGATGTGAAGTCTGTGACGCAACTTTTATAATAGACGGTCTGTTTATGTGAAGTCTGTGACGCAACTTTTATAATAGACGGTCTGTTGATGTGAAGTCTGTGACGCAGCTTTTATGATAGACGGTCTGTTTATGTGAAGTCTGTGACGCAGCTTTTATAATAGACGGTCTGTTGATGTGAAGTCTGTGACGCAACTTTTATAATAGACGGTCTGTTTATGTGAAGTCTGTGACGCAACTTTTATAATAGACGGTCTGTTTATGTGAAGTCTGTGACGCAGCTTTTATGATAGACGGTCTGTTTATGTGAAGTCTGTGACGCAGCTTTTATAATAGACGGTCTGTTGATGTGAAGTCTGTGACGCAGCTTTTATAATATACGGTCTGTTGATGTGAAGTCTGTGACGCAGCTTTTATAATAGACGGTCTGTTGATGTGAAGTCTGTGACGCAGCTTTTATAATAGACGGTCTGTTGATATGAAGTCTGTGACGAAGCTTTTATAATAGACTTTCTGTTTATGTGAAGTCTGTGTCGCAGCTTTTGTAATAGACGGTCTGTTGATGTGAAGTCTGTGACGCAGCTTTTATAATAGACGGTCTGTTGATGTGAAGTCTGTGACGCAGCTTTTATAATAGACGCTCTGTTTATGTGAAGTCTGTGATGCAGCTTTTATAATATACGCTCTGTTGATGTGAAGACAGTGGCACAGCTTTTATAATAGACGGTCTGTTGATGTGAAGACAGTGGCACAGCTTTTATAATAGACGCTCTGTTGATGTGAAGTCTGTGACGCAGCTTTTATAATATACGGTCTGTTGATGTGAAAACTGTGTCGCAGCTTCTATAATAGACGGTCTGTTGATGTGAAGTCTGTGACGCAACTTTTATAATAGACGGTCTGTTTATGTGAAGTCTGTGACGCAACTTTTATAATAGACGGTCTGTTGATGTGAAGTCTGTGACGCAACTTTTATAATAGACGGTCTGTTTATGTGAAGTCTGTGACGCAGCTTTTATGATAGACGGTCTGTTTATGTGAAGTCTGTGACGCAGCTTTTATAATAGACGGTCTGTTTATGTGAAGTCTGTGACGCAGCTTTTATAATATACGGTCTGTTGATGTGAAGTCTGTGACGCAGCTTTTATAATAGACGGTCTGTTGATGTGAAGTCTGTGACGCAGCTTTTATAATAGACGGTCTGTTGATATGAAGTCTGTGACGAAGCTTTTATAATAGACTTTATGTTTATGTGAAGTCTGTGTCGCAGCTTTTGTAATAGACGGTCTGTTTATGTGAAGTCTGTGACGCAGCTTTATTATAGACGGTCTGTTGATGTGAAGTCTGTGTCGCAGCTTTTATAATAGACGGTCTGTTGATGTGAAGTCTGTGACGCAACTTTTGTAATAGACGGTCTGTTTATGTGAAGTCTGTGACGCAACTTTTATAATAGACGGTCTGTTTATGTGAAGTCTGTGACGCAACTTTTATAATAGACGGTCTGTTTATGTGAAGTCTGTGACGCAACTTTTATAATAGACGGTCTATTGATGTGAAGTCTGTGACGCAACTTTTATAACAGACAGTCTATTTATCTGAAGTCTGTATCGCAACTTTTGTAATAGACGGTCTATTTATGTGAAGTCTGTGTTGCCACTTTTATAATAGACGGTCTGTTTATGTGAAGTCTGTATCGCAACTTTTATAATAGACGGTCTGTTTATGTGAAGTCTGTGTTGCCACTTTTATAATAGACGGTCTATTTATGTGAAGTCTGTGACGCAGCTTTTATAATAGACGGTCATGTATTGTGTATCAGGTGTACAACTGTACACGTTCACATATGCCAGTCCTATGTTTGTTCTCAAGATTTATGCCATGTTCAAGATAATAATCGATTTCCAACACTGCTTTTGTGCTTTGCCTAATCCAATTAATCTACAATGACTTTTACTGGAAATACATCTATCTACTTTATCGCAGAGACGTGACTAGGCACAATTTTAACAAAGGGGGTGGGGGGATAGATGTCTACCAATGACTTGGGCTACAAAAACATAAATGGAAATAATAGGTAGAATATTTGCCAGATACGTTAGGAGCATAAATAGATGGGACATATAGTCAGCAAATTGTTGCCAGATGGATGTGATTTCTTTTGGACAATTTTGAAAACAAATGTCAACGTAGAATCTCAAACATAAGCTGGGACGAATACATTTCAAACAAAGTGATAAGAGGCAAATCTAAACAGAAATGTGTATCGAGTTTTATAAGAAGAAGGCGTTAGAAATACATCGGTCATGTGCTGAAAGTGAAAGATGTAAGATTGCACACGGGAACTTTCATTTGTCCACTGGGACTACTTGATATATATATATATATATATATATATATATATATATATATATATATATATATATATATATATATATAAGCTTGATATACAAGGCTTATACTGCTGGAAGGGATACTTGACTGGAAGATCTTCTGATGGTTACAGGGGCGTCTCGATTCGTACAAGGACAGTACTTGAAACTGGGGTGTACTGACCGCTGGATAATACCGCCCCTGTAATGTGGTAGATGGAATGACCGATACCCTGATCTTGGCACAGTGTAAAGAACATACACCGTTCTGTCCTCTTCTAGTATCAGTCTATCCCCTCGTGATTGGTACACTTGTAGTCTGTGTACGGCGCCCTTTCCGTTATAGCTGGCCGTGGACTGTCTTGGCCTTAATTTCCTAGACAACTCTATAATGCTCGGTCCACTGCGTGTACTTTCAGCTGTCAAGGTGGTCTTGCCCTGCGTGGCGTTGTCCTTGAACTGCTGATCAGACTCAAGACATCCCAATCAGGTATTCACGTGGAAACCATCTGGTAAAATACAAGACAGCAGACCAAGAGAATCGCAACGCAGAACAATTACTAGGGAAAGCTCAATTATGGGAAGCAACCAAGAACTACAAGAGATAGCAGCAATTCGTCAGTTTTGGAGAACTATGACTTTAGCCGTATGTGCTGTCTTCGGCCCGTAAGGAAAATGAATGAATATGAGGCTCTGCACTTGTTTCAGAATTCATCATCATCATCATCATCATCGAGTACCATCTCCGCAGTGAAGGTTGGCTACCATGGAACGCCATTCTGCTCTGTCTCTTGCTTTGTTGGTGCAGGTTGTCGTAGGATGGTTTGTCCATCTTTTGATGTTACTCGTCCATATTAGTCTTGGTCTGCCTCTGTCTCTTTTACCTTGTATTTTCCCCTCCAGGATTACTTTTAGTAGGCTGTTGTGTCTTTTAACATGGCCCAAAAATCGCATTTGTCTTGTTTCAATTGTGTTTAGTAGTTTTCTTTTCATTTTTAGTTTTTTAAGACTTCGTCGTTTGTTTTCTTTTCCTTCCATCCAATTCTACCTATTCTTCTACATATCAACATTTCAAATGCTTCAATTCTCTGTTCTGTTTTCTTGTCTAATGTTCATGTTTCTGCACCATATAGGAATATTGAGAAGATGTAACATTTTCCTATTCTTTGTTTTAACCCTGGTGTTATTTGTTTTTATGTTAGTATGTTCTTCATGGCATTAAAATTACTTTTTGCCATACCTATTCTTTTGTTTATTTCAGTTGTACATTTTCCATCACTGGTTATATTATGTCCAAGGTAGTTGTAGTTCAACAATAGAAATGATAAATAGCTGCCGAGATCGAAAGTTTTGGAGAGACATGATCACCTACGCCAGTAGCCCGGTACTTGATGATGATGAGTTGTAGTTCTGAACTGTCACCAGGTCTATTCCTTCAATTTTGATATCCATTTGTGGGTTTTGTGTATTTTCTTTGTTTATGTTCATAGTTTTAGTCATTTTGATATTCATATCTAGTCTATATTTTTTTATTGTCATGTTTATTTCATTAAGTAATTGTAGATCTTTAGAATTTTCTGCTAGTAGAACAGTATCGTCAACATATCTTAGGTTATTGGTTATCTTTCCATTCATTTGCAGGCCTGACATCTCTATGATGTTTTTAAAGATTTGCTCAGTGTATAGATTATGTATAGAGTAATAGTGATGTCACTTTCTTGTTTGCTACTGAAGTCAACAGACAAATATTATGCCTAAGAGAGAGTATATAAACCGCTTCTTGAAACTGTCATCATCATCAAGTACCGGGCATACTGGCATAGGTGATCATGTCTATCCACAACTTCGATCTCGACAGTTCTTTATTATTTCTGTTGTTGACCTTCTGCCAAGCCATTCTCTTAAGCTGTCTAGTATTTTCTCACTTTGCTTCCCTCTATCTCTTCGTCCTTCAATTTTCCCAGTTGTTACAATATATTCCAGTTGTTCTCTTCTTATTACATGGCCAAAAAATGATGATTGTTTCTTCCTAATATTGGAAATTAGCTCTCTTTTTGCTTTGGCCTCTTTCAGAACATTTTCATTACTCTTCTTAGCTGTCCATGGTATTCTCAACATTCTTCTGTATAACCACATTTCTACAGACTCCAATGATTTTCATGTCTGTTGTCCTATGGTCCATAATTCACATCCATATGTTAAGACTGGCTCTACATAACATTTAAGAACTCTTTTTCTTGTTTCAATTGTCAAAAATGGATTACATAGTATCTTCCTCATTTTCTGGAAAGCTGTTTTTGCCTGAGCCATTCTGCATCTCACCTCTTTTGTACATCTTCCGTCTGAGGTTAACAAAGTTCCCAAATATTTAAATTCATTTACCTGTTTTAATATTGTTTCACTTGTCTTTATTTAGCACTGAGGTGATGTCTTTTTCTTTGTTGTTACTATTACTTCTGTCATTTTGCTATTAAGGCTGAGTCCTTTATTTTGCTTTCTTTCACTATAATGTCCAACATTTCTTGTAACTCATTTTCACTCTTAGCTATTAAGACTGTATCATCAGCATACCTTAGATTATTTATATTATGACCTCCAATTGTTTTTCCAGGCATGCCCCTTATGGATCTTAAAATCATCTCACTATACATATTAAACAAATCTGGTGACAGCACACAACCTCGAAACTGTAACAGTGTCTAATTAAAAGTAATCGTAAGGCCTTGTGATGTAAAAGGGATAAGTTGTTGATATTTTGTAATGGCCATCGGAGGAGGGATCACGGCAGACTATCGTATATTTTCAAAGAAAATCACTGGTACTGGTACCTATTTTCAGCTGTTGTGTGAACACCGAAGCCATTTATCCCCCAAAATACTCGCAACATGTAGGAATTCTGATAAACAAAACAAATACACGAGATGACGTCACAGCAAACATCCAAAAGGAGCTCCAGAAGTCCTCATCGGCTGCTAACTCGGAATTGTTGACTCATGAAGACCGCATCTCCGTACCATGAACATAGTAAACAAAAAAAAAAGTGAAGCGTCCCGTCACGCCAAGTGGCGTATAGGGATTATGGTGATAGTGACCATAATGTTTAAAGACTTTCAGCACACGATTACTGGGGTAATGTGGTCAGTATTACGTCCGTGTCGCTTTATTTTCCCAGAAAAAAATCCGGTACTGGGTGAACCCAGAAGTCGTCGATCAGGATCGAACCCTACCTCTTGTCCTTTGTAGTCCAGTTCACTAACCACTGAGCTATCGCGGCTCCCAAATCATGAACATAACAACAAATAATTATTTTACTGCCCCTAAACAAAGAGAAGTTAAACATATATACATAATGTTCAAAATTACTAACACGAACGTTGATTGTAATGTTATGTGCTCAATCGTTTATTATTCATACACAGTGTGCAACTATAATTGTTGTTTTTGGTATTCGTAATATGTTTTCAATGGACCTAGTTTCATAAGATTAATGAGTGGCTGAAGTGGCGGTTTAATGTCGGTATGTGCAAGGCTTTTGTGAAGTGCTCTCTGTATAATAATAATAATAATAATTACTAATGAGTAATATCGTTGCCAAGTTGATTTACTTTCCTATCGATGGAGGAATATAACTTGCTGATGGAAGAGATTCCTATATACTATAACTCTGTTTACATTTCCAACGTTTTATATCACAACAATCTTACTAAATTACGACAGGACAGATGTCTCTGTTTACAGCATGTTACAGCAGCCTCTATACATCTCTTTATATCACAACAATCTTACTAAATTACGACAGGATAGATGTCTCTGTTTACAGCATGTTACAGCAGCCTCTATGCATCTCTTTATATCACAACAATCTTACTAAATTACGACAGGATAGATGTCTCTGTTTACAGCATGTTACAGCAGCCTCTATACATCTTTATGCATCTTGGTGCATCTTGATGCCTTTACTCCCTGTCTCGGTTTACATATTTAACAACACAATCACTTGCAACAACTTCACACAATATACTTTGAAATCACATGTTCATACGTTCTCTACAATAGCAAGATCTAACTCTAATGTTCCTAGAAGCTATCCACATTACAAGTTCTCAGCTCTCGTCTCATAGTTACTATAATGCCTCACATCCAATCGGCAGAATCTCTAAAGGACCACAGTCTACTCAATATTTCATTAACTACTCTCTCATGGTTAATAGTCTTAACATGATTCTCATCGCTGTCATCTGATTTAAGTCCATATCATATTTCAACACGACTATTTCATGAATCTTACATCTGTGGCTAAACTGGGAATAAAAAATGTCCCTATATCATATATAGTTCTAAGTATAATCTAACCACACAACTACCCCTCTGCAAAATTCCTGCACTTGATAATAACTTCGCGCCTGTTGGAAAACATCCTTTCAATACTCTTTAACTACATTCGCCGTCCAAGATTTTTTCTTGACAGCTCCTGTCGCTTGTAGCTTCAGCCATCGAATGCCCCAAAAATAATCTTCTTTGTCACATTAATTAACTAGGGCCCAGTCGACTCCCGAAATTCACGCTTTACCATTAAGTTGACCAGACGTCCAGATTTTTCCGGGACAGTCCCGATTTTTTACTGTTTTTCAACCTTATTCCCGGATTTCTTACTGACCCGAATTTATTTCGATTTTTGCCGATTTTTTAGCTTTTGTCCCGGATATGTTAAAATACATTAGGAACACAAACGTTTACCAATTTTGCCAATATGGTAAACGTCTCTTCGACATAAACATATAAATAATTCTGTTGTTGTGTAGAAAATGTTTATAAAGTTGAACTGACTGTTCATTTGGCGAAACAGTAACAGCAAAATTCGCTCCAAGTTTTAAATCTTATATACTGAAACTGAAACTCAACAAGTAGCATCTTTGCGGTCACGACATTTCATATTCTTGTATATTCATTGTGTTACTTTCGTTTACCGACGAACTCATTCTTTTTATTGTGTTGTTTAGTTATAGAGGTTATTGCACTCATTAGATTTTATTTACATTGTGCTATTATTCAGTTACTTGACATTTTAATGTTTAAGAACTTAAGCTATGCATATGGTATAGTCATAAGTAAAGTAAAGTAAAGTCACGCCAAGTGGCGTATAAGGAATATGGTGTTAGTGACCATACATTTTACAGACCTTCGGCATATGATTTTTGTAATGTGGTCGGTATTACGCCCATGCGCTTTACTTTCCCAGAAAAAAAACCGGTACCCATTAAAGGCTGGGTGAATCTGGAAGTCGCTTCTGACCGAACCCTACCTCTTGTCCTTTGTAGTCCAGTTCACTAACCACTGAGCTATATAACCGCGCCTCCATAGTCATATAAAATTATTATTTAAACTATAGTTAGTTTGTAAAGTTTGTAATTGTTGCAACAAATGGCATCAAAACGTAAGTGCAGTTTCAATCAAGATTTACAAAAGGAATACCCCTTTCTAAAAAAAAAAATATACATCAGACTTCACTGTAGGATGCAGTATATGTGCCTCTGGCTTTTCGATTAACCATAGTGGACGTGGTGATATTAAGAGTCACATAAATATTGCGAAACATAAGAGAGCCGTCGCTAAAGCTGCATCAAGCTCGTCGTTAACAACATTTTTTCGAGCTGAACAGATTGGTGACAAAGAAGAACAATTAGCTGCTACAGAAGGTACATTTGCCTATCATACAGTGATACACAATCATACAGTGATACACAATCATACATTTAGATCTATGGACTGCACATCAAAACTACTTCAGGCTACTTTAGAACAAAAATTTGCTTGTGTACGTGCGAAATAGGGAGCCATTATTCAAAATGTGTTCACACCCCATGTTCAAAACGAGTTGAGGTGTGACCTAGAAAACGCATTTATTTCCATACTGACAGATGCCTCCAACCACAAGGAAATCAAGATTGTTCATTTTCTTGTCCGATACTTTGATCACAATAAGGGGCTGAAAGTTAAAATATTAGAATTGAAGTCATTGCCAGGAGAAACATCAGATATTGTTATTAGTTTTATTAATGACTGTCTAACGGGGAAAACGGTTTAGAGAGGAAAGTAGTTGCATTATGTGCAGACAACACAAATTATAATTTTGAGGGCGCTGAAAGGAAAGGAAAGGAAAGAACAATCTTTTCAAAAATCTGAAAGAAAACCTTGGACATGGTTTCTCTCTCTCTCTCTCTAGGGAACAGGCAAATAATTGCAATGCTGCGGTAAAGCTTATAGCGAGGAGTAGTGGTGGGGTATGCTAAACACTCCAAAGTATGGTGACAGCTTTACAAGGAAGGAACACAACACAATTGCAATTATTTGCCTGTTCCCTACTCAATTGATATCGCTGTTACTTTGTGTTTGTTTAACGCCATCCATCTCCGTGTACTTTAGTTAGAACCATTTCCACTCCGTTCCTTCACCTACCTATACTATCTCTCGTCAGTCTTTCATCGTCATCATATCTGTATTCATTTCTCTCTTCTCTCTCCTTTCTTATTTCAACATCCTACTTTCCTCGCCCTCCACTTGATCATCTAACATGTAGTTATAGATAATTGTGCTTCACCGTTTGTTGTCGTTGTCCTTGTATTCTGAAAAAGACCACAGGTCGAAACGTCAGTATTGTGTTGTGTTCCTTCCTTGTAAAGCTGTCACCATACTTTGGAATGTTTAACACTCCCCACCACTGGCTCCTTTCTATCTCTCTCTCTCTCTCTCTCTCTCTCTCTCTCTGCGGTCAAGACTCAATCAGAGTAGGATTCCAGACTCTCTCATGAAGGCAGCTGTCTGTTTAAGCGATTCGATTGCCCCATATAGTTTCTCTTCCAGGGAGGTGGGCGTGGACCACATTGCTCTTCTCAAGACTGTGTACTGGGGGCAATCCTGCAGAACATGTTTTGTAGTCATATTGTCCAGTGTACAGTAGCATTGGCTGGTTGTACCTATTTTGAATTTGGTGAACATATGATTTCTCATTCTGTTGTGGCCAGTGCGTAGGCGAAATGTATGATGACTTGATCCCTCCTTGATAGTTGGTGGTATCCGTCCCTCTCGCTATGCTTTGGGTGTTCTCGTTTCCATTTTTCATGATACTGACCTTTGATGATGGATTTGGCTTCATCATAACTGACCAGATGGTTCTCTTGTGGTAATCTCCCTCTCTCTTTAGCTAATTTGTCTGCGCGTCCGTTCCTGTGTATAGTACAGTGTGAGGACCTACAAGAACATATCAACAGGCTAAAGAACACTTGTAAACAATACAACATGAAGATCAACATAAGCAAAACCGAAGTAATGGCAATAGCGAGAAAGAAAGAAAAACTAAACATCATAATAGATACTACGACTTTGAAGCAAGTAGACAATTTTAAATATCTGGGTAGCCCGTTAACACAATACAATAACCAAGAGACAGAGATAGATGTAAGGTGTAACAAAGCATGCCAAGTTATAGCCCAAGTATCAACACTATTGAAAAACAAAGCAATAACTACGGAAGCAAAAAGGGCAATATGCAAATCAATTTTTCTACCAACTCTGAGTTATCAGTGCCAGAATTGGACGCTGGACTCTAGAACAATAAGAAAGATAACGACCACCAAATTGAAATGTGTCAGAAGAATGACAGGAAACAGCTTAAGGGACAGAGTAAGAAACACTGACCTGAGGAAGAAACTCAAAATTGAACCAGCCATCGAATACATAAAGAAACAACAGATAAATTGGTTCGGCCACATAACAAGACAAAAAGAATTAACAATGACTCAAAGAGCCTTAAATAAACGCTACGAAAACGCCAGATTAAGAGGAAGACCGAGAAAGAGATGGATAAAGGGAATACTAGAGTCACTAGGAGGAATAACATCAGAAGAGGCCAACAGAAGAGCAAAGAATCGCAGATTGTTTCTCCCCTCGACGCCAACGCCACAAGAGGAAGGATAGAAGAAGAAGTAGAAGTAGAAGTAGAAGTAGAAGTAGAAGTAGAAGTAGAAGTAGAAGTAGAAGTAGAAGTAGAAGTAGAAGTAGAAGTAGAAGATGGTATCCATTGAATGACTACTCTGGAAGTTATTGCACAGTTGGTCTAGTGTTGTTCTCAAGTCATCTAGTTCGTTGTTCCTGGGGCTTTAAAGAGCTGTTAGTACTGACAGTGCATCAGTTGGTATCACCAATTTATTGTGCATGTTATTTTTGTGTTGAATAGCCAGTGTTGTAGCATCTCTGAGGGCCTCATTTTCTGCCTTAAAGTTGTTTGAGAATTTCCCAGTAGCTATTGACTTGGTGATTTCTTCCTGGTTATTCAGCATCAAGAATACATCTCCCCCTCCATTTCTGGTGGCATTTGTAACAGAGCCATCTGTGTATATGTGGGACCAAGAATCCCACGGGTAGTTATCGCTTATGTGTTTTTCTGCTACGTGTTTTCTTTCTTTGTTTGTTTGGGTGCTTTTTCATGATTCCTATTATATCTTCCTTAAGTTCTGGTATTTTGTGTTACCCATGAGGAGACATATCAGATGGGCCCAAGGGTTTTGGTATTGTTTGGGTGGGACAGTACTGGATCTCTAGTTGCCAGTTCATTGGAGATTGCAGCGAAGTTGCTCCTCTTTAGTCGTACTATTCCGTAACCGGTTATTCTTTGATGCCTTATAACGTGGAAACGGGTTCTGGACCGTGCTACTGAGTAAGTGCACGTGAGTCTAGACCATCCAAAGCATCAACGTTCAGCGATGTTCATTATGACGACGGTAAGTGTCAGTTTTCAGATGCAGCCCAAATGACATCATCGAAAAAGGAAAACACGACGGGGCAAGAGGGGTGGCACTAAACTATCAAAGTGTGAGAGGCTAGGCCTAAAGTATGTGCGCGTTACTTATTGGAATTGTGGGTCCATTAAACAACGACGGCCCATTCTTGATAAGCTACTGTGTGGCGCCGATATAATGGTTTTGCAAGAAACTCTTCTTGGTTACAGGACAGTAAGTACTCCTGGCTTTCATTGTTTTTACAATAGACGACACCTTGGGCAGGCCATCCTTGTGCGTAACAATATGGTGGCAGCTGAGGTTGATATGTCTGTGTGGAACAATGCAGAATTGCAGGTACATGCGGTTAGGGTGCAGACCCCAGTTCATTTCGTAATTGTTATTGTGTATGCCTGTAATGGGGAGGTGAACACACAACAATGGCAGAATCTCTTCGAGTTCGATGAAGAGAATGTAATTTTCTGCGGAGACTTTAATGCTAGTGGAAACCAGTGGGGTAACGTCATAACCAACAAGCAGGGAGAAGACCTAGAGAACGCACTGGTATCGGCCGATTTAGTGTACTTGAATGATGGAAGGACAACAAGAATGGCCACTCGAACAGGGGACTCGGACAGGGGGCACTGGTGTCTTCCACCTTCGCACCGGTTTGCAGGTGGAATGCACTGGGGTTCCACGTAAGTGATCACTATCCATGTGTCCTCCTAATTGAGAAAATCAGAAATAAAAGCCAGAAAAGAAAGTTCCACACATTCCACTACGAGAAAACAGACCAGGACGTCATTAGCAAAATCAGACATAGGAAACAGAGCTCCCCTCGTAGGAGGCAGGAGCGATGGACGCAGCCACCCTGGTGGAACGTAGGTGTCGATGAAGCTTGACGAAGCAAGAGACAAACGGTCAAGACATGGCAGAAAGCTATAGTATGGAAGAACATAACCTGAGCTCTTGAAGCGTCTGAAAGTAGAGGTCGACCAAAAAATGATGCACTTTAAACTATGCGTTAAGCAGGCTAAGGATGCCAAATGGGATGACTTCTGTAAAAAAAAGTGTGCTCAGAAAAATCGCTCGCCACATTCTGGCGCCTTCATCAGTGCATGAATGGCACACCACAACACAGAGGCATACCAGACTTTCAGAGCACAGGCCAGATATGGCACACATCTGATGAGAGCAAAGGGAAGGCCCTGCTTGCCCGCTACATTGAGCAGACGGACCAAAGAAATGAGGCTGTAAGAATGAGAATTCGGGGATCGCTGTCAAAATTGTGTAAGGATGTAGGGCTGGAAGAAGATCTCACAATCACAACCGATACCATTCGCACGACACTTAATAGGTCACACAACACTGATCCTGGTCCAGATGGTGTTCGGTACGATGACATAGGCGATTTAGCTGACGACGACTTTACAAAACTGGCCAATGAGTTTAATGCCAGCATTCGGAGTGGCCAGATTAAGGAGGAGTGGCTACACAGCTACTTACTACCGCTACCGAAGCCAAACAAGGAACATTCTCAGATCAGTGCTTTCAGAATCATCACAATGCAGATCACTGCGGGCAAGCGGCTGGAGAAAATAGTTGCCCGTGTCCTCACCTGTCACCTTGAACAGAAACGTCTATTCCAACCCACACTTGGAGGTTATAGATATAACAAAGAGACATGGCTCAATGCGGCAGTCTTTGCCTATGACGTCTTCGAAGGCTTCCACAGACGAGAGGAGACATGTGCTGCTGCTATAGATCTGGAGGATGCATACAACAGGGTACCATTTGAATATCTCATGTATATGCTCCTCAAACTGGCGGTGCACCCCTTCCTCATTAGATGGATCGCCGCGGCACTGTTTCAGAGGAAGGTGATACTCAGATGTGGAAGTTGGTCTTCTGAGTCTACATCCATTTGCCCAGGGCTGCCACAAGGCTCACCATTGTCACCAATTCTATTTAACGTGTACACAATAACGATCATGGAACAACAGCTGGATGGGAGGGGAAGAACTATGACTTTTGCTGATGATATTCTGGTATATCGACAGGGAAGAGACAGACGGGGAATCGCCTCCACAATGCAAGACGAACTCGATCGCATTTTTTCCTGATGTGGGGTATCAGGTGCCGTGGTTAATCCTAATAAAGCATCAGTTTCATGGTTCTCCCTTAACAATCATATCGTTCATACGACCACACCGGTAGAACGAATGGGAGCTGATGAGGTGACCAGGGACAAGTTGATGACATACCTCGGAGTTAAGTTTGATCGCAGCCTGTGTTTTTAGGACCACGTCGACCATGTGATAACAAAATCCCGCAAAGGATTAGCCGCCTTGAAGGTCATGGCAGCTGCCAACATCGAGCAGAGGGTACTTACTCTTCTGTTCCAGGGATTAGTCCTCGCACCAATCGAGTATGCCCTGCCATTCTTACTGTCAGTACGACTCAAATTGATAGGCTGGAGAAAATACAAAATGAAGCCATGCGCATTATCCTGGGATGTACGAGGGACACTCCCTGTGTAGCAATGAGGTATCTTCTTGACTTTCCAACCATGGATAACAGAATCAAGATCTGGAGAGCACGAGCATACCTGAAGATTAGTACAGATACAGAGCATACATTGCACCACGTGCTCAACACAGAGAAAGGTGACAGGCTAAAATGAGGCAAATCATGGGTGGGCCGAGCAGAAGATGTCATCAAACAGGTCTGTTACCAATATCAGCGTTGGTGAGGAGTGGATGCCGGTGCCTACGTCTTTCAAGGGGACTTTCTCGTGTATTGTCACACTCGACAGGAAAAGTAGGGAACAGAATCCAGTCGTGGTTAATGCTGAGGTCAACGGTCTCATCTGCGATAACTCCGATGAGAAAGATGCAGTCATCTATACAGACGGATCTGTAAGACGACACGAAAGAAGTGCATGGGCATTTACAGCACGCTCGGCAGGCAGAATAGTTTACAAAGACAGTGGTGCATACGTCATGACCACGAGTAGCAAGACAATGGAGGCGATGGCAGTGACCAAGGCATTCAAATGGTTAGAGTCACAAGACTACACTCACGCATGTATACTGAGTGATTCGATGAGCATGATAAAAAAAGTGGAGGCGGGCTCTGTACGCATGCAATGGGTAGAGTCGTTGCAGAAATCCAAAATACGTAAAGTCACCTTTGTCTATGTCCCTGGACATGCGGGAGTACGGGAAAATGAAAGGGCAGACAGGTTGGCTAGCTGCGCTGTCGTTGAGGACGGGCAACCAATGGATCGGGCGTACATCATCAATGCCCTCCGAGATGTGGGAAGAGCACAGGACTTCGACAAACACAGATCCACGCCACTTCTTCGGATGATGGAAATGGGAGTTAAGTTGGGCACAGCCAGAAATGAGACAATTAGTGGCCGTGTAAGAAGACTTATCAACCAACATAGAACTGGAGTCGTCAGTCGCTGGACACTGAGGGAATTGCTGAGGAGGGGATCTGAGCACCTATGGACATGTTCGGAGTGCAATGATGATGACCCGCAAATAACTCAATAACTCTTTGATGCATGGGGTGGTTAAGGAGCCTTCTATATTTCTCCGATTGTTGCAATACTTTAGTGACCCGTCTGTCATCTAAGGGTTGTAAACCTGTTACTGTTTCTAGAGTCTTGATAGGTGTAGATTTCATAGCACCAGTGATGATACGGGCAGCTTGGTTCTGTGTTCTGTTAATTTTGCTAAGGTGTGATTTGGAAGCCATAGCCCAGGCTGTGACTCCATAATCTAGGATTGGTCTGCGTCTCTTCCCACGTATAGTCGTTTCAAGATATTGCTGTCTGCTCCCCAGTCCGTTCCTGACAATTTCTTCATAATATCAGTTCGTTTTCTAGCTCTTTTGCTTGCTCTGTCTATCTGATTTTTCCAAGTCATTCTGCGATTCATGGATAGGTATTGTTTGTGCATACCATATTTTCCACAACACTGTTCGAGCAGCTGCAGATGTATTACCTATTGATATTGAGATGATTATTGCTAAAATTTATCTGCACTTCAAATCATACACAGTTAGAGTTGAAAGTCTCAAGGAGTTTTGCCAGTTTGTGGACACAGACTTGCAGATGATTTTATGTTATGCACAGACTAGGTGGCTTGCACTGCTGCCTGCTGTTGGAAGGGTTCTTCACATGTTCCTGCCTTTAAAATCCTATTTTCAGACTCAAGGCAGATGCCCAGTCTTTATACAGAAATTCTTTCAAAACCCCTGTCTGAAGCATGGCTTATTTTTGTTCACAGTCAGGCATCCTCTTTCCACGAAGCAGTGCAGAAAGTAGAGGGACAGGTGGTCACTGTTTTTGAAGTAATTGACAACATCAATGGGTTGAGAACCATCTTGGAGTCCAGACTGGAAGATGGTTTCTAGCCATCAAGAGTTAAGCTAATTCTTGACAAGCTAGAAAGGGAAGGAATTCCACAAGATGATGTGAACAAGTTTAAAGCCAGTGTTTCTTCATTCTATAAAACAGCTTTAAGTTATTTGATGAAATGGGCTGACAATAATTTTCAAAACCTAGAGGCCTACAGCGGGTAATGTTGAACAGAACACTAACTTGGGAAGATATTCAGAAATCTTCATCATTAGTGAGTCAAACAGTACCTTCAGTCGACTTTCCAGAAAATGAAATGTATGACGAATATGTTTACATGAAGCAGTTTGTTACTTCTCAGCAAATTATTGAGTGGAGTATTAATAAAACATTGCCAGGGCAGCGTTGGATTGAAATAGCTTCCCACTTCAAAAACAAGCATGTGCCAATTTCACATATTCTGAAGCTGGCGGATTTTTTTGTGTATCTGCCGGAAACAAATGCTGCAACGGAAAGATTGTTATCACTGATGAACAGCTTGTGGACAAATGTTGACGGAATGCCACGAGTTGATGCGGGCAGGGTGCCCTTTGACTCATTTGATGTGGCGGGTCGTGATGGCTTTCTTGACATTCCCGTCTCTTACTGGAGAGGTTGGAGTTCTTCGTCTATACCAGGCTATGCTGGGAAACTACTAGTCCAGCCCTGAAATACTGCAATACTGGGTCCTCTATATCAATAACAGCCACCACTACAGGGAACACGGCGATCCTAGCTTCTGTTAGCCAGCCTGTTTTGGCGCAGACTGTTACCAGGGGAGACCACGAGGAAGTAGAACTGCTAGGTCTTGGTCAGCTGATAGTGCGCCGACCCTATTGTTGTGACCGCAGGTCGCAGGCGCTTCTGCTCCCCCAATGGACAAATGATAAAACACATCTAAGTGTGGACACTTTAAAGGCCATGTTGATCACCAAAGTGAACAATGAACAAACATGTGTTGAATTTTTTAAGATGCTCCAAACAAAGAAAGATCGTTTTAAAAAAAATCCACTCATCAGAAAAGTACAGCAACGCTGCTTCACCTTCCATTTAAGTGAGTATTACTAATGTTTTTGTTTTTTTATCTCCTGATAACGTTTTGTAAGCACATATTGTTAAGTGTTTTAATTAGTTTTAAAATATATGTATTATTCACTTGAAAAAGACGGAAACAATTTAATTTTATTGATGGAAAATTTAAGTCAAATTAATCCGTCCTGGATTAGGGTTTCAAAAACAGGATCACCTTATTTACCACTGATCTTTTTGATCACCCAATCTTTATGTCTCCCTCAAGTAAGACTACTCTCAATTACCATTATCTTACCTACTTATCATGTAAGGTTATTCTCTTTAATGTCGTCTCCCCTTTTTCCCATACGAGATAACGTTCTTATTTCTCTATTAGCTAATGGTGGTTAAATGAAATAAACGCTGAAAGTTACATTTCTGTTATGACTATTTCATGTATTAAAAGTAAGAGAATTAAGAGACTACATAAACATTCAACCGATTATACTCAGTTTATGCTCACGGAAATTGTACATTTTCCTTTCAACTCATTGTAGAGTTGTGGAGCAAATATCTTCAACAAAGACTTTACAAGCCGTTCTTTTTTCTTGCCATTCATTTAAGATCATTAGGAGGCGAAGGCGCGCCTCCCAGCACCAGAGCTGGAAGTTGTCAGCGATCCACAGCTGATGGCTTGCGCCAGAATCGGTGAACCAGAACCATAACCATCCAGACCCTGCGCCACCTCTCCGTGGTGCCTCTAATAACAGACTAACCTGTCTAGTCTGGCCAAGCGAGTAGGGATCGAAGAGGGAAGACAACCCGGTACTCAAAACTGTCATGCTGAAGTCGGATGTGTTGGGCCGAAAGGCGCAAATATCACAGTTATACTGTAAACCACAACACAACGCAGACACGCCTACTTAACGTCCTTTTAAGGGCGGATGATGACGAGGTACACTCATTAAGTCATCGGGCGAATACAAGCAAGCAAGCAAGAAAGATCATTCCATATTTCCCCATCATCTTGTTCTCTGCTTCCACCTTATTTAAATATATTTTGGTCCTCCTCGTTACATCCACATGTTGTTGTGTTAATGCCACGAACTGATAGTGGACACAAGCCCATGCAAGCAACAATGTAATGTGGTGGGTCGTGATGGCTTTCTTGGCATCATCGGCTTAACTGAATAATTTGGAGTTCGTCCACTTCCCGGCTATGGCTGGAAAACTGTGACTTGTCCTACTTAGAGATACTGTAATACTAGGCCAATTCTACCACTACAGAGAACACAACGATCCTAGCTTCTGTTAGCCAGGCTCTTTAAAAAAAAAGACTGTTTGAAGGGAAGACCGACTAGGAAGTGGAGTGGAATCTTGGTCAGTTGATGGGCTAAACCTATATATAGGTGGGAATGGCTGGATGTAGCGTAACTCGCAAAAGCTTGTGCCCCCCACACACACACCCATCCAATCAAAATGACAATAACTTCAATGACGTCATTAAAACACATTGCTCTACAACTAAATGTAGGCGAGATAAGCGATCAGCTTTGTTTTTTTTTCAACATTGAAATAAAGCAATGGGGAAAGACAACATACCAGTAGAAATAATAGCAGCAGCATAAGAAACAAGAGTTACATGACTGAACAGAATATTCAATGCAGTATGGCACCAACAAAAAGCCCCAGAAGAATGGCAACAAGTAATCATTGTACCAATATGGAAAAATAAGGGTAGCAAGTAAGACTGCAATTAATATAGAGGTATATAGCATCTCACCCATGTAGGAAATCTATACGCCAAAAATGCTGAAACCAATAACAGAATTACAGTTAAGCGATTATCAAATGGGGTTCCGAAAAAAAAAAAAACATAGGATGTACTGACGCTCTATTCAGCCTAAAACAGATAGCAGAAAAGATGACAGAACAAAATCAAAATTTGTATATAGCTTTCATTGACCAGAAAAAGCATTCGACCGAGTAAACAGAGAATAACTGTGGGAGATACTAACAACGTACGGAGTAAGCCAATTAAGAGCATCTACATCAACACAGGCGGCACAGTCAGAACAGCAGCAGTTTACACAGACCACTTCAAAGTTAGATCAGGTGTAAGATAGGGGTGTATACTATCGACCCCCCTCCCCCCCTTTTTTTCACTGTTTATTCCATACTTGGACTATATATGCAAGTTAGCCAACCCATCAGAGACAGAGTAGATGAACCAGCTTCTATTTGCAAACGATTAATAGATGGAAAAATAGAAGACCCACAATAACACTTCAATAGACTCAACAGCATAGACACAAAATACAACATGAAAATCAAAATCAACAAAACAAAAGTCATGAATATCGCAAAAAAAAAAAAAAAAAAGGAAACAACATCAACATAAATATAGACGGCAGACAACTGAAGCAAGTAGCGGATTTAAATATCTAGGAAGTCTAGCGACAAATGAAAATTAACAAACAGAAATAGAGTCAAGATGCAATAAAACTGGTCAAATTATTGGACAGCTCTCACCCCTATTGTCCAACAAGGAAATAACTTTAGAGGCAAAATGGGCACTCTACAATACACTATTAATTTGAACGTAGTGCTACCAATGCCAGCCCTGGACCCTAGATGCAAGAACAATTTTAAAAATAACCTCTACTAAGATGAAATGTCAGCCGCGATAGCTCAGTGGTTAGTGAACTGAACTACAAAGGACAAGAGGTAGGGTTCGATCCGCATCCGACGGCTTCCGGGTCACCCAGCCTTAAATAGGTACCGGATTTTTTCTGGGAAAGTAAAGCGGCAAGGGCGTAATACCGACCACATTACCCCAAAAATCATATGATGAAGGTCTGTACAATTTATGGTCACTAACACCATATCTCCTATACACCACTTAGCGTGGCGGGGGCTCTTTACTTTTTTTAAAGGTGAAATGTGTTAGACAGACGACAGGAAACAACCTGAGAGATAAGATAAAAAATGAAGAACTGAGAAAAAAGCGAGGAATAACCCCCGCCATATAATATATAAAGAAACAGCAAATAAAATAGTTAGGACACCTGATAAGACAGATAGATCAAAACAAAATACACCGAGCCTTAAATAAGCGTTGCGAGAACACCATACCCAAGAGCCGACCACGAAAAAGATGGATTGACGGAATAATAGAAATTACTAGGAAACATAACAGCAGCATTAGCGAACAGAAGAGCAAACGACCGCAAATTATATCTCCCCTCGATACTGAAAGGCAAATGGGGAAGGAAAGAAGTAGAAGAAGAAAGAGTTTGCTCGGCGTCTCTTAAAACACGTCCTGGGTATAAAACAATTATAGTGCTGGGCCCTAATAGTACATTCAATTAATTGTTTGTTTTAGACAAAATGTTGTGCACAGACCGAGTGCGATTGTAATTAATGATGACATTAGTACAAACTTCAATTATTTAACATAGCTGTCAAGATTGTGCAATCGTTGAAAACTACCATTTGTAATGTTAATTTTCTCACACAACAAAGACGTGTCACGGATTATTGATCGCTTTAGAAAGAAATAGCCGATAATGACCCCTGACTATAAAGTTTGCGATAAATTACTGTAATGTTCTCGTTCTTTCTTGCTCTCACCCAACAACCACTTGAGAAATGAATAGTCCTTTTCGCTATAAGGGCGGTAAGTGGGCGTTGATACGTTGTGCTATGATATTTATGCCTGTCGGCCCAACACATCCGACTGGTGCTTTTCAGTACAGGATTACCTTCACTCACAATTCAAACTCACTTGGCCGGACTAAACTGGTTAGTCTATTTCTATGGGTACTACGAAAAAATGGAATAGAATCTGGATAATTCCGGTACACCGATCTTGACTCTAGCAGTTAGCTATGTATCGTTGCTGTCTGCATTCACTTCGGATACTGACACGCGTCTTAGCTCACTTTTCGTAATGTAATATCTGAGATTGTGACATCACATCATGAAACTATTATTAGTGTTTTTCATTCTGTAATGCGTTTTTACTTAGAAGTAGTTTTTACTTAGTAATAGTAGTAGTAGTAGTTTTTACTTAGTAATAGTAGTAGTAGTAGTTTTTACTTAGTAATGGTAGTAATAGTTTTTACTTAGTAATAGTAGTAGTAGTAGTTTTTACTTAGTAATAGTAGTAGTAGTAGTTTTTACTTAGTAATAGTAGTAGTAGTAGTTTTTAATTAGTAATAGTAGTAGTAATAGTTTTTACTTAGTAATAGTAGTAGTAGTAGTTTTTACTTAGTAATGGTAGTAATAGTTTTTACTTAGTAATAGTAGTAGTAGTAGTTTTTACTTAGTAATAGTAGTAGTAGTAGTTTTTACTTAGTAATAGTAGTAGTAGTAGTTTTTAATTAGTAATAGTAGTAGTAATAGTTTTTACTTAGTAATAGTAGTAGTAGTAGTTTTTACTTAGTAATAGTAGTAGTAGTAGTTTTTACTTAGTAATAGTAGTAGTAGTAGTTTTAATTAGTAATAGTAGTAGTAATAGTTTTTACTTAGTAATAGTAGTAGTAGTAGTTTTTACTTAGTAATAGTAGTAGTAGTAGTTTTTACTTAGTAATAGTAGTAGTAGTAGTATTTACTTAGTAATAGTAGTAGTAGTAGTAGTATTTACTTAGTAATAGTAGTAGTAGTAGTTTTTACTTAGTAATAGTAGTAGTAGTATTTACTTAGTAATAGTAGTAGTAGTAGTATTTACTTAGTAATAGTAGTAGTAGTAGTAGTATTTACTTAGTAATAGTAGTAGTAGTAGTTTTTACTTAGTAATAGTAGTAGTAGTATTTACTTAGTAGTATAGTAGTAGTAGTAGTTTTTACTTAGTAATAGTAGTAGTAGTTTTTATTTAGTAATAGTTGTGGTAGTAGTTTTTACTTAGTAATGGTTGTGGTAGTAGTTTTTACTTGGTAATAGTAGTGGTAGTAGTTTTTACTTAGTAATAGTTGTGGTAGTAGTTTTTACTTAGTAATAGTTGTGGTAGTAGTTTTTACTTTGTAATAGTAATGGTAGTAGTTTTTACTTAGTAATAGTTGTGGTAGTAGTTTTTACTTAGTAATAGTTGTGGTAGTAGTTTTTACTTAGTAATAGTAGTGGTAGTAGTTTTTACTTAGTAATTGTTGTTGTAGTAGTTTTTACTTAGTAATAGTAGTAGTAGTAGTTTTTACTTAGTAATAGTAGTGGTAGTAGTTTTTACTTAGTAATAGTAGTAGTAGTAGTTTTTACTAAGTAATAGTAGTAGTAGTAGTAGTTTTTACTTAGTAATAGTAGTAGTAGTAGTTTTTACTTAGTAATAGTAGTGGTAGTAGTTTTAACTTAGTAATAGTAGTAGTAGTAGTAGTTTTTACTTAGTAATAGTAGTAGTGGTAGTTTTTACATAGTAATAGTAGTAGTAGTAGTTTTTACTTAGTAATAGTAGTAGTAGTAGTTTTTACTTAGTAATAGTAGTAGTAGTAGTAGTATTTACTTAGTAATAGTAGTAGTAGTAGTTTTTACTTAGTAATAGTAGTAGTAGTATTTACTTAGTAATAGTAGTAGTAGTAGTTTTTACTTAGTAATAGTAGTAGTAGTAGTTTTTACTTAGTAATAGTAGTAGTAGTAGTTTTTACTTAGTAATAGTAGTAGTAGTAGTTTTTACTTAGTAATAGTAGTAGTAGTATTTACTTAGTAATAGTAGTAGTAGTAGTATTTACTTAGTAATAGTAGTAGTAGTATTTACTTAGTTATAGTAGTGGTAGTAGTTTTTACCTAGTAATAGTACTGGTAGTAGTTTTTACTTAGTAATAGTAGTAGTAGTAGTTTTTACTTAGTAATAGTAGTAGTAGATTTTATTTAGTAATAGTTGTGGTAGTAGTTTTTACTTAGTAATAGTAGTAGTAGTAGTTTTAATTAGTAATAGTAGTAGTAATAGTTTTTACTTAGTAATAGTAGTAGTAGTAGTTTTTACTTAGTAATAGTAGTAGTAGTAGTTTTTACTTGGTAATAGTAGTAGTAGTAGTTTTTACTTAGTAATAGTAGTAGTAATAGTTTTTACTTAGTAATAGTAGTAGTAGTAGTTTTTACTTAGTAATAGTAGTAGTAGTAGTTTTTACTTAGTAATAGTAGTAGTAGTAGTATTTACTTAGTAATAGTAGTAGTAGTAGTAGTATTTACTTAGTAATAGTAGTAGTAGTAGTTTTACTTAGTAATAGTAGTAGTAGTATTTACTTAGTAATAGTAGTAGTAGTAGTTTTTACTTAGTAATAGTAGTAGTAGTTTTTATTTAGTAATAGTTGTGGTAGTAGTTTTTACTTAGTAATAGTTGTGGTAGTAGTTTTTACTTGGTAATAGTAGTGGTAGAAGTTTTTACTTAGTAATAGGTGTGGTAGTAGTTTTACTTAGTAATAGTTGTGGTAGTAGTTTTTACTTAGTAATAGTAGTGGTAGTAGTTTTTACTTAGTAATTGTTGTGGTAGTAGTTTTTAATTGGTAATAGTAGTAGTAGTAGTTTTACTTAGTAATAGTAGTGGTAGTAGTTTTTACTTAGTAATAGTAGTGGTAGTAGTTTTTACTTAGTAATAGTAGTAGTAGTAGTTTTTACTTAGTAATAGTAGTAGTAGTAGTAGTTTTTACTTAGTAATAGTAGTAGTAGTAGTTTTTACTTAGTAATAGTAGTGGTAGTAGTTTTAACTGAGTAATAGTAGTAGTAGTAGTAGTTTTTTACTTAGTAATAGTAGTAGTGGTAGTTTTTACTTAGTAATAGTAGTAGTAGTAGTTTTTACTTAGTAATAGTAGTAGTAGTAGTTTTTACTTAGTAATAGTAGTAGTAGTAGTAGTATTTACTTAGTAATAGTAGTAGTAGTAGTTTTTACTTAGTAATAGTAGTAGTAGTATTTACTTAGTAATAGTAGTAGTAGTAGTTTTTACTTAGTAATAGTAGTAGTAGTAGTTTTTACTTAGTAATAGTAGTAGTAGTAGTTTTTACTTAGTAATAGTAGTAGTAGTAGTTTTTACTTAGTAATAGTAGTAGTACTATTTACTTAGTAATAGTAGTAGTAGTATTTACTTTGTAATAGTAGTAGTAGTATTTACTTAGTAATAGTAGTGGTAGTAGTTTTTACCTAGTAATAGTATGGTAGTAGTTTTTACTTAGTAATAGTAGTAGTAGTAGTTTTTACTTAGTAATAGTAGTGGTAGTAGTTTTTTTTAGTAATAGTTGTGGTAGTAGTTTTTACTTAGTAATAGTAGTAGTAGTAGTTTTTACTTAGTAATAGTAGTAGTAGTAGTTTTACTTAGTAATAGTAGTAGTAGTAGTTTTACTTAGTAATAGTAGTAGTAGTAGTTTTTACTTGGTAATAGTAGTAGTAGTAGTTTTTAATTAGTAATAGTAGTAGTAATAGTTTTACTTAGTAATAGTAGTAGTAGTAGTTTTTACTTAGTAATAGTAGTAGTAGTAGTTTTTACTTAGTAATAGTAGTAGTAGTAGTATTTACTTAGTAATAGTAGTAGTAGTAGTAGTATTTACTTAGTAATAGTAGTAGTAGTAGTTTTTACTTAGTAATAGTAGTAGTAGTATTTACTTAGTAATAGTAGTAGTAGTAGTTTTTACTTAGTAATAGTAGTAGTAGTTTTTATTTAGTAATAGTTGTGGTAGTAGTTTTACTTAGTAATAGTTGTGGTAGTAGTTTTTACTTGGTAATAGTAGTGGTAGAAGTTTTTACTTAGTAATAGGTGTGGTAGTAGTTTTTACTTAATAATAGTTGTGGTAGTAGTTTTTACTTAGTAATAGTAGTGGTAGTAGTTTTTACTTAGTAATTGTTGTGGTAGTAGTTTTTAATTAGTAATAGTAGTAGTAGTAGTTTTTACTTAGTAATAGTAGTGGTAGTAGTTTTTACTTAGTAATAGTAGTAGTAGTAGTTTTTACTTAGTAATAGTAGTAGTAGTAGTAGTTTTTACTTAGTAATAGTAGTAGTAGTAGTTTTTACTTAGTAATAGTAGTGGTAGTAGTTTTAACTTAGTAATAGTAGTAGTAGTAGTAGTTTTTACTTAGTAATAGTAGTAGTGGTAGTTTTTACTTAGTAATACATGTAGTAGTAGTAGTAGTTTTTACTTAGTAATAGTAGTAGTAGTAGTTTTTACTTAGTAATAGTAGTAGTAGTAGTAGTAGTATTTACTTAGTAATAGTAGTAGTAGTAGTTTTTACTTAGTAATAGTAGTAGTAGTATTTACTTAGTAATAGTAGTAGTAGTAGTTTTTACTTAGTAATAGTAGTAGTAGTAGTTTTTACTTAGTAATAGTAGTAGTAGTAGTTTTTACTTAGTAATAGTAGTAGTAGTAGTTTTTACTTAGTAATAGTAGTAGTAGTATTTACTTAGTAATAGTAGTAGTAGTAGTATTTACTTTGTAATAGTAGTAGTAGTATTTACTTAGTTATAGTAGTGGTAGTAGTTTTTACCTAGTAATAGTACTGGTAGTAGTTTTTACTTAGTAATAGTAGTAGTAGTAGTTTTTACCTAGTATTAGTAGTGGTAGTAGTTTTTATTTAGTAATAGTTGTGGTAGTAGTTTTTACTTAGTAATAGTAGTAGTAGTAGTTTTTATTTAGTAATAGTTGTGGTAGTAGTTTTTACTTAGTAATGTTGTGGTAGTAGTTTTTACTTAGTAATAGTAGTAGTAGTAGTTTTTACTTAGTAATAGTAGTGGTAGTAGTTTTTACTTAGTAATAGTAGTGGTAGTAGTTTTTACTTAGTAATAGTAGTAGTAGTAGTAGTTTTTACTTAGTAATAGTAGTAGTAGTAGTAGTAGTTTTTACTTAGTAATAGTAGTTGTAGTAGTTTTTATTTAGTAATAGTAGTGGTAGTAGTTTTTACTTAGTAATAGTAGTAGTAGTAGTAGTTTTTACTTAGTAATAGTAGTAGTAGTATTGAATTATTGAGTTATTTGCGTGTCATCATCATTGCACTCCGAACATGTCCATCGGTACTCCGATCCCCTCCTCAGCAAGTCCCTCAGCGTCCAGCGACTGACGACTCCAGTTCTGTGTTGGTTGATAAGTCTTCTTACACGCCCACTACGTTTCTCGCTTCTGGTTGTGCCCATCTTAACTTCCATCTCTTTCATCCGAATGATTGACGTGGACTCAAAGTTGTCGAAGTTCTGTGTCCTTCCTACTTCCTGAAGAGCATTGATGATGTCCGCCTGATCCATGGTTGCCCGTCCTCAACGATAGCGCAGCTAGCAAACCTGTCCGCTCTTTCATTTTCCCGTACTCCCGCATGTCCTGGGACGTAGACAAAGGTGACCTTACGTATTTTTGACTCATGCAGTCAACTAAATAAACAACCAACAAGCTAAATAAATATATGGTCTTGGCGTCTGGATAGACGTTTCGCAGCAAGCAATCATGGTAAGTCAGTAGTTTGGTAAAACATTAGTGTCTTTTTCTGGATGTTTTTGCTGAACAGGTTCTCTCGTGGCTGAATCTGCCAATATTGGATAGTCAGATTCGACTGCAGAATGAACAAGATGTATTCGTGGTGCCTGGCCTCGTCTCCTTTCTCCTGCGTCTTTTGTCTTCTGGATTTGATGTCAAAGTTGCCTCCAATTTGCTGTGCTTTTTTTTTAAATTTTTGTTCACCATGAGATACGATCTGCAGCCAGATCTTCTAATTTTCTTTCAGTGATAGAAAGGAAATATATTAAGGAAACCCTGCAAACATCCTTATATCTCAGGACTGGTCTGCCCTTCGGTCTCTTTCCGTATCTAAGCTCATCATACAATATATTTTTGGGAATACGATTGTTTGTCATTTTTCTTACATGACCCAGCCACCGTAGTCTCCGACTTCTAAGTGTTGCAATGATGGGTGGGAGTTTGTCTCTTTGTAGGACATTAAAGTTGGTTACTTTGTCCTGCCATTTGATGTTCACAATCTTTCGAAAGCAACGTGCACGAAGGCTGCTTAACCTTTTCTCCTGCCCTGAATTGGTAGCCCTAGTTTCTGATCCGTATAGAAGTCTACTAAGCACACAACTTTGGTAAATTGTAATCTTAGTCCTGAGTGTTAGTTTGGTGTTGGCCCATGCTTTATCTGTCATCATCATCATCAAGTACCGGGCCTACTGCGTAGGTGATCATGTCTCTCCACAAAGTTCGATCTCGGCAGCTATTTATCATTTCTGTTGTTGACCTTCTGTCAAGCCATTCTCTTAAGCTGTCTGTTATCTTTTCTCTTTGCTTCCCTCTATCTCTTCGTCCCTCAATTTTCCCAGTTCTTACAATAAATTACAATTGTTCTCTTCTCATTACATGGCCAAAAAATGATGATTGTTTCTTCCTATTATTGGAAATTAGCTCTCTTTTTGCTTTGACCTGTCTCAGAACATCTTCATTACTCTTCTTAGCTGTCCATGGTACTCTCAACATTCTTCTGTAAAATTACATTCTACAGACTCCAGTGATTTTCTCGTCTGTTGTCCTATTGTCCATGATTCAAGTCCATATGTTAAGACTGGCTCTACATAACATTTAAGAACTCTTTTTCTTGTTTCTATTGTCAAAAATGGATTGCATAGTATCTTCCTCATTTTTTGGGAAGCTGCTTTTGCCTGAGCCATTCTGCATCTCACCTCTTTTGTACATCTTCCGTCTGAGGTTAACAAAGTTCCCAAATATTTAAACTCATTTACATGTTTTAATATTGTTCCACTTGTCTTTATTTTGCATTGAGGTGATGTCTTTTTCTTTGTTGCTGCCATTACCTCTGTCTTTTTGTTATTAAGGCTGAGTCCTTTTTTTTTTTTGCTTTCTTTCACTATAATGTCCAACATTTCTTGTAACACATTTTCACTCTTAGCGATTAAGACGGTACCATCAGCATACCTTAGATTATTTATATTATGACCCCAATTGTTATTCCAGGCCTGTCCCTTATGGATCTTAAAATAATCTCTCTATAAATATTAAACAAATCTGGTGACAGCACACAACCTTGTCTAACACCCTGTTTTATTTGTTGAAAATTTCCCAATTGGTTTCCAATTCTTATGGCCGCTGTTTGTTGCCAGTACATGTTCTTTATTACTCTTAGATCTTTGCTATCTACGTTTATCCTTTCTAAAATTTTGATTATTTCTTGGTGCTTTACTTTGTCAAATGCCTTGGTGTAATCTATGAAACATAGGTATAGATCTGTTTTCACCTCTATGGCTCTTTCTACTAAAGATCTTATGATATAAATGGCAATTGCTTGTTCCTTTATCTCTAACAAAACCACACTGTTCATCGCTAAATTCTGGACTGATTTTATTTCGCACTCCTCGCATGATGATTCTTAGTAATATCTTAGTCATATGACTCATAAAGCTTATTGTGCGATGATCATCGCATTCAATCGCACCCGATTTCTTTGGTAGGGCTATGAATATTGATTTGAGCATGTCGTCTGGTATATATCCGCTGTTGTAGATATTCAATATTTTTGTTATTATTCCTATTCCAAAATCACCCATGGCTTCAATCTCTTCTTAGTTATATTTTCTGGTCCAGGAGCTTTGCCTGCTTTCATATTGCGCAAGGCATCTTCCACTTCTTCTCTGAGTATTTCTGGTCCGTCTCCATTATCCTTAATATTTACTTCCGTTCGTTCATCATTATAAAGATTTTTAATGTATTCTGTCCATCGTTCCCTTATGTTTTCTTAATCAATCAACAGTTCTCTTTGCTTTGATCTTAGACATCCATTTTTTATTGCGTTTTTCTTCCTGTTAATTCCTCAATTTGTTTGTATATAGCTTTAGCATCTCCTTTTTGTTGTATTTCAATCTCTTTGCATCTCTCTTTTAGTCATGCTTCTTTTGCTTAATTGCATTTTACTGCAATTTCTTTATTTAATCTCTTTTACTCATCTTTATTTTCTTTATTTCTTCTTCTTGTATCCATTAGCTGCAACATGTCGTCTGTCATCCATTTCTTTCTTGAATTTGTCCTCACTGGTGGTATGAACTCTTTTGATGTTTGTTGCATTGATTCTTTTAGCATTTCCCACTGTTCATCAATGTTTGTATCTTCTCTATTGCATTGTACCGGTTCTGAATTGTGATTTTATATTTGTCTAGTAGCTTCTTGTCTGATTTTAGTAAATCTAAATTTAACTTGATGTTAACTGAAGTTCGCTTTGTTGTTTTTAATTTTACTCTAAGCTTTCCCACAACTGGTACATGATCACTATTGCAATCTTTGGATGCTTTTGGATGGTCCAGACTCACGTACACTTACTCAGTAGCACGGTCCAGAACCCGTTTCCACGTTATAAAACTGGCCAACTCCAGTAAATATCTCTACAGCACGCAGATACACTGAGAGCTTTCCACAAATTAAATGAACTACATGTCCTTGACGACAGACCGGCGTAAACAAACCGCCATTTTTTGACGCGTTCAGTAGTGCAGTCAACAAGGATGAGTGATGAAATAAGGAAAATGTAACAAAATGCAATAAATCAAAAGAAGCAAAGTGATTTACATCAAATAGAAAGCGCGTACAATCACATGATCCCTTAAAATATCAATAAAAACAAACAAATAAACAGAGAAGTTCACTGACTTTCCTCTTGATCTTCTTGACTTTCCAACCATGGATGACAGAATCAAGATCTGGAAAGCACGAGCATACCTGAAGATTAGTACATATACAGAGCATCCAATGCACCACGTGCTCAACACAGAGAAAGGTAACAGGCTAAAAAGAGGCAAATAATGGGTGGGCCGAGCTGAAGATGTCATCAAACAGGTCTGTGGGCTTACCAATATCAGCGTTGGTGAGGAGTGGATGTGCCACGTCATTCAAGGGGACTTTCTCGTGTATTGTCACACTCGACAGGAAAAGTAGGGAACAGAACCCGGTCGTGGTTAATGTTGAGGTCAACGGTCTCATCTGCGATAACACGATGAGAAAGATGCAGTAATCTATACAGACGGATCTGTGAGACGACACCAAAGAATAGCATGGGCGTTTACAGCACGCTCGGCAGGCAGAATAGTCAACGAAGACAGTGGTGCATACGTCGTTACCACGAGTAGCATGACAATGGAGGCGATGGCAGTGACCAAGGCATTCAAATGGTTAGAGTCACAAGACTACACCCACGCATGTATACTAAGTGATTCGATTAGCATGATAAAAAAAGTGAAGGCGGGTTCTGTACGCATGCAATGGGTAGAGTCGTTGCAGAAATCCAAAATACTTAAGATCCCCTCTGTCTATGTCTCTGGACATGCGGGAGTACGGGGAAATGAAAGGGCGGACAGGTTGGCTAGCTGCGCTGTCGTTGAGGACGGGCAACCAATGGATAGGGCGGACATCATCAATGCCCTCCGAGATGTGGGAAGAGCACAGGACTTCGACAAACACAGATCCAAGTCACTTCTTCGGATGATGGAAATGGGAGTTAAGTTGGGCACAGCCAGAAATGAGACAATTAGTGGCCGTGTAAGAAGACTTATCAACCAACATAGAACTGGAGTCGTCAGTCGCTGGACACTGCGGGAATTGCTGAGGAGGGGATCTGAGCAGCTATGGACATGTTCGGAGTGCAATGATGATGACCGGCAAATAACTCAATAACTGAATAACTCAATATTGCAATCTGCCCCTGGTCTAGTTTTCACACACACCAGACTGTTTCTAAATCTATTGCTTATCGTTATATAATCAATTTGATTACGTGCGTTGTCCCCTGGGCTTTTCCATGGCCACAGACGTCTTGAATGTTGCTTAAACCAGGTGTTTCCTATCATCAAGTTGTGTGTTCTTTCCCAGTCAATAAGTTTCTCACCTCTTTCATTCCTCTCGCCTAAGCCATAATGACCAACTACTTCCTCAACTCTTTCCTTTCCTACTTTGCGTTAAAATGCCCCAGAATTATTGTGTTTTCATGTGGTTTGCATTTATGAAGTGCCTCATTTAACTCATAAAATTTATCAATTGTTTCCTCTAGACTTTCTGCTGTTGGTGCATAAACTTGTATAAGATTTATGTCTATTGGCTTTCCATTCAATTTTACTAAAAGGACTCTGTCAGATATTGGGTAAAAGCCTTTCCCTGTTCTTGCTCTTTCTGCATCCTAGATACTCCTCTTTGGTGTCCAGTACCTCCAGAATAGATTATTTTATGTTTATCAGAATACATCTCCCCTGATCCGGTGTATCTCATTTCGCAAAGTCCCAGTAATTGTAAACCCATTCATTTCATTTCTTGCATGATGTTTTCTAGTTTACCCTTCTGCATGAGTGTTCTCACATTCCATGTACCTATCTTTATAGTTTGTTGTTTATTTGCTTACAATAGCTTGATGACCATCGGGTATCACCTGTAGCACAGGATGTCCCCTACCGAACGAGGGTTTTCCATTGGAATCCCCTTTAACGCTGTTGTCGTTATGTCTATTGTTGTGGCGATTCATGATTGTACAAAGAAATTACGACGGTGGTTTTCTGTTGCCTTCCGTTGGTTTGGTTACGGTTGGCTCCGCTAACCTTTGACTAAAATGTCTCACCCACAAGGCAGTGGAGTTGTTTTACTTCTGGGTACCCTCCCTTAGCCTTTTACTCTCCCGAGCTTACCTGCAAGGCAGCAGGGTTCTATCTGTAAGTTTACTAAATGTTGAAGCTGTTTTTCCAATTTGGAAAAGTTAAATAAATAATCAACAAATAACTCACCAACCAACTAAATAAACAACCAAGCGAGGAACACACTAACCAACCAAGTAAATAGTCAACCAAATAGCCCACCAACAAACAAAATAAATGGCCAACCAAATAAATTACCCATCAACCAACCAAATAAACAACCAACTAAAATCTAATCAACAAACCTAAAAAAAAAAACCCAAATAAATGGTTAACTAAACATCTCACCAAGCAACAAAATTAGCAATAAACCAAATATCCCACAATCTTAACAAATAAACAATTAACCAAAATACTAACCAACCAAATAACGAACCAACCGACAAATAATTAACCTAGATTACAAGCTACCCAACTGTAAAAATGATAGCGTCATCGCAAAATAAATTATTCAAATCAAATACCGTCTGCACAATGAGTTAGCTGAAGTGAATCCAACATCTGTTGTCTCATGAATTGAGTCGTTCAAATTAATGACTGCTTTTGTTCATCTTTTTTAGAGTTACTCTCACATCTTTGTTATATCACATTCTCTTCATGATAAGAGACTGCCTTTCCTCAATAGGGGAGCTGCTCTGATAATTCTTACAGGTCTTCCGTGTTTTCGAATCACCTTTAATGTTCTCCACTATTGCTGGTTTTTCGTAGTCTCTGTTGTCTTCCGCTTCTTTCTTTGCCGTCTTATGTGCCATAAGGTGTGAGGCAGTTATGAATCTATCTTTATCATTTTGTGGTGGGGTTTTAGAGCATGGCGTCTTTATTCTATGAAGAACTTCATGCTTTAGCGTTGTTAGATTAAAAACACTTCATACCTTAGTGTTGGAGAATTTAAAATGACTTAACACCTTTGTGTTGCGACATTTAAACACTGTTTCCTTAGAGTTTCGGGATTAGAACACTTCATACCTTAGTGTTGGAGAATTAAAATGACTTAACACCTTTGTGTTGCGACATTTAAACACTTGTTTCCTTAGAGTTTCGGGATTAGAACACTTCATACCTTAGTGTTGGAGAATTTAAAATGACTTAACACCTTTGTGTTGCGACATTTAAACACTTGTTTCCTTAGAGTTTCGGGATTAGAACACTTCATACCTTTGTATTTTGAGATTATAAGGGTTAAATGGCATGCATGGAATAACAATCGGAGGTTATATCTCTCTCTCTGCAATCAGGACTCAATCAGAGTAAGGATTCCAGACTCTGACATGAAGTCAGCTGTCAGGCTAAGTGTGTTGATCCACCCCACAGACAGAACATCACAAGTAGAGTTCGCCAGACACAAAGATGTGAGATGTGACTAACACAGACACGCACGCACAAAGATGTGACTAACACAGACATGCACACACAAAGATGTGAGATGTGACTAACACAGACATGCATACACAAAGATGTGAGATGTGACTAACACAGACATGCACACACAAAGATATGAGATGTGACTAACACAGACATGCACACATAAAGGAGGTTATATTATAAGTAATCTTAAATATGCTGATGATACAGTTTTTACCCATTAAGAGTGAAAAGGAGTTACAAGAAATGTTAGACATTACAGTGAAGGAAAGCAGAAATAAAAGACGAAGTCTTAATAGTAAAAATACAGAAGTTATAGTAGCAACAAAGATCATGACCTCACCACAATGCACAATAAAGACAAGTGGGACAATAGTAAACCAGTTGAATGAATTTAAATATCTGGGAACAATGTTAACCTCAGATGGTAGGTGTATAATAGTGGTAAGATGCAGAATAGCCCAGGCAAAGCAGCTTTCCAAAAAAGGAAGATATTATGCAATCCATTTTGATAACAGAAACAAGAAAAAGAGTTTTTAAATGCTGTGTAGAGCCAGTCTTAACATAAGGATGTGAATCATGGACGACAGGACAACAGACAGGAAAATCACAGGAAGCTGTAGAAATGTGGTTTTACAGAAGAATGTTGAGAATACCATGGACAGCTAAAAAGAGTAATGAAAACGTTCTGAAAGAGGCCAAAGCAAAAAAAGAGCTAAAATCCAATATTAGGAAAAACAATAATAATTTTTTTGGCCACGTAATGCAAAGGGAACAGATAGAATATATTGTGATAACTTGGAAAGTTGAGGGACGAAGAGATAGAGGGAAGCAAAGAGAAAAGATACCAGACAGCTTAAGAGAATGGCTTGCAGAAGGTCAACAACGGAAATGAAAAATAACTATCGAGATCGAAAGTTGTGGAGAGACGTGTTCACTTACGCCAGCAGGCCTTGAACTTGATTGTGAAATTAAGATATTTTATTTCCTTAGAGTTGTGAGATTAGAAAACTCTATACCTTTGTGTTGTGAGATTAGAAAACTTTATACCTTTGTGTTGTGAGATTAGAAAACTTTATACCTTTGTGTTGTGAGATTAGAAAACTTTATACCTTTGTGTTGTGAGATTAGAAAACTTTATACCTTTGTGTTGTGAGATTAGAAAACTTTATATCTTTGTGTTGTGAGAATGGAAAACTTTATACCTTTGTGTTGTGAGATTAGAACACTTTATACCTTTGTGTTGTGAGATTAGAATGCTTTATACCTTTGTGTTGTAAGATTAGAAAACTTTATATCTTTGTGTTGTGAGAATAGAACGCTTTATACTTTTGTGTTGTGAGATTTATATACCTATTTCCTTAGAGTTGTGAGATTATTAGATCTTTAGAACACCTTCGTGTTGTGAGATTAACACTCTATACTTCATTATTATAAGATTGAAATACTTTATAGCTCATTATTGTAAGATTAAAATACTATATACCTCATTATTGTAAAAATAAAACACTTTATACCTAGTTGTTCTATATAATTGAATTCTCTCCTTGATAATTTCAGATTAAATTCTTCAAATCTCATTGATGCGTAAGTAAACCATTTCATTCCTCTATATTTTACTATTACAATATTAATAAATTAATAACTCAGCAATGTCAGTTTAAACACTTCATACCCCACTAATGTCAGGTTAAAACACTTCATATCCCATTGTTTTAAAACACTTCATACTTTATTAATGTGAGATTTAAATACTTCACACAAATGTGACTATTTTGCTATAGACTTTGCATCATGATATTTTGTTGCATGCATTAATTTCTTGGACCTTCAAATGGGGCACGTTTCAACGTTAGGTAGCGTGTTTACATATCACCGGCGAGCGATTACCGTTCATTGCAATCATGATTATATCCGTAATGGGCGATCCTGTGAATAGCGGTGCATTCGCTTGCAATAATAGCGACTGGTAACAGCTCAATAATAATAATAATACATTTACGTGATTGAATATATCTCTGCATAGGGATAATCTAGCCTCAGAACTTTACGCAACAGTTTTCGTGTGAGTAATACTTTTTGAGATACATTATTTTGTAAATTATAATAAATTTGAGTGTAGTTTTAATTAATGGCAATTAAGATCTCGGGCTAGTCCATACAATTTCATCTGTGTTCACGGAAACTATGGCGACCGTCATAACTTGTGTTCACGGAAACTATGGCGATGGTTGAACTTGTGTTTGTGTACGTCACAGTGTGTTGTGTGTCTCTGCTATAGCTCACCCACGGAATGTCGATAATGTTTCTTTCAAAGTAATTTTAATGTTGTAGTTTCATGAAATATTGGATATTACACTCAAACAAATATTGTTAAATAACTTGCGCATATTGTTTGGCCTGCAGAAGCGTCATTTTATAATTATTGAAATTAGGAGAGGAAAGTCTTATTTGTTATTTATTATATATTATATTACATAAATAACAAATTAAATAAGACCTGTATTTTTTAGTCATATTAAGTAAACAATGATAAAACAACAAACTCAATTTGTTCTATTATACAATAATGCAGAGTGAACGAAAGAGAATATACCTTGTTCAATAAATTATTGATCGAGAAGGGGATACAAGTAAAGAAATTAGAATCAGAATAGCTAAAGCAGCAATGTCTTTCAGAAGCCTTGAAAAGTTGTGGAAATCAAAACTCATCAGCGCAAACACAAAACTTAGGCTATTCAAATCAAATGTACTATCAACCCTTACGTATGCGTGTGAAAGCTGGAAAACAACAAGAGATATAGAAACAAAGTTGAACGCATTCGAAAATAAATGTCTAAGGAAAATACTTGGTATAGCGTGGAACGAATTCAAAACAAACGAGGAAATTAGAGAAATCGCCAATCAACCACTAATATCTTCAGTAATAAAGAAAAGACGATGGTCATATGTTGGACATGTGATGAGAAGAGATAATAACCGAACAGCAAAGCAAGCCCTCATATGGGAAACAACAGGTAAGAGAAAAAGAGGAAGACCCAGGGAGACACTGAGAAGAACATTGCTGAGAGAGGCAAGAGCAGCAGGATTCGGCTCCCTCAATGAGATAGAGCTGCTTGCACAGAACAGAGACAGATGGCGAGATTTGATAAAATATCTTTAAAAGAAAACTGCTAGAACAAAAATTCAGATAGGAGAAGGAGTATCTTGGTCTACGCCCTATGGGCCGGCTACGGCTCGAAAGGTCAATAGATAGATAGAATAAATTATTATCGGCCCCCTGAAGTGATACAAGTGTCTTTTTGAACAAAAAAAAAAAAAAAGTAAAGAGCCCCCATCACGCCAAGTGGCGTATAGGGAATATGGTGTTAGTGACCATAGATTTTACAGACCTTCGGCACATGATTTTTGTGATAATGTGGTCGGTATTACGCCCGTGCCGCTCTACTTTCCAGAAAATAATCCGGTACCCATTAAAGGCTGGGTGAATCGTAAGCCGTCGGTTGGGATCGAACCCTACCTCGTATCCTTTGTAGTCCAGTTCACTAACCACTGAGGTATCGCGGCTCTTTTGTATCAAAGGTAATGTAATATCTCAAGGTGTTTTACCCTACATTACAAAGACTTAATATGGGCTCTTTTGTGAAACGGCAGATATCTAGTCGGTAGTCCATTTCCTCCTGTACTCTACGCGTATTCTACAGCACAAAATGTTTTCTGTTGTTTGTGGGCGACATTTGGAAAATCTGTGTGTATGCGTACGGCTGTTATTTCAACTGAAACATTTTCTGTTTTGATCGGTGCCTATTACAAATCCCTTCTGCATACACTGGTCATTGGAAAGATAATAAAACCCGGTATATTCATTTTCGGACACCAGATATTGTAAACTAGTGTAACAGCTGAAAGCCTGCAGTAGTCATGTCCATAGTGTACCGTTTTTACTTAGTTACTCCAATCGCTTTAATGAGGTATTATTATTATTACTTTGTGCTAACTGAACTCATTAAAGCAGATATTGCCACCAATGAGTTTGTATTGTTGTACTGAGAGCAATGATTGTTGCCAGTTAATGGCGTTTCGGAGTTAGCTGTAGCATGGGAGGTCCCAGAGGGATGGAATATTGGAAATGGATAGGTAAGTCGTTAGAGTGTTATCAGTAGCTAAGCCACTGTTCATTATGTCTCATTTAAACAAATATATCTCTCTCTGTGTGTGTCTCTCTTCGTGTCTCATATTCCCTAGTTCAACCCGCTGTCTTTCCATTCACATCTATTTCACGATTGTTGGATTCTGCAGGGTCAAAGCGAAGTAGTGCATCAAAATGTGAAGCTACAGTCTGTAAGGAGAAAGAAAAAAATATATAAAAAAAAATAAAGAAAAAACGGTTTGGTTAAAGCTTTACGTAATAAGTGGACGACACAAGTTGGAACAACGTTTCGGCTCAATAGGGTTCAGCAGTAGCAAACATATGACACTATTCTCTACCCAGAAATGCATGAAGCAAAATACATTAAAGCCGTCATACATATTCACATTATTATAAGTGTTACCTGACCTTAAGAGAATTATCTATCGACGATATAAACTGGGAACATTTCGCGTCAGATCGTAGCATATGGAGAACAACAACAAAAAAAACGGCGTATCAACAATAAAGGAAGCGTTGATGGCACAATTAGAAGACACAAAGTAGAGGAGAAATATTATGAGGTCAGGTACGACAAATGTATCTTATCATTCTGCGGTCGGATTTGTCTGTCCAATATTGCATTTTCAGTCACGAGACAAGCTGCTCAGTAATACAACATTCAGCATAACACACTAATTTATTCCCAAACTACCGTCATATTATGATTGCTTGCTACCAACGTCTGTCATGACGCCAAAGGCCATATATTGTAAAGGGTGTTTCACTTCCTGTCAACCCCTGGCATGGTTGTTAGAGGTCTCGAGTGACTTTCTAGTCTGTGTCCCGCCTACATAGTCCGAGAACAAGTAAAGTCGCGGGGAGTCAAAGTAAATGCGGTACAGAGTCAGAAAAACAAAAGTCAGAATTTGTTTGTCCAACTTTTCTGCTGTTTGACAAAAACTATATAACCAATGTTTCAACTTAAGACGCTTGCAAAAGGGATGAAGACAAGGCAGTAGTTTTATTTGTTCTGAGCCAAAAGAGTATATAATTATCCAATCAATATAAGGCACGAGTTAGCGACAACGTTATTTCTACAAGATACTGTAGGCAATGAAGGGTTTGCTTCTCTCATTGCCCGCTACAAACTGACTTCAGGTTGAGCCGAATTCTTTCAAAGATACACATGTAAGGTCAAGTACGAGACTTCAATCGGCGTCTTAGCTCGCGAGTTTTTACCCATATGTGCTCGGCCGCTTATCCAGAATGTTCGGAGACTTTTGGATAGTGTCGCTTCAAGCATCGAAACTCACGATAGGAGGCGACATTCCTCACAGTCCCAGAGTACTACCCTGGTACGCATTTCTGCCAGCGCCAGGGTCGACTGTGGGGATATTTTTTTTCCAACCACGAGTAGAATTCTCACTGCCTCAGCGTGAATCGAACACGGATTATCCGAACGTCGGTAGATCTTCAGTCGGGTGGTTTTCTCATCTAGGCTACCGAGACCCCCAGTTACAGGTGTATAACTAGTGTAAATAAAAGACAAGAATCGACAGAACTTGAACCATTGCGTTATTGTGCTGAACATATCAGTTATCCATCATTAGTTATGTGCTATCTTTCTCTTTCTGGAATGCACCTGATAAATACTAAAAGAATTAAATGACCTCATGTCGTTCGTCCTTAAAAGGACGTTATATAAGCGTAGATGCGTTGTCTTGAGGTTTATAGTAGAACTGTGATATTTGCGCCTTTAGCCCAACACATGGGACTTCAGTTTGGCATCTTTCAGAACTGGGTTGTCTTCCCTAGTCGCTTGCTCAGACTACACAGGTTAGTCTATTTCTAAAGGCACCGCGAAGAGGTGATGTTGGGTCTGGATGGTTCTAGTTCACCGATCCTAGCTTAAACCATCAGCTATGAGTCGCTGACAGAACTCCAGCTCTTTTGCTGTCAGGCGCCTTGCCTCCATGTACAGTTTAATTGTAGTGCCTCTTTAACCACGTCAAATTAATTTGTACAGTTGGGTTATTGGTAAGATTATTAGACATAAAGTATTACTCTTATTGTTTACTTCCTCATTTATTCCAGCGTCGAGGGGAGATATAATTTGCGGTCTTTTGCTCTTCTGTTCACCTCTGCTGCTGTTATGTTTCCTAGTGTTTTCTATATTCCGTCGATCCATATTTTTCGTGGTTGACCTTTGGGTATGGTGTTCTCTCAGCGTTTATTGAAGGCTCATTGTGTTTTGATCTTTCTGCCTTGTCACGTGGCCAAACAATTTTATCTGTTGTTTCTTTATATATTCCATGGCGGGAGTTATTCCTAGCTTGTTTCTGATCTTATGCCTCAGGCTGTTTCCTTTTATTTGTCTAACACATTTAATCTCAGTAGATGCTTTTTTTTTCATTTTATTCTTGCATCAAGGGTCCTCGACTTGCATTGGTAGCGCGACGTTAAAATTAGGATGTATTGTAGAGTGCCCGTTTTGCCTCTAGAAATTTTTCGCTGTTGGACAATAGTGGTGATAGATGTCCAATGAATTGACAAGCTTTGTTGCATCTTGAGTCTATTTCTGCTGTTTGTGGAATTGTCGTTTGTCACTAGACTTCCTAAGTATTTAAATCCCTCTACTTGTTTAGTTGTCTGCCGTTTATAGTTATATTGATATCCTGTTTCTCTTTTGCGAAATTCATGACTTTTGTGTTGTTGATGTTTATTTTCATGTTGTATTTTTGTGCCTGTGCTGTTGAGTCTATTTACGTGTTCTTGTAGGTCTTTATTTTTCCATGTATTAGTGCCTTATCAAAGTATTACTCAATAATAAAATAACTATTTAGTTATGATCTGTTGTTGCGGACTGTTTGATCTGACTGGTTACTGAGTTGGATGATTGTAAGAATGGATTCATTCCGTGGTACACCTTCACTCTCCTGACTGTCGCACACAAATTCATTATCCCTTAACCCTCACCTATTCACTCTCTATCGCATCCACTCACTGGTTCTCTTTCACTCCTACATTTACTTTCTAGTTTATGTATGCTCACTTTCTTTCCTATTTTCTTTTTTCCCCTCTCTTTTAGAAACATAATAGATCTCTCTTTCTCTCTCTCTCTCTCTCTCTCTCTCTCTCTCTCTGAACCATCTCGTACTCACTCATACACACGCTTTCTCGCTCACGCCCACACATTTCCCCTTTTCTTTATCTCTTCTTCTCTCCTTCGCACACTCGTTATTTTTCGCCCCTCCTCTCCCCCTCATCCTTTAGTCATGGACACACAATCTTCCACTTAGAGCCAATATTTTCTTTCATTTTTGCCTCTTGAACTGTTGCAATCATTTTTCTTCTCCTTTGCAGTCTCCAAATATTTATAATCTGTACGATCTTGTGTCTGAGAAACATAAACTTGAAGTTCATGGACAGAAATTAAAAGATTGCAGAGATAGCTTCAGAAAATGTGATGTCATAATATACAAAGAATGACAGATAAATGAAAAAAAAAAATAGGTTAAAAAATTAACCGAGAAAAAAAAAAAGTGAAAGCTGAATGATCAACCGTCATCAATGTCTTCTAAAAGTAAACAACTACAGGTGTTTATAGGGTAGTGTTTTATTTTTTATTTAACATTGTATGAATTTGTTTAAAATTGTGCATTTCCTTTATACATTTATCATAAAAAATAATTTCTGGGATAAAGTTTCAAGTTTTCTTTATGTAGTGTATTTTTATATAAACTATTTTTTTTTTTAATTTCTCTCCCGTTTTTCTATTTTAAATTAATCTTTTTTGGTATTTTTTTTCCATGCTCAATTGAATATACTCGTAAGTTCAATAGGAATTCAGATCTGCTTGTTTATAGAATGTATGTTGCAAGCACTGGTATAATTACAATATTACTTTTCCTCATAGTCTCCCCTCCCCCCCGTTTTCCCTCCAATGCACTTACGCCAACGTTTGACAAAACGCTTAGATACGGTTGGACAACAAGATTTCTTTTCTACGGGTGCACAGCCACACGTGCAATGCATCTTAAGTATCTTTCTACGGGTGCACAGCCACACGTGCAATGCATTTTAAGTATCTTTCTACGGGTGCACAGCCACACGTGCAATGCATCTTAAGTATCTTTCTACGGGTGCACATCCACACGTGCAATGCATCTTAAGTATCTTTCTACGGGTGCACAGCCACACGTGCAATGCATCTTAAGTATTTTCTACGGGTGCACAGCCACACGTGCAATGCATCTTAAGTATCCACATTCCGCACTTTTCGGAGCTTCAATCCGCCATGAATGATGTCATCCACTGCCAACTAAATATTAGGCCCGCGGGCTGAAATGGAACATCCAAAGCTTTTGACGGTTCAGATTTTCGAGCATGGGCGGTTGTGGATGACTTCAACGGTCTATAGCTTGCACAGAAATTCTCTCAACACCGGGACTGTGACAAAGTGGCCGGACTGTGACAAAGTTTGCCGTGAAGTTGTCCATGACTGTGATAAAGTTGGCTGTGACTGTGACAAAGTTGGCTGTGACTGTGACAAAGTTGGCCGTGACTATGACAAAGTTGGTCGTGACTGTGACAAAGTTGGCCGTGACTGTGACAAAGTTTGCCGTGAAGTTGTCCATGACTGTGACAAAGTGGCTGTGACTGTGACAAAGTTGGCTGTGACTGTGACAAAGTTGGCCGGGACTGTGACAAAGTTGGCCGTGACTGTGACAAAGTTGGCCGTGACAAAGTTGGCCGTGACTGTGACAAAGTTGGCCGTGATTGTGACAAAGTTGGCCGTGAATGTGACAAAGTTGGCCGGGACTGTGACAAAGTTGGCCGAGACTGTGACAAAGTTGGCCGTGATTGTGACAAAGTTCGCCGTGACTGTGACAAAGTTGGCCGGGACTATGACAAAGTTGGCCGGGACTGTGACAAAGTTGGCCGGGATTGTGACAAAGTTGGCCAGGACTGTGACAAAGTGGCCGTGACTGTGACAAAGTTGGCCGGGACTGTGACAAAGTTGGCCGGGACTGTGGCAAAGTTGGCCGGGACTGTGACAAAGTTGGCGTGACTGTGACAAAGTTGGCCGGGACTGTGACAAAGTTGGCCGGGGACTGTGACAAAGTTGGCCGGGGACTGTGACAAAGTTGGCCGGGACTGTGACAAAGTTGGCCGGGGACTGTGACAAAGTTGGCCGTGACTGTGACAAAGTGGCCGTTGACTGTGACAAAGTTGGCCGGGACTGTGACAAAGTTGGCCGGGGGACTGTGACAAAGTTGGCCGGGACTGTGACAAAGTTGGCCAGGACTGTGACAAAGTTGCCGTGACTGTGACAAAGTTTGCCGTGAGTTATCCGTGACTGATCGCACGCTAATATCACCTACTTGATTGTGACCTGTCAATTTCCCATTATCACTTTCTCCAAGGTTGCAATATTGTATTCCGTGACAGTTGTGAATGATGATTCCAGAATAGGAGAATTTATACACTTGCTGAGCAGTTATTGAATTTCTCAGTCAATTTATACACAAGTAGAGGAATTCAAATACATAGAAAGCCTAGTGACAAACGACAATTCACAAACAGCAAAGATAGACTCAAGATGTAAAAAAGCTTGTCAAATCATAGGACAGCTCTCACCACTATTGTCCGACAGGGAAATAACTCTAGATGCAAAACGTGCACTCTACAATACAATCTTCATACCAACGTTGGTGCTACCAATGCCAGTCGTAGATCATAGACGCAAGAACATAAGAAAAATAACTCTGCTGAGATGAAATGTTTAGATGGATAACAGGAAACTCTCTGAGAGACAAGATCAGAAATGGAGAAAAAAAGCTAGGAAACCCCCACCAAAGAATATATAAAGCGGGAACAGCGAAAACAACCTGGACAATTTGGTTAAAGTCCCAAAATATTGCTCTCATAGTAATTCTAAGAGCAATGAAAAACATTCCCATAATAAAGTTGAAGAAAATTGCAGAAACCGAGTCTTTGGCACTCCGTATAAAGTACAAAATCTTCGTCCAATTGACAAGTAATTCTAAAAGGCCACTGATCACCACCCACTGCACCGGAAATTCTAAGGCGAATACACAATCATGGCCTTTGTGAATTTCTTGCATCTGAAAAACAAGGGACTAATTATCAAGATAAATGTAAACAATAATACTAGAGAAGAAACGTGGAGGAGTGGGGGGGGGTGGGTGGATTACAAGTGTATATTGCAAGGTGCTATAAGGTTTATACGTATAAAAACAATACTAGAAATGAGCAACTTAAGACACAAATGAAAATAATGTAGTAAGTCATGCTTCAGGAGAAATACTCCAGGGACATCTGGACATGGGTATACACGGATGGCTCTGGAAGTGAAGCAACAAAGAAGGTATGCAATGTTTTCTAACAAAACTTGCCACAATAGAAGCACATACATAAATGCACTCCTGTCTAGCTGAAGAAAAGTGCACACATTTCATTGAAAAGGCAATGAGAGTTACACGTCCATGCAGCCCATCAATAATCGTGAGATCTGATGTCTAGATTTGAGTCTCCCTGGACACTGTGTAGTGAGACCTAATGTCTAGACTTTAGCCTTCTCTGGTTTCTATGTAGTGAGATCTGATGTCTAGACTTTAGTCTTCCTGGTCTCTGTGTAGTGGGATATTGATGTCTAGACTTTAGCCTTCTCTGGTTTTATGTAGTGAGATCTGATGTCTAGACTTTAGCCTTCCTGGCTTCTATGTACTGAGATCTGATGTCTAGACTTTAGCCTTCCTGGTCTCTGTTTAGTGAGATCTGATGTCTAGACTTTAGCCTTCCCTGGTCTCTGTGTAGTGAGATCTGATGTCTAGACTTTAGCATTCCCTGGCTTCTATGTAAGGAGATCTGATGTCTAGACTTTAGTCTTCCCGCGGTCTCTGTGTAGTGAGATCTGATGTCTAGACTTTAGCCTTCCCTGGCTTCTGTGTATCGCACTCAACATCCCCACATAACTGCATATCACTCAACATCCCCACATAACTGTATCTCACTCAACATCGAAAACAAATATTTCACACACCACAACTTATGTAACAAACTGTTTAAGCTGAACGAGTGATGACTCTAACGCACCGTCTTTCTTACCAATGGTGGTCTAACCGCCAGAAGGCAAAACATTGTTATTTACGATAAGCTGAAGTGATATACATGCGAGAGTATCACCAGTTAAGCTTGGGAGATTGAAGGAAAAACCAAAAAATTCTTTCTGCAATCTGTGCAGAAATCAATAACTTAGCATTCACGACGTCCTTGTAATAAAAAATTACATTCGATCACAATCGACTGGGTGTTTTGGATATTACGGTGAAACTAATAAACACCAGCAAAGCGTAATGCTCTATTAGCTTACGGAAGTTCGTGAAGATTGAAATGTTGATTATTTGATTCAAAGTGTGATATATTAATGAGGGTTCTTCTATACAGCTAACCTCTAGGATTAACACTTGAAGTAGGGGAAGAAACTATATAATCTCTCCCCTTCGTGTATTCAGTCGAGTTAATATTTCAATATCAATCTATGCCTAGGTATATATATATATATTATGACGAGAAAGAGAAAGATAGAAATAGAGAGAGAGAGACAACGAGAGAGACAGAGAGTCACTAAGTAATGGTCACTGAGAGTTGAAACACTGCACAGAAAGAATAAAAACACAATGTAACGATGATTACAAATCGGTGAGATATCAGACACTGTACAGATAAATCACATCAATAAAGCACTTTTGCTAAACGTGGTCAGGAACCTATAGCTGACTGCCTTCGTCAGGATCCACAATAATAGTTGATGACGATTGCACTTCAATTCCCCAATTTCCCCAAAGCAGCTGTAGTAACGGTCTGACCAAGCGAGAATTGGTCAGACAATGGATCAATGTCTTGCTGATGTTGGATGTGTCTGGCTGAAAAATGCAGACCTAGGAGTTGGTTGTAAACCACAAACATAACGCAACAACGCCCACTTAACGTTTGATTAATTGCGACCATTTAGAGCCGTCATTGTCGGTGAAGGCACACAGAACTAAAGAAAGAAATGATAAAAAAGAAAGAGAGAGAGAGAGAGAGAGAGAGAGAGAGAGAGAGAGAGAGAAAGAAAAATGAACAAGCAAAAACGATTGTAAACATTGAACTTTGGGAGCTGCATTGATCAGTGAACTGGACTACTAAATATAAGCGCTCGGGTTCGAGCCTCATCGACGACTTCTAGATTCTACATCCATAAATGGGTACATGACTTTCTGGGAAAGATTTGTGACACTGGCTAAATACTGACCACATTATCACCTCCCCCCCCCCCCCCAAAAAAAAAAAAAAAAAAATGCTGAAGGTCTATAAAAACATGGGCACTAACACCATTTCCCAACCCGCCATCAAGTGGTGTACGGTGATCTTTATTTCGTCTTTGGTCCCACGTAACGAAAACTAAAAGAGCGGTTGTTTAAAATATCGCGTAGAACAGAAATCATCTTCGACTGATTCGAGTGCGGTAGAAGAGAGTTGAGATAACCTTACATCAGATTCAATGTGTGATCTTTGCGGAAAGAAGGACAATTATAACACGGACAATCAAGTTTGGCACCAAAGACACATTACATGCGGACATACGCTCCAGACTGTTGAATCATCGCCACCTAGATTCATACCTTCGGCTGCCATTCTGATGACACGCTGGATGTCCAGCTTTTTCACAAAATGGCTGCGTGCATGGTTTAACTTGATAATTTGATAATTTAAATTTGGATTATTCAGTCTATAAATCTTGTAGTGTATTGATGTCAGAATTTTCAATTTCTTATTTAAAAAATATCGACATAACAGACATAAAAAAAAGTGAAGAGCCCGCCACGCCAAGTGGCATATAGGGAATATGGTGTTAGTAACCATAATTTTTGTAGTCCTTTGGAACATGATATGTAGGGTAATGTAGTCGGTATTACGTCCGTGCCGCTTTACTTTCCCTGAAAAAATTCGGTACCCATTTAAGGCTGGGTGAAACAGAAAGTCGTCGGTCAGGATCGGACACCACCCCCCCCCCTTTGTCCTTTGTAGTCCAGTTCACTAACCACTGAGCAATCGCGACTCCTCGACATAATAAAAAATACTTAACTTATTTGTGTTTATTATTTTATGGAAATGTTAATACACTGGCTGTAAATCTAAATACGACACTCCACTGAGTACTGGTGGTTATTACGTAAGTGTGTTTACATTTACAAAGGAATTCTGAACTAAGAAGGAAATGGGTACAATGTATACCATAAAAAGACTGTTCCCTAAAGCGGTAAGTGTGCTGTGTAAAAAAGCATTTTCAGGTGTCTGATATAATTGTAAGTGGTACATTCACAGATAAATAAGGTGTCTGATATTATTGTTGGTGATACATTCACAGATAAATCAGGTGTCTGATATATATGTAGGTGATAAATTCACAGATAAATAAGGTGTCTGATATAATGGTTGGTGATACATTCACAGATAAATAAGGTGTCTGATATAATTGTTGGTGATACATTCACAGATAAATAAGGTGTCTGATATAATTGTAGGTGATACATTCACAGATAAATCAGGGACTGTACATGTCATCGCCCAGCATTGCGAAGCTAAGAAATGAAGAATGGGTAAGGCAAAGAAATGCAAATTAATGCATAAAAATGCGTAGCTGCAATAAAGCTAAATGTGAGAGAGAATTGAAAAAAATAGAAAAAGTGCTATGGTAAAAGTTTACATGATTGGTAGACGACACAGATTTGAACGACGTTTCGGCTCAATGCACCTTCAGCGTGAACAAACAAACCACGCACACACAGATATGTAACTAAAACGTATCTACTACTTCTTTTTTCATTCATCAGCCCATTAAATATTGAGCCGAAACGACGTTCAAATCTGTGTCGTCTACCAATCGCGTAAGCTTTTACCATAACTTTTACTTAATTTTTTTTTTTCAATCTACCTAAGAAATGAAGAGAATAAACTGAACGTCTTTGGACTATGTGAAATGAGATGGAAAGGAGCAGGATTATTACAAGGCGAGAGTGGTAATGTAATTTACTCTGGAGGAACGACACACTAAAGAGTAGTAGGCATCATGTCAGATAGAGCAATAAGCAAAACAGCGAAAGGATTTTGGCCAGTATCAGATAGAATTCAGCTAGAAAAATTAAGAGGTAGACCATTATTTTTCAATATAATTCAGCTTATGCACCAACAAATAACAGCGAAGAAGAAAACATTGACACCTTTTTCAACGAGCTAGAGATTACATCATCATCATGTAATACCGGTTGGCGTAGGCGATCATGTTCTTCTACATTCTTCTATCTAAAGTGCATCGTATCAGTTCTGTTGTTGACTGTTTTCCATGCCATGACACCAAGCTATCCAGTATTTTCTCTCTTTGTCGTCCGCGATTCTCTTTCCTTTTATTTGCCAGTTGTAACCAAATATTCCAACTTTCTTTCTCATGATGTGCCTGAAAAATGTTGATTGCTTCTTTCTGGTGTTTTTCAGGAGCTGCCGTTTTGTGTTGGCCTCTTTGAGAATTTCCTCATTGGTTTTTAGCTGTCCAGGGAACTTTCAACATTCTTCTGAAAAAACCCATCTCTGTGGCCTATAATCGTCTTTTCATTTGTTTGTCTACTGTCCTTGATAGAGATGACAATTGAACAGTGTAAATCCCTAATAAAAAATAACTATTAGGGGATTTCAATGCAAAGGTGGGAACAGCTAAGCTGCAAAACCTGACTACAGAACATGGCCTAGAAGAGACGAATGACAGAGGGGATAAATTGTCTAAGACACATGGAATGATATCTAGGTAACACCTGGTTCAAGCAATACTCTAGACCAGGGATGGCCATTAGGTGCCCGCGGGCCACAAGTGACCCGCGACGTCCTTTTTGTGGCTCGCGGCGGTTAAAAAATAAAATCAGGTTGCATTGAGCAAAATGTCCTGGGAAATTGATAAAAAATTGTTACATTAACTTCTACCTGTTTGTTTATCCAATGTGAAGAAAGACCTTTTGATTCTCTATCCTGTTGTTTATCCAATGTGAAGAAAGACCTTTTGATTCTCATCCTGTTGTTTATCAATGTGAAGTAATACCTTTGATTCTCTATCCTGTTGTTATCCAATGTGAAGTAATATCTTTTGATCTCTATCCTGTTTGTTATCCAATGTGAAGTAATATCTTTGATTCTCTATCCTGTTTGTTTATCCAATGTGAAGAAAGACCTTTTTTATTCTCTATCCTGTTGTTTATCAATGTGAAGAGAAGACCTTTTTTATTCTCTATCTGTTTGTTATCCAATGTGAAGAAAGACCTTTGATTCTCTTCCGTTTGTTATCCAATGTGAAGTAAACCTTTTGATTCTCTATCCTGTTTGTTTATCCAATGTGAAGAAAGACCTTTTGATTCTCTATCCTGTTTTGTTTATCCAATGTGAAGAAAGACCTTTTTATTCTCTATCCTGTTTGTATATCCAATGTGAAGTAATACCTTTTGATTCTCTATCCTGTTTGTTATCCAATGTGAAGAAAGACCTTTTTATTTCTATCCTGTTTGTGTATCCAATGCGAAGTAATACCTTTTGATTCTCTATCCTGTTTGTTTATCCAATGTGAGGAAAGACCTTTTTTATTCTCTATCCTGTTGTTTTATCCAATGTGAAGTAATACCTTTTGATTCTCTATCCTGTTTGTTTATCCAATGTGAAGAAAAGACCTTTTTATTCTCTATCCTGGTTGTTATCCAATGTGAAGAAAGACCTTTTTATTCTCTATCCTGTTTGTTTATCCAATGTGAAGTAATACTTTTGATTCTCTATCCTGTTTGTTTATCCATGTGAAGAAAGACCTTTTTTATCTCTATCCTGTTGTTTATCCAATGTGAAGAAAGACCTTTTGATTTCTATCCTGTTTGTTTATCCAATGTGAAGAATACCTTTTAATTCTCTATCCTGTTTGTTTATCCAATGTGAAGTAATACCTTTGATCTCTATCCTGTTGTTATCCAATTGGAAGTAATACCTTTTGATTCTCTATCCTGTTTGTTTATCCATGTGAAGAAAGACCTTTTGATCTCTATCCTGTTTGTTTATCCAATGTGAAGAAAGACTTTTTTATTCTCTATCCTGTTTGTTTATCAATGTGAAGTAATACTTTGATTCTCTATCCTGTTTTGTATCCAATGTGAAGAAAGACCTTTTTTATCTCATCCTGTTTGTGTATCCAATGCGAAGTAATACCTTTTGATTCTCTATCCTGTTTGTTTATCCAATGTGAGGAAAGACCTTTATTCTCTATCCTGTTGTTTATCCAATGTGAAGTAATACTTTTGATCTCTATCCTGTTTGTTTATCCAATGTGAAGAAAGACCTTTTTTATTTCTATCCTGTTTGTTATCCGATGTGAAGAAAAGACCTTTTTTATTCTCTATCCTGTTTGTTTATCCAATGTGAAGTAATACCTTTGATTCTCTATCCTGTTGTTTATCAAGTGACGAAGACCTTTTATTCTCTATCCTGTGTTTGTTCCCTTTTTATGTGGAGACCTTTATCCTCTATCCGTTTGTTTATCCGATGTGGAGACCTTTATCCTCTATCCTGTTTGTTTATCCAATGCGGAGACTTTATCTCGTTACAGAAGCTTGTGGCTTTGTTCTCGTCTTATTACAAAGCTAGATCAACATGTCCTGTTGTGATGATGGTTTTCTACTTCAGTCTAAGGACGTAGTAACAACTAGTTTGTCCTACGTATGTAAACGATATATCTATTCACAGAAAACGTAGAATAAATATGAGCGGAAATTGAGACAGAGCTAACTCCCGATCCCATAACAAAAACACCGGTACTAAATTTATAAAGTGTTTGTATTTAAATGTTGTGGCCAAAGTTTAAAAACATTATTGGAGGCTAAAGTTCTCGACACTGACTCTGTGTCGGCTAGATTAACTACTCCACGTTTCTAGGACTAATTTGATCGTCTCTTTTAAAATACTGTTATTGTCTACAAGGGCGGTAATGCATTGGCGGGTAATTTATATACAGGCAGCTGTCTAAATCGTTACAGAACCCAACGTTTTTTCAATATATATATTATTTTTGGACGCAAATAGTGGTCACTTACAGAACATGTTATGCTTTGTTACACTTCTTACAATGTAGCAAGTCTTCTTAGAGTTCTGTGTAATATCACCATTAAAGGATAAAACCTTAACAAATTTAATCTGGGATTCCGTAGCGAGTTAGACACTATATATTTTTAACAACAAGAGTACACATCTATTTATTTATATTTGGGGTTTAGAGCTGACACTATAGTAGTCTTGTTGTGAGTTTTCTCAGTTCTGAAATATGACTTGAGTATAATTCTGCTATAAAAGTAGTTTAAAAGCCCCTGTCACGCCAAGTGCCGTATCGGGAATATGGTGTTAGTGACCATACATTTTACAGACCTTCGGCACATGATTTTTGGGTAATGTAGTCAGTACTACGCCTGTACCGCTTACTTACCCAGAAAAAAATCGGGTACCCATTTTAAGGCTGGGTGAACTCGGACCGTCGAACAGGGTCGAACCCGACCTCTTGTCATTTGTAGTCCAGTTCACTAAAAACTGAGCTATCCGTCTCATCATTCTGCTATAGTACATAGAAATTATTCTCAAAAGTCACTAGAACTTATAATTGTGCAATATTTGTGGTAAAGTATCCTATTTTAGCACCAGAAATGGCCAGATTTGTCACATTTTGAAATTTGTATTTTCAAAACGTTATTGGACTAACATACGTTATAAAAATTAACTGTTCTAGAATACTAATTCTTGTGTACAGTGTCACAAAGTGGAATCGTCCTAATAAATGATCAACCTCAAAATGTAGCGTCCTCGGAGCATGATCATTCATACCTATAGCAACATTCGTACGACTGAAACTAACTTACTATTTTCGGATGTAAGTAAGCAGCCGTGTAACGCACGATTACCACGCACAAATAACTTGTATTTCAAAAACGCAGGGAGCAATAATTTTGCATCGACACAAGATGTCCACCAATGCACAACTCTTAAATTTATTTATAATTTACTCTTTTGAAATCGATATCACAAAGATCAAATCAATACTGTGCGATAAGCCATCTGTGTTGGCTCTCATTAAAGGTTATTGTTACTATAGGGAACAGCAAATAATTGAAAGAGCTGCGGTAAAGCTGGTAGCAAGGAGCCAATAGTGGGGTGTAACGTACACTCTACAAGGTATGGTGACAGCTTTACAAGAAAAGGAACACAACACAATACTGACGTTTCAGCCAACATACGTCTTCTTCAGAAAACGAGGACAACGCCAACAAACAATGAAATACAGATAAATTCTGCTACATCTAGACTAATCAGGACAGGTAAGTTCAGGAGAAAAAAACAGAGGGATAAGAGATTAAATGATGAAACGTGAAAAAAAGAGATGTGCTACATATTAGAGGATGAAAATAGATTAATATATGAAAAATATGTTAAAATATATATATATATATATATAAAATGAAAGCGAGACGTAACTTATGACAAGATTCGACCGCTCACAACAAAAAATGACTGGAAAATGTAAGTGGAAATGGTTTGTTCGAAATCAGTCATATGACTGGGCGAGAGGTCAGACGAAATAACAAGATAGTGGAATTAGGTGTAAAGCTGTCAAGCGTGACAAGGTAATGACTATAGATATATGGAGAGTGTGAAAGCAACCGAACCAACCCGACATTCCTCAGACAACGTCTTGATAGGTGACCCGTAATGGGGGGATTATCAAATATGTGGTATAGACAAGAAAAAAACGCGTGAGGGGATCTCGTCAGAGGGCCAAAAACAAGAGCAGGGGAGGGAAATTGAGGGGGAGATAGGAGTGAAAGAAGGAAAGGAGGGGAAAGGGGAAGTAGCTGGGTTTACCCGTGAGACAGGAATACATTGATGCCCCGTGGGGTGAGGCAACCATACGAGCGAACAGACCTCGCTGTTT